>VWZT01016915.1:125266-157949 GCA_013397055.1 Pachycephala philippinensis | reverse complement strand
ACACTTTTACTAGTTGACTCCTCCCACTTTTCTTCAAACCACATCCTGATTTTTGGCCTCAGAAACTAAACATATGCACAACTTGCAGAACAACACATGATATTGTTTCTGTATAACATCATACCAGCTGGGATATAAATTCTTACAGACAATTTTATGTGAATGAAAAATACCTACATTAAGACATTTTCCATAGTTATGCAATACATACCACAGTAGAGCATATGGTTTAGAGTCAGAGATCCTCACTTAGAATTATAACAAAATTCTCAATTCAGGCCACAGATCTTCAGACAATGTAATTTTGAATAGATCATTCTGATTTATCTCTATTTTGTTTCCTATTTCTTCTATTCTGTTTTGTATTTCTGAAATCCAACCTCAGCTAGTTTCTGGGCATGGACCTTTAAATTTTATCCATTTCATTTGTTTGGTATCAAGTCCAATAAAATTATTATTTAACTAAGGAACTGTTAATTTATGATGAAATTTTCTTGATTTGAAGATATGCCAATAGGCATGATTCATCATTTTTGGGCAATATATTTCACATTCATTTTCGTTAGTAAAAAACTATTTTGCTTCTGATTTTTCAGTGTTCAGCTTATTTATTTATTTATTTGTTCGTTTGTTTGTTTGCGGTGATGGTGGGAGTGGTTGGGTGTGTTGTTATATTCCCCTTCAGGACAGAGAATCTGCATGTGAGGGTTTTCTCCCATAATCTATAAACTTTAATCAAGTCATACTCAACCCTTCTTTTTGATAACCAAAGACATTGAGTTTATGCTTTCACAGTAACTAATTTTCTTCTGATCTCAAATTAATTTTAAAGGCAATTTTGTGAAATCTCCCTTTTTTCCCCACCATTCTCATCGAAATATGGACAACAGATCTGTGGGATTTATTCCAACAATTGCATCAGGATTCAAGGATTACACTCTGTGTTCATGCAGCTTCATGGTGGGAGCTCATGTTGAGTTGCTGGTCCACTATGGCTCATAAATCCTTGTAGGGCTGAGGCATTCCATGTCACTGTACCCCATTTTTGGGGGGTGAAATTCATTTGTATTATGTTTAACTATGCATTTATCTCTCCTAAAATGCTCATTTCTTGAAATGGGCCTAGCTGATAAAGAGGTCTCCTCTTCCTTGGTTTCATAATGATGTACTCACTGAGTACTCTTTCTGTCATCCTCAGATCCTTAGCATGGTAACTTGTATTTGCACCTCTGGATCACTGCTGGGAATACTGAATAGCACTGGGCCTAGTACAGATGCCTGCTGGATACAATTAGAAACAATTCAATATTAATTTCCTTTTTAATGTGTCTTTTGATGATCTGCTGGCCAGATCTTGATGGAAATTGTGTACATTGATGCTATGTAGCAGACCTTTTATTTTCTTAATAAAATTATCATGCAGCATTTACAAAATTTTATTATGCATTTATCAATTAAACAAAGAAGAAAAGCATCCCATGGACAGGTGAAAAAAATCTGTTGACCACATAAGAGACAAAATGCTCAGGATTAATATTCTTCAATTTTCTCTGCACATGTAACTTCCTTTCAAAACATTTAATATATAAATAATACTGTTCATCTTTCAGAACTGGAGGCCTGACATATCTATCTCAAAATGTGCAGGGGCTTTCTGAATTTATTGAAACCACCTCTGAGAAGCTTACAGAACTGATGCCAGACACTGATGTATGCACTTTCTTCGGCTGTATTTAAGATGTTTTGCTAACAGTTTATCTCTCAGATTGGATAATGTATGCTTTATAATTTGCCACAAACCCCAAATTAATAAAATTAAAGAAATATTCTTAACTAATTCTTAATTAACCTTTTGGCAGACATACCTTGTTTTCATTTCTGTCTGTAAAAGCAAAGCACTGCATCTATTATGTTGACAGATAGAGGTACATCCAGAATCCTCCCAAAACTTTAGTATTTTCCTCCTTCTCACTCCCCAGTATTTAAGGTTGATGTGCCTGAAAGGTGTTTGCATTTTACCAAGTAAAGAAAAAGGAAGGAGTGAACTTTAAAATGAGTCAACTAATTTAAAATGTCTCCCTTTCTTCCTTTGGACCCTTCTCCCTTCCGGAAGAGAGTTCTGGTGAAATTTATTAGAAAGAAATTTCCAAGCAGTTTATTCTTTTTTAAGCAAATCTAAAGGTTTTGGATTTATTGGACTTTTCTGTCTTTGTGTAAGTTGAATATCACAGCTAATAGCACAGTAATAATTACATGTCATTCTCTTTATCCTCTTTGTGCACTGCCAATCTGCAAAGGTGTCTCATTTCACACATCATTTGTGACGTCCTCTGGTAATACCACATATTTTGGGGAATAGCTGGTGAATGTAGTCATTAATCTCCATTTTGAGATGTCTAGTTCCAGATTCTGGACCCAATTCTATAATGATTCTAAGCACAGAGTTCTTGGTGAAGTCAATGGGCCAACAAGACTATGCTCAGATCCCAAGAGAAAGAGTACAGGTAACTAAACTAAAGTTCAGGACTGTAGGATTTCCCAGTCCTTCAGCCAGGCTGCAGCGGCCACATCCCAGTGTAGGAAAGAGGGTTTCCCTCTTGGTCTGCAATTAGTGACCCATAGGGTCCCTGCAACAGGTGGGAATTGGTGTTGATGGGATAATCTGGACAGTCTGCCCATGTTGTGGAGAGAAAGAAAGCTGTTCTGATGGTCCTATTCCATTCAAGACAGGTAGTACAAAGGAACACTGTTAATTCCTACTGAGGCAAAGCAGCCGCAATTCAACAATGATCCAGACCTGACTTCAACACAGAGGCAGCTTGTGAAATTTAAAAACAGGAACAAAACAAAAAGTACTATATGTGTCTGAGATATCTTATCAACCCTGGCAGAGATATTTATTGCTCACTGATGACTGAGAATCTTGTCTTGCTCAGGGACTAGTTGTGAGTTACTAATGGAGCAAAAATGTGGGGTGAGCAAAGAATGACAGTCTATGGCTGATTACTCTGATGTCATGTTTTGGGAAAAGCAGCCAGAAATGTGCAACTCATTCTGCTTTAGAATCAAAGGCACCTAATTACAATCTCATTTTGTTAAAACACAGTGCTAATGACTTGCTTGTGCAGTAGCTGGATACCGTATCAACTGCCATATAAGCTAAGTTTTTCCATTTTAACAATCCCAGTTCTGGTATTTGACTGCCTGTGCATAAATATTCACCAGTTGTTGCTGTTTGTCACTGGAGAAGAGGGATGCAGCCGTTTCCACTAGGCACTGAAAGTGAAAGGAGTAACTGGCAGATAAACTTTCTGCTAAGATTTCCTCACTTTAGAAGAGCTATTTGAAGTAACTTGTAAGAAATGGTCTGGTAAAAATCCGACCGTGTTTGTTCAGGTCAGATTATTCTGTGGTGCATCAACAGGATTAAATCCCATTGTCTCTTGTAATATCCTCTTTTTATTTTTTGTAATCTGTATTTTTTTGCCGGCACTCAGCTGCTTGTATCTTTTAATGCTTTTTCTATTTAGGTTGCTTCTGTATGTTTTCTACAAGTTATGCACCATCTTCCAAAACTTTACTACGAAATGTGTGTATATATATATATATATATATATATATACATTTTCAGAGCTCCTTCTACTTGCAAGACTTTAGTTTTGTTAAGGGTTGCTTCTATTATCTTCCAAGCATTCTTCTGAGAGCAAATGTATTGTTAAATATGAAGGGTACCTTGTTTTGTTCCCTAGGTATTCCTTTCCTTCAACAGATCCTGAATTAAGTATGTACATGGATGATATGCATTGACACTTGCTATTATTTGATCTTATTCTGTGAAATCCTCTTCAACAAATGCTGCACATTTTAATCTGTTAATTATAGCAAAGTCTGTTCTATTAAATATTTATCTGAAAGGAATGCTCTGAAAATACAGAAATGAAGATAGATTTCTAAGTAGCTGTGGGTTTTCGGCACACAGTAAGGACAAACTTTATACCAAACCACATTTTTCACGTGGCATTAAATGGCTCTAGATTTTGATAAGTTTGGTTTTCTCCTATATGTCTGATGCAATCTATTACATGTGTAATTGTATTTCTGAGTATGTTCTTTCTTCAAATGTGAATTGCATTAATTCTTTCACTGTGGTTGGTACTGTGACAGTGCCCATCCCTCTAAATCAATGTAACCAGTATTTTCTCCAGGTTCATAGTTCTTGTCTCCCCAGGTCTCTGTCACTTGTTTTCAATAACCTTTCATATGAAGTAGTGTTACTCTAAGTTTTGTGTCAAAAATCAGATAAGATCTCAAGAAAACAATGTGTGTTTCAAGCTATTCACACTCAGGTGGTATTCAGAGGAGAAAAAGGTCTGTAATTACTACTTTTAAGAAGCGTGGAGGCCAGCCAGAGTTGAAATAGGAGCCTTTCCAATGCATCCTGAAGAAGCAAAAGGGGCAATAATAAAACCAAATTTCCCCCTGTAAAGAGAAACATTTTTGGAAGGATGGACTCATTAGCTACGTGCTGAGGGCCAAGTCATTTTCTATTTCCTTCTCATTACTTCCAGGCCATGACCATGTTCTAACTGTATTCCAGATCAGAACACTACCTGGGAATATTAGTAAGCTGAAAAAGAAGCCAGTAAAACAGTTACGGTCCCAATGTTAGTATGAAATTCAGGACCATGATCTTTTAACTGCACCAGTAAAAAGTTATGTCAGTTGTAATTTCTGCTTCTTGGAGATGCCCAGAATTCAAAGAGCTCTCCAGAAGTTCACATTCAGTTCTGCTGAACTAAAAAATCAGGAAAAGGTACTGATGAGCTCAGTTTTCCTGGGTTGCTTGGGGGGAGAGAGTCAAGAAGCCAGCGCACTCCCCAGTCTCTGCAATGTCCTGATCTGGGTGCAGGTTTACTCACACGATTTGGCACCAGTCACTAAGCTGTTTGCCAGATGTGTGTATTTAGTGTATTGCATATCATTGCTGTCTCCTCCTTTCCTAACTCTCCAAAAGAGAGTCTGTTGGTGACTAGAGAGCAGAGGAATTCTCTAGCCTCTGTCCTCAGGAGCAGGGCAACAGAGCAAGGGCAAGCTGTAACAGATTGTTGCTCTTATTCCTCTCAATGCTGTAAATTAAAACAAGAATATGAAAAACCCATATGACTTCATCCCTCAGACCACAAATGAAGCTGAGTCAGCAAGTGGTGAAGAAAACTACATGTATTTATAGTGAATGAGCACTTATTTCTTTTTCATGAAATGTTTGTAGCTAATCAACTCAAATAGCTGCCTATCTAATAAACACAAGCTGCACACAATCCTGCCAAAAAACTGCACTTGGATGGCATATTTGGCAGTGCTGAACTTCTCCCAAAGCACATTCGATGTTCACTGTTTAAGTCGATAGGCTGAGACCTGAGTAAGACTAAAAAATTTTGATCCTTTATTCATACTATATGCTACTTTTAGTTAGAACCATGTTCAGTTCCACTGATTTCTGTAGATGTAATGGTGGCAGGAACTGAATCCAAAGCTAAGTACTTAACTATTTCTTTTCATATATCCTAACTTTTTCATATGTCCTAATTATGTTCCTAAGCATTTGTCTTTTTTTCCCCTTCCCTCCCTTTTTTAGGTATATCAAATGGATTCAGATTCATTTCAGTTTGAAATTCTCAGAAATCCAGCAACTATATTTTAACTACAATTTAAGCTAAACTCTAAGCACATCCTCTGAGTCTTTTTTGTTATTTATTGTAATAATAATAATAATAATACATTTGATATACTTCACTGAAACGTCAGATTTCAATACGAATATATATTTTTACACAATTAAAAAATAAAGTATGTATAATGTGCACAACACTATGATAAATACGATTATGCTTTCAAAGGAGATTTTTGGAAGACCATCAGATCAAAACTAGATTTGCTCCCACTTGATATGGATTACTTATTTCCTACCTTGGAACACACACCATAGACCACTTAAACTCTGAATGCTTTTGGTTTAATCACTTTATACTGCGCTATCCTCTCCTGCCTCCAGGATCTTTACAGAGGTGGAGGTAGCCAGACACAAAAGTTCAGAGAGTAAAGTCGGGAAGAGTAAATTCTTTTGACTTTAACTTCCCATGAATTTCAGCACAGATTTATCCATGTAACTCCCATTAAAATTAATAGGAATCATGTGACTCAAACCTCTGCATACTGAGCAGTTTCCTTGGTGTACTGAGGAGTCTGCATCTAGTTTCCGAGTCCCTAAACAAAATGATGGAGGAGCAGTGATGACATATTACTCAAATATCTAATATATTTAGTATATTAGAGAGCTTTGAAGAAACATCTGTTAAAGCAGCTTTAGTAAGAGAAGTCAAAAATCCCAGGAAAAGTTTAATTTACAAATTTTGGTATGGTTTTCATAAGAATGATAAAACAGATTACTGTACTTGCAATTTACTCTATAACTATGTAATTTCTAACTTAAATATCCACAAGGAATGCAATAAATGAAACATTTTTCAAAACAATGGTTTAGGCTTCATCTTTTTTTTTAATAATTTAGACTTATTTTAAATGATAGCTTATTACTAGATCATTAATATAAACATTATTTTAAAATGAGATTTCAAGGAGAGGTTGAATAAGCTACAGTAAGACTAGGCAGAAGCCGATGGGACAACTTTCAAAAAAATAATGCTATAAGCAATATTTATGATGTTATGGCCAAGCAATTTGAAAACAAATGCTATCATTTACCTTTGAATTATACATATATATATATATATATATATGTATTTTTAATGTCAATATTTAGAAGTCCACTGATTTAATAGGAAGCTGTATTAGCATGAGGACAAGTACAAATGGTATAGTGGAATAAATGGAGATTCTGAGTGTCTAAGTGGCACACAGAGGCTCTCAAGATTTTCCAAATACTCTGAATTTGTAGAACATCCCAATTCCTTCCCTTCTCCCTCTACATTCTCTTTTCTTCTGCACTTCATGCCAGGTTGCCTTCTGCCTCTGCACACCACTCACAGTTAACTCTTGTGAAATTTTGAATTTCCTTATGTATCACTGATCTCTAGTAAAGCCCTCCAGCTGAATACTCTTCAGGAGCACTGTCTTTTTTAAGTCAGAAGAAGTAAGGATTTATATTTCTTAAATTCATGCTACAAGATAAGATTATAAAGTTAATAATTTTTTTCCCAGTAAGGAATAAAAATAGGAGTATTGATGCTTGGGAAATTTAAATTTAGCGACTTCCTTTTTGCTCATACAACATGTCAATGATTGTAAAGTAGCTGATAAGGATTAAGGTCCACCAGTGCCAAGGCGTGGAGTGTCCTCATAAGAAGAGTAACAAATGGTGCCTATAGGTTATAATGGCCTCATAAAAATAAGAATATTTGCTCCCAGACTGTTATTCAAGTCACTCAAAAGACCTTAGAGGTATTACCTACACAAATTCTCTCCACTCATGCGGCAAAAATAGGTAAGAAGGTAGATAAAGAGGGACAGTTTGACTTCCACTATAATAATTTTCTCTGGATTTGATGCAAGTGGAATAGCAGAAAGAACAGCAGTGTCCCAGGTCTTTCCCAGTAGAGCATGAGAACAATATTCTGTGGTTTTTTGCAGGAAGTGAAAGCTATTGGTATTCAACAGAAACTTCAGCAGAAACTTCTGCACAATAAGATGCAATGTATATTAAATCAGAGCAGGGATGTGTCCTGGCCACAAAACCTGTTTCCTAAAACAGCAGCTTTTTATTCGTATGTTAAATTAGAAAAAAAAAAAGTTTTTTTCTAATTTAACAGTTCAAAAATAGACCTCAAACTAGTTTAGGTCAGACCTTGCTGAGCTAAACTAGTTTGTTTCTTTTTGACTCAGGGAAAGCTATCACTTCTTACCACATTTGGTAATAGTTTTGGACTCTTTCATAGTTTAATGTGCTGAATATAGGATCAACTGGCATGATCCACTGTCTCCATCACTCCTATGAGATATAACCTTGGCTATTTCAATTTCACTTTTGTTTCATCATTACTGTAAACAGCACGTACATGTTGGTTTATTTGCAGTGCTGAGAAGATGTTTTCATATAATTTTGACTACGAAGCATACCAGAAATATTTTCTGTTATTGCTATTATTAATTTCAATGATGTCTTCATTGAGTGGGTTCTCTGCTTTGAGATGCAGATACATAGATGTATGGACTTGACTCTGCTATTCTTGAAATTATCTGGAAATATGAAGGAGATAGTTTGGGTGGTTGATTTGTTAGATATCATTTCTCCTGACAGGTTTTTCTCCCTATTGATTCCGAGATCCTGTCCTATAGGTTGGGGTTTGCAATGATCAGAAAGGACGCTGGCATAAGGTATTATTGTTGAAAGCAGAAACAGAGAATTTACTCATCAGCTTGAGACACTTTTCAAAGAAATTCACTACCATCATAACAAGGAAGTCAAACACAATCTTATTCGTGTACCATTGGGAAAAATTTTGAGTTTTGTACTAAAATGCCTTGAATTTTTTGATGCAAAAATATATGATTTCTTTTTAATCATCATCTTTCTGAAAAATTTCAAGGCTGAAATGTCTCTTACAGTCTTCATGGTCATGAGAGCAAAATTAAAACTTAGTTAAAAAGGAAGGTATAATCATGGCTTTGAATCTCTAATATTTGGGCATTAGCCCCAAATGTTTACTAATTATGCCCTTAAGAAACACCTCAGGATCAGAGAAGCTAAATGGGGTAAAGAATGTGAAGAAAAACAACTATTCTTCTTTAAAAAATTAAAATTGTTCATTCAATTAAAAAACCCTTAATAAAAATCTCTACTTGAATTCAAGTTGCCCACGGGAAGGTCAAATTCATGCTGTCCATTAATGAAAGCTTTTTGTGACCATTAAGGAAAAACTGACAAGTTATCACAGCAAACTCAGTAATGCTTGTTAACATATATAAAAAATAAAAGCTGGAAACTTAAAATGTACCCTAAATTTTACTTTTATAAGGTCAAGCTTAGTAAAATGTTAATAGGTTTAAAAGATCTCTAATTTCAACTACTGAGACATGTTTTTAAATACTGTACTGAAATTTCTTCTCTTGCAGATGACAAGTGTACTCTTTGATTAAATGTGAACCAATGCTGCCAATAAGTTAGTCATTGTCATACTTTGCTGAATTGTCTTAGTATACAGACAATATTTTCTAAATAGGAACTTCCAACAAGTATTTATACAATATAAATCAAATTAATGTCTAGGACTTATTCTTGAACAAATGAAAACGAGTAAACTCTATTTTTTAAAAGGGAGGTTGGTGAAAATTAATAATTTTGACAACTTACATATTGTTCTCTGTATTTATAGCACTCCAGAGCTACAATTATAAAGACAAAGTAAGCATCATAATTCCTATTTGGAAATTAAAACAATTCTGGGACGCTAATGCATTTCTCTAAGATATATTTAAGATACGTTTCAGAAGCCTCTTTTTTTTCTTGCTGAAAATTTGCCAGTAGGCATTCTGAATTGCATCCCACATCACTTAAAAAAGCATATTTCCATGTCTTAGTTAAAGTCATATAACATAGAATGAGGGAAAAAAATAAGCTTTATTAAATTTAGAATTCTATTCCAACCAGTGCATCACAGCTGTCTTCACATAAACCAAATCCAGTGGATTCATATAAAAACTTTTTCACTTTTGCTAGAAGCCATTTGTAAATGTTATCTAGTATGATCTTGTCGTGAGTGTTGCATGTTCCTAGACTAGGACAAACTGTAGAACAGAGTTTATTATATAATGTCAACAAATTAACGTAGTAACTTAGAACAATCCCTGTAAACCACTGAAAAGTAACAGAAATCATGCCTTTTTTCAATTGGTGACTTCACTTTAGCAACACAGTTTGTAAAAAGAATTATTAATTTTGATTTTTTTTACAGTACTGGTGACATGTCCATTGATTTCACAGGGAGATATCAAATCTCAACAAATATTACAAACTTCTCAAAGCAACTACCACAACTAAATTAAAATTTTAAACTGCATGACTTTCATCTTTAACTTAGAAAAATCAGAGTGAGATTAGAGCTTCTGGTCACAGTTACTAATACTTCTACTGCTTTTAAAGATGATGTTATTATGTCTGTTAACAACCTGGATGTGAACATCCTGAATGTCTGTCAACATAGAACATGGGCATCTCTGTCTGTAGAATTAGGTGGTACTGATATAAGTATAGATACACACATACATATATACATACATATATATTTATGTGCGTGTGTTTGTGTATGTATTTTCATGCTCCCCTCCCCCCTTCTCTGAATTTTAGAATTTCTTGAAATCTTCTTCTTTTTTTATTGTTATGCACCCCAGTCTGTGTTCCGAGTGCTCTCTTTCATTTATGCTCTCTTTGTCAACTCACACCACTGAAAAAAAATCTCTGAACATCCCACTTTACACTTCAGAAACATCCTTCATTTTTTTCTTTCCTGATGTTTTTTTCTATGCCTCTTTTCACCAGCAGTTTATCTGTGTACACTGTCCATTTGGGTTTTTTTGGCCAAAGTCTTTCTCTTCTTTGCAAATGTTGGTGGACAGTCTCTTCCCCTTCTCCCAACACCGCTATGAACTTAATTTCCTTTGGTATAAGCAAACTCAGCAATTTTTAAGCCTACTTCTGTTGTCACTTTTGTCATACAGGGCTCCAACCTGGCTGATTTCATCATAGAATGGGTTGGAAGTGACCCTAAAGATCTAGTTCTAACCCCTGTCGTGGGCAGGGACACTTTCACTATCCCTGGTTGCTCCAAGCCCCATTCAGCCTCACCTTGAACACTTCCAGGGATGGGGTGTTCACAACTGCTCTGGGCAATCTGTTCCAGTTTCCCCCTCACAGTAAGGAATTTCTTCTCTATATCTTGTCTAAACCTGCTCTCTTTCAGTTTAAAGCCATTACGCCTTGTCCTACATGTCCTTGTAAAAAGTTCCTCTCCCTCTTTTTTGTAGGTTTTGCAAGTTTTTGTAGTTTCTGGCAGTTTGACTGGTTTCACTCTTGGTGTGGGCCTGGGAGGCTGTTTGACTAAGAAATCTCAGGTGGATTTTTTGTCATTGCTTGGTTTTTTGTTTGTCCATTTCAAAGGTAACAATCCATTTTCCCATATGTACTTCCTTCTTTCAGTGCCATTTTCCCTTGTTCTGCTGTGTATGACTATCCTGCCCAGCCCCAACATGAGAGACACTGATCTATAGAGTTGCCTTAGCCCTTGACAGTCTATCTGTTCTATGTAGTCTCTCTGTTTAGGTGCCTACCTTGTTTTGAGAACCCGTTTTTCATCCTCAATTTATTTTGCCTTATGCTGGTCTATCTTTGCAGGGCTTACTCACCTAGTTTGGTCTATACAAACCACTACCTGGAATGATATTGCTTTCTTCCTGCTATGGTCAAGAACAGGAGCCCTAATATCTTCTGGAAACCCTGTACCCACTGTTCTTGTTGCCACATGGACGCTGGCACTTTTATTTTGTCCCACACATTCAGCAGCAGCTATAATCCATCCTGTTCTCTACAAGTTTATGTTGTGAAATTTATGACAACTCCATCATATTAATTTAGTCATTTTCCAAGCTTTTTTTTTATGTCTAAGCAGACAAATCTTTGCAAAAGACAATACTACCTGCTTCTTCCAGAAGTCACATTGTTGCTCTTAAATGTGCAGTGACTGAGATGGTTGTCATAGCCCTACAAGCTCTCAGCAACCCACCTCGTGTAGAGACAACAATAATCTGTCCCTTGCTAAAAGTTAAAAGTAAAATGTAGGAATGGATGCTCGTATTTATATACCAGCTACTATAATCCTGCCTCTGCAGTCTGTAACAGCGAAGTGGCAAACTAAAGGAGAGAAAGAATTGCTCCAGGACTTTATTTACTTTTTGCAGTGGATTATAGGCAGTGGGACTACAGAAAAATGACATTATATACTGGTAAGATACAATTTCTTCCATAACCTACCATGACAGCTTGAAAATTCTAGGTCTTAATTGCTTGCTATATATAATTTCCTTTCTCCCAGTCTAAAAATATACAGTGCAGTAGTAGCAGAAAATACAGGACAACAGAGGAGACAGAGAAGGAAATTATTCTATTATTTTACAAGCATATTTCCCTAAAAATAAAAGAAAAAGGTTAACATATATCATGAAAAAAAAGAAATATCCTAATTAATTCAGGACTAAGTGTGTGATCCTTAATCAGAAAAACACAGCAACTGCTTTAAACTAACACTAGGAAGTCCATGCTGTGTTTGTGCTTCAAGAAGAAAATGGTGTTAAGTAGACCACTGTACATTTCCCATGGGTTCTTTAAAATCGTTATACCATGTCATTTTCTGCATGTTTTCCATACTTCATATTTTCTCATGAATCCAGTACAAAGGTATCTTTCTACACTGGAGTTATATCTGTAGTCCAACAGTTCAAGATTTTTTTAAAAATGCGTGTGTTTGAAAATGTGTCTTTAAAAGCATTGTGTCTCAGATCTGAGACTGTTTCTTTATGTACATGTTATTTCAGATCTTCTCATCTACCATCTACAAACAAAGGATGTTCAACCAGACTCTTTTCCCCTCAAAACAGGGCCTTTCAGTTTTCATCTTTTACATTTATTTTCCCTTTTGTTAGCTTACTTGCTTTTTCAAACCTTCCTATTTGTATAGTCATAAACACTAATAATTGTATTGAAAAATCCTCAATTCCACTAGTTTGAACAGTTAATTTTTGGCATAACCATTCCAGAAGGAAGAATTCCATGTGACTTCCAAACCCTGATCTTTTCTGTGGCAATGAAATATTTTATGCATCCAAGAAATGAAACTGTCAGGCTGTTGTTTTTTAAAGACAGAATTGAAGAAGTACATCTGATTTAAATAAATTGGATTGTTTGAGCATGCCTAAAGCCATAGTACAATTATGTCACTGCTTTCCTGCCTCTTAATGGAAGTCTAACTGAGTCTATTGGGCAAAGGATTTTCAAAGGAATCTCTGCTTCATTCATTCACGCACAGTTAGAAAGACAGGGAGTTGTTGTAGGATATTCTCATTACAGTGTTGGTGTAAAATTTTATTTTGTGGTTGCTGTGCACTTTGAAATTGTTGTACTTTGCATAGGTTCATCAATAGTTGTACTTACACAGCTATGAAGAGGAAAATAGAGAATTTTCCCATTATCTCGTACTTGATTTCTTCAGTACTTCTAAGAAATTTTAATTGAAAGCATTTACTTGAAGGGGCAGGGTTTTACCAAAAAGTTCATATTTTACCATCACTGATGTTCTCTTCAGAATATCAATAAAAATAAGTTATCCTAAACTGTTATTTATGTGCTTACTGATGTGATTTCCCTTGGCTGAAAACAGTTGTACACTGCAGGACACTAGCTGAACATGGCTGTTAGCATGAACAACTCCCACTGAACTACTGTTTAAACTATCATCTAAAAAAGTTTCACTGAAAGCCTTTGATGGAGTGTGATGGGACTCGTCAGCAAAATAAGTTAAGGTGCTTTCCAGGTGTCACCTGAGGTTCTCAACATCTCTTTTCCCTTTCTCTGAAGTACTTCTGGTTTGAATGAACTGTCTTGCAATAGAATTGTATGCCCTATTCCAGAGGCAGTCTTGCCAAGACCTTGTGGAAGTGGTGCTTTCTATGAGTACTAGAAAACATCCCAGCACATCCTAGGATTACACTTTCCTTTTTCATGGCAGCTTCACTCTAGTAGTGATAATCATCATGTGATTGACTGATTAAATGTGAGTCTTTCTCCTCCTGTACCATTTCCAACTGATGAGCTCCCAGCTTATAGCAGAAATTCTCGTTATTAGTCCCTGAGTGCATGACCTTACACTTTGTACTATTAAATTTCATCTTGCTTCTATTACTACAGTCGTCAAGGTCATCTAATTCTTCCTGTATGAAATTCCAGTTCTTCTCAGTATGGGCAGCTCTGCCAAAGTTTTTGTCATCTGAAAAATTTCATTAGCACACTTCCAGTATTTGTATCAAAGCCATTAATGAAGAGATCAAATACTTGTCCTAAGACAATTCCCTGAGGAACTACACCAGCAATTCTCCAAATTGATAGACTTCCTTTCAACAGAAGTCATATTGGCCTCTTGTTTAAGCCGTTTTTTCAATGTTGCAATTCTTGTGCTAGTTACCCTATTTAACTGAATTTAACACAGATTAGACCGGTTTCACATTAGAATGAAGAATTCTAAACAAGATGTGAAAGTGTGACTTAGGGAAGGCAATTCAATCAAGCCAGGCCTGCCTATCACCCAAATTGTTTGGATTGTTGGAAAGGAGAAGACAAAATCTGATTATATAACTACTAAATCAACGGAAAAACCTCCGATGAGAAGCGTAAAATCTGAAAATAGAAATATCCCTAAAATATTGGCTTTCAAATAAAAAGACCTTTTCACATAGCAAATAACTGCTAAGATATTTCTGGGCCCAAGTATATTCCTACATCCAAACAATGCTGCTTTACATTCCCTCAGTATAACATCATTATTTAAGCAATAGTGATGTAACTGTTCATTATCAGTTGGTTGTTCAATTAATGAAGTGCCTGAGGTAAAGGCCACTGCTTTGCTTACCCAACACAAGATTTTATTAGGAAACAAGCATTCATCTTGATCATGGCACCAATTCAGCATCTACTAAATTGACAACTATATCTGGGAATAAGTTTCTATCACAAAGACAGTGGTATCTGCTGTCATCTGACAAGTAAACTTCATTCCCTAACTATATTTAACAACTGAGACTCCTCTACTGCACAGAATAACAGCTCCCTTGCTTTTTAGCAGTAAAATAGATTATCAGAAGTTATGTTTGTTGTTCCAAAGAAATTTGACTATTGATGGCTACCATTCACAAAGATTGAGCCCCTTCACTTCTTATGTATGAGCAATTTTTTAGGTTAATTTTGATAAGTAAGATAACTCCACTGATTTGTCTAAGACCAGGGACCCAAAAGGCAGTGGTGTCTTCACCCATCTGATGTTGCAGTGAGTTTTACACAAGAGGAAGGTAGACTCCCAGGCCTGGATCAGGGAGCGGTTGACTCTGGTTTGCTGTCCTTTCAGCTTCCACCACCCCAAAAATATTTGTGTAGAACCACTTTCTTAAATGTGGGCAATCCAAATGTTCATAAAACCCATGTCTGCCGAAAAATGGAGTGACCCAGGTATGAAAAACTCACAAGAGAGTGCAACACTGAATGAGCTCACCCAGCTGATGTGTTTGTGATATCCAAGTTGCTGAGAGAAGGATTAAATGAAGAAGAGAGTCCTGCAAAATCTTCGAGTTTTCAAAGAACGTTCTTCACATTTTTAAAAAGAAAATCCATGAGGTAGAGACCAGGTTATTTATTGTTTCTTATTTTTCCATCACATTGGTTAGAAAGAGACAGGGACATCTTAGCTTAGAGAAGCTCAGGGGATGTCATTCACCCATAGCTTAAAGGTTAGAAATTTTTTCTTAGTGTGCAAGGGTCTCTCAACAGTGGAATCTCCTGACGAAAGAAAACAAGGAGAAGAGACATCTAGGCCCACGTTTCAGACTGGAGGTCCAGTGACAATGGTTAGCTTCTACCCAAGTGCAGTTATCTTGGAAGGTGAACGGAATCAGCACCTGGGGCCAAGTTAAACACACTGAATAGCATATTTTATAACAGATTGTGCAGTCCTACATAATTGTATTTACATTTTGGTTTATGTAACACAATTTCTTCCATGTCTCCTCCTCTTTTGCCTAGTATTTAAAAAGTTCTTGCTTCTGTAGCCTTGGTGGATATAATTTTATACCACATTAGAAAGACTTGGTTTTGAATTTATATACTATGGGTCAAAAACCTTTTAAATTTAAACCACAATAAGCCACAAAATTAAGACAAATCCTGGGTGGAGTTAGGACAGTTTTGAACTACTTCACTCACTGAAAGTTGGCTCTAACACTGATAACTTCTGAGTCAATATTGTCAAATTTGGTCAGCTTCTGCAAGAAAGCCATGCCCTGTGTTTGATTCATTGTAAGGAAAAAAATTGCCTTTCTTGCTCTTCACAATATTTATGAATAATCACAAGTCTGTAGCTGATTACTTCAATTCTCTTCTGTTATCTTTTCTTAGAGAAAAACACATATCATACACTGATGGTATTGCCTTCCCCCTTTCTACTAATTTACCAGTAGCTTAAATCTTCTTTGTATCTGGCAGAATAGCCCTAGTCTTTTGCCTAATCCTTCAATCCAGCAACTCCACTATGCATCAGCAGTTGCCCAGGTTGTAAAGCAGTACATGCACCTAACCCATCAACTGAAAGCCTTTCTACAATATGTCAAGTATATCTGCAACATTTGTTCAAATTGAAATTTAGATGATGCTCTCTTCACATGCATCAAGACATTTTATATTTCTGTGATTTGGAGTCAATGTTTTTTCCAATCCCAGACAGAAAGAGAGTTCTGATTATCTATGGAGGATGATCCACAATCCTTTTCATTCACCCTGGAATAGCAAATGAGTATGTTTACTCTGTCATCTGAAAAGATGATACCTTGAAACCACACTATTGAGCCTGTCACAGCTGTGTTAGAGGGAGGTGACCCATTTACTGATAGAAATGACTAGAAAATATAAAGCTAGGCTAAGATTTTGTTTAAACAAAACTGGCCCTGATATGAACCTACTTGCTCAGACAATGGACTAAGTAATGATATCTTAACTGTTCATGCATTATGACAAGACTGCTACAACTATGAACACCATTTAATTTTTAATAATAATTTTCATAATATTCCTACTTTCACTCTAATGTATCTTCTCTTGAACACATTTTTAAAGACATTTACTACACTGGTTATTTAAAACTTGAAAATTTAGACCACCTCAGACAGAAGCAGTATAAGAATCAGTCTTAAACTCAGTAAATGGCATTTGAGATAAGTACAATGAGGTTACTATTTGTGTATTTTTTCCCATAGAGGTTAACACCAGGAGAGGTCATTGTAGTGTGCTGTGGTCTTTCCATCATGAGTCTTCACATTTTATCCCATTGGTCTGTTCTGAGGCCAATAACTTGTGTTTGGGTAAAGCACAGCTTCCAGCAAGAGAATCCATCTTGATCTGTAGACATTAAAAGATAGGGAAGTGATCATACCGTTTTATAACTTGTTCCAGTGGTTAACCACTCATGGCTAACATGTGGCTTAGCTCAGCTTCCAGCCTTTAGTTCTTGTTATCCCTTTCTTTGCCTGTTTAAATTTAGTACTCTGTGTTTTCACATTGTGAGAGTATTTACACTTTCACAGTTACCTTCCAGTCAAGACACTGCTCAATCTTCTTTTTGATAGACTAAATAAGTCAAGCCCTTACACTCTCCCTGTGGGCATTTCATCCAACCTTGAATAATTTTCTGTCTCTTTTCTACAACATCTCCATATTTAAAGAAAATCCAGCAAACCAAAACTCTTTAAACTGTGGACAACAGAAAGGGAAAAGTATTTTCTTTTTTGTCTTGTTATTGCCAAATAAAGATATACACACTTTAAATCCTGTTTCTCACTTGGATATTTATAGCATTACAGTTGCTGTTTTTCAGGTTGTGGTTACTTCTTCACTATGATACTTAGAACTTCCCCAGTCAATGTGTTTCTGAACAAAGATACCCATCCTGCTGGGCTGGCCTGGACCTTTTTGCAACATGGGCTGGCTTTTTTATTATTTTTTGAATGATCTCATTTTACCAGTAATTCAGAATGCAGTTTATGGCTGTGTTGTCCTCATTATTATTTACTGATTCTCCAATCTTTCTGCCACCCACAAATTTTCTAAGAATGATTTATGTTTATGTTTTAACTCATGGGTGAAAATGTTGAATAATGCTGAGTCTAATGTTGATCCCTGAAGAGCCTCCTAGGATCACTTCCATTTGGTGATGATTTACCACTGACTAAATCTTTTTTGAGATCATTCATTTAATAAGTTTTGCATTCATCTGCATTGTGCTCTGATGAACTTGTAATGTGTTATCAGTGATCTGAAACCAGATGTGAAAAGTGTTCTAGTTACAGTGACAGGAATTCTAAGTGCTCACTGGGAGAGAATAAAACACAGGTAGTTGTCTAGGTTGTAAATCAATGTATTCCCCTCATCTGTCAGGTGAAAATCTTTCTATAGTGTGCTAAGTATTTCTACAATATTTATTCAAACAGAAATGTAGATGATATCTTGTCATACCTGTGAAGATAGTCCATATTTTTCTCCATTTATGAAGTAAATTTAGAAAAATTGAAATGTTGAACAAGAAATTAAGGGAAAAAAAGAAAAACCAACCCCAAGAAACCCAAAATGAAACAAACTGCTCTCAAACCACTTTTCTATGCTTCTAATCCACTTTTTTTTTGCAGCAGCAGAAGAGGGAGAATAGCTGTGTGGGTTGTCTCAATCAATGCTTTGGAAACCCATGCACAATACACTGCACAGCATGCCATCTTTTCCTTCTGTTCCAAATGGTGCATGTGTGGATACTATACAAGAACACTAACTCATTTTAGGATATTAGGGCTGGAGAAGGGTTTTCAAATACAAATGGGGCTAGAGTAATGTGATTAATTTAGGTGTACTCTAGGAGTTAAAATTAGATGTGACTTTCACCTATTATCTGCAAATACAAAAGCTTCAAATATTAATAGCTTTAATTGCTAGTTTCTACCACTAAAGAATTCGCTTGGAATAGTATAATGATCCTTGAGGCATCTTAATAAAAGAAGATTTCAAAATGCCACAAAGATTGCTGAAAGATTGGGCATTTAGAGTTGACCATGTCACCTTAACAGAACCATCTTGGATCCTGCAACCAGCGCAAAGTCACCAAGAATAAGAAACACAGAATTCCAATTTATGCAGATGCACTTTCTGTTAGAAGGTAGAAGCTGGTTACCTGTGGCATCATCTGCTGAGATAAAAGTAGTGAGTAACAGAGGCACAAAGAGAGGCAAGGTTAAAGCTCGTATTTTCTAGAGAAACAAAATTTCCAAAACAGGCTAGAGCAAATAAGTTCTGAGGAAACAAAATTATCATTAGTGGACCTTTGCAAGTGCTCACAGACTTTAAAATGAGTGCATTGTAAAGATATACCTGAAGAATTGCAAATAGATGTGAACTTGCTTTTCTAAATGATCTACTGATGAATAAAACACAGCAGTTGCTATACTTGGCTTTGCCAAAAGTATGCCCTTATCAGGAACATTAGAGAACTTGATAGACTGATTGAGAGACATCCTAGCAAATTGATGTAGTTATTCACTGATTTTTCCTCCCACCCAAACTTTCCTGAAGACAGCACTGATGTGCTCAAATGGACCAGCAACTATATTTCTAAATCCTCTTCTAACTTTCTTCTTGTTGCTTAAGATTGTATATTTGTACTGTAGGACCAGTGCAAAGAATGATAAACCCTTAAAAAAATTCACACAACTTAGCTTTCATCAGATTAAGGTATCTTAGCAACTAGAGTAATACTTTATCTGTTTTCAGTGGGATTTGGTTCTCCTTATAGCACCCTTGAACTGACCCAGATAGCTGGTGTTTCTATCTTTTATCAGCCCTGAGTCTTTTGAATCGCCAGGTTATTGAGTTGTGAGACCCTGCCATCTTCACATGTGTACCTAAACTTGCTTATCCTTGTCACCCAATTTGGGTCTTTAACAAAGTGCTAGGAAAGGTGCATCTAGGTCCTATCTGCTGTGTTATGTCATCAATCCCATAGGAGACTCATGGTCAAAATCTGATAATGTTAACTTTATTTTCAGCATGAATTTATGATAACTAAGTACAATTTATAGCCTACATGCTGATACGGCATCTTTTTTTTTTTCCTTTTCTTCCCTCCCTACACCATTCTTTGAGATCTTCAAAATGCGCACAACATTCTCCATTCTTTCCTCTTCACTGTCTGGGATCTTTCCATATAAATGACTTATCATGGAGAGGAGTGGCATTTTTGCCCTTTGTGGCGTACTCCTTCAGTGCAGTAGCTATGGATCTATGGATCTAAATAAAAGGCAGCGTGTTTCCAAGCACTTTTTTTCTCTCAGGGCTTACTTGCTAAAATAGAAACCCAAGTCCACATGGTGATCATATTTGCTACCTTAGGGACTAATTTTCTTTTACCTCCTTTCCTGTATTCCAAAGCTTCGTTGCCATTATCCTCTTGCTCCCCATGCACTAACAAAAAGATTTTAATGCATTCATTATGCAAAATCTTGTCTTTTGTGACCTTTGCCAAGAGTGCCCCCAAAGGACTGGCCAGGCTTAATAAGCTCACAAATAAACTACGATGTCAGCCAAGGGCACTACTGGCCAATTGAGCCTGCACCATTGCCCTCTCCCCAAGCCCCCACTTCACACCTGAGATACCCCGAGGTGGGATTGTGGGGGTGTTGTCTGCCCTGAAAAACTGCTAATCCTTTCCGGCAGCTCCCAGCTAGGCAAACAATCCCCTTTGTGAAGGCTGGAACAATCACACAAGCAATATTGCCTTTTTCCGCTTCTGAGATAGACTCTGCCTTCCTTTAAGTTCCTCTTTCTCCTCTCTCCTTGGCTACATTGTTTAATGCTTTCATTCTTCTTATTTCATTTATGTTATGTCCTGTAAAAGCTTTGTCATGAGCAAGCCAGCTGGGTCATTGGAGGAAAGGCACTCTCTCATCAGATCCTTGTGTTAGTCCATTTTCCTCCTGTCCAGAGTTATTGTCTAGGTTCTGTGGGGAAAACATCCGCTGCCCCATTCAGTGGTTGATGCTGTGACAGATTACAGCAGTTTCTGTCTGTTAAGCAGTCAGGCAAAGAAAAGAGTAAGAAGGATATAGCAGCCTGTTCATTTCATATATAAAAGATGCAGATAAAGTATATAATAACAGAGAATGACATAGCCAGTAAAAAATCTGAATTTATTGGGGAAGAATACAAACTTGCAAAACTTTAAAAGCAATCATGCTCATAAAAAAATAGATATTACAAATATTAATGCAAATTATTAGTAAATCTGACCCCTCTATCCCACTATGACACACATTTAAAATTTATTATGGAACACATTCAGGGGAATAGCTTTAGGGAATTCATTGCTCATCTTTCTCTTTCTTCCTCCATCTCACACACTAGCAGTCTCCAGACAGCTTCTCTGAATTCTTCAGAAATACTGCCACTCTGACCTCTGTACCATAGATCCATTGACTTACTTCATTTGACTGTCTGGAGTGACAGCTAAGGTACTAGTACAACATGTTCTCACAACTTCCATGGCAGTGTACACATCTTCTTTCCAGTTCACCTCTATATTATGATGCAGAATATCAGGACACAGATTGCTTAAGTAAAATATATTTGAACTTCCGATATTTTAATATATATAGTTCAAGGAAAAAGCATGAGAGAACCATGGGCTATAGTTAAAAGCAGAATTCCTCTTACAACACTTATGTAAATTCTGTTTGTGAGTTCATGTCAAATAGGGAAGCCTTTCAACATAAGAAAAAGGTTTAGGTATTGAACTGCCATTAGGTGCAATGGGATTTAAATAGACAACATTTTTTCATCCATGTTTTTGGTTGGTTGGTTGGTTGGTTTTTTTATTGTTTGGCCAAGATATCCAGTCTGTTCCAAAATTTATCTGAAAACTTGTCAGCTCTGGGTTTATCTCAATTTAGAGATTGGAAAAGAAAAGAAAAGAACACCCTGAAATGATGACACATATTTTTTTCAGAAATCATCTAGGGTGCTCAACAATGTAAAAACTTAGTTCTTGACGTTAAAACTGCCTTAATAACAACCTTATACAACTCTTCATAATGCCATAACATCAAAACACCTTCTCTAGCATTTTAAAGAAAGAAGACCCTTAAACAAAACCTTTAAGCCTTTCCTCATTTTATCAAACTTTTACTGGGTTCTATTTGTAAACGTCAAGAAATATATATTCGTTAATGTGACAGGGTAAGGCAGTATCAGGAGAACACATTTACCATATGTGGAACTGGAGTAGAGCCATTTATTCTTTTAATGTGTGCTTCAGACACTTGCGCTGCACACAGTAGGTAAAAATTATCTGTCCAGAAGCTCAGGAAGAAAAAAAATACCTTTCTTTGGCATTTCTGGAAACAGCCTCCAAATGCTTATTAAAATGAAATGAAAGCTAGGAAACTAGGAAGGCTAGAATGTTCATCAAGATCTGGGAAAGAAAAAAAAAAAAGCAAGGAAAACAAAAGGCACTAGTCAATAAATACAATAAACACCCATCCTGTATTACTGCACTTACTAAGAGCAGACAATGAGCCTCTGGCAGCAGTGAGGTGTGCAGACAAAAGGCCCTTGAGAAGTTTACTGCTGCATGCCGCATAATAGTTGAAATCTGTGAGTGTTTTTCAAGGTTAGGCACAAATAAAGCAAAATTTCTTTATTAGGGTTCCAAATTACTCATCTTCTCCTACCTTTCAGTCCATTGTCAGACTCTGAGTACTGTAACTGACCTTTGATAAACAGTCATTTCACCACAGTGATGAGACTACATAAAAACTAGTCTGCACAATATAATGCAGATTAACTGAGGGACATTCCAGCTCTTCTTAAAAATAAGCCAGAATGACACCAGAGAATTTGCTCATAATTTAGCTCGTTGCATGTGCACATATTCTTTGTGCATGAAATTTCTTTCCAATGAGATAATTTAAACAATGAAGAAATGAGATACATCTATCAAGCAATTCTGTATTTCCTTCAAAGGAGAGTCTAGTTAATGTTTTGTCACAGGTGTGAAAGAACTGATGATTCAGTGTTCATTTGCTTCACTTGCAATGAGGCTGAGCACCAATGTTTAAAACACAGGAAAAAAACCCTGCAAATGTGAAGTTGTTCCAGGTTGTGTCATGAACAAGCTGCACCCTTCTGACTGAAGCTGGTGAGTAAGCTGGCAGTGTAAAGCTTGCACAGTTATCTAAGGATAAAACCAAGTATCTGTTTTGATCAAGAAATCTTTTATCAATAGTTTGTCTAACCTCAGAAATCATTAAAAATATCTGTAAGATACGAATACAAATAGCATATTTTGTGGCATGAGAGATCAAACGGAGTGATGGTGTCATGCTGAAGGTAGTCTGAAATATTGACAAGAGATCTTGCTGAATTAATTAGGCTGTAAAGTTTCATAAGCAAAGCGGTTTTAAAGGTGTGGTATTATTTAGTATTCATATGAAAAATTACCAATATCAATTTACAAAGGCATTTTAGCACACTAGTAAGAAGAGAAACAGGAATAAGATGAAAAGATTACCAGAAGTAGTACTAGCACACGTTGCTGTGTTGCCCTATCCAGTTTCTGTCATTATTGATGCTCCCAATTTATCTTGTTCTCATTTTACAGGAAAAAAAATCATAAAAGGCACTAGAGATGAAATGATCAGTATTATCGTCAAGGCATTTTAAACAAGAATGCAGAGTCCTTGGGACAGAGCTATATCAGTTCAAGGCAATCTTTAATCCAGCTTTGTTTCTCCGCCCTGTGTTCTCAGTTTGCGTGTCTTGATGGCCATTCGCAATGAAGTCTCTAAATTACATCACAAAAGGCAGTTGTCTTTTCAGAGGAGAAGCTGTAAAATTGAACTAGAAAGAAAATCAGACATTATTACTGAAATGACAAAATCCAAAAGTCCATGAACGTAAAATCTGCACTTGAGGATGTAGATAATTGATTCACCTAAACAAAATGCTATAGGCTATAAATAGCATTGTAAAAGGCCAAAGTACTGTAGGAAACAGATATTTGAATTCCATTTCTAATTTCAGAACTCTTAGGTTGCACTTGATGAGGAGGAAAAATGTTTTTAAGATCTAAATGGCTTTATATCCCAAATAAGTGAGCTACAACACCCAATAGTTTCAAAAGAATCCAGTGGTGCTCAGAACCACTGAAAAATCTATTGATATGAACATTATCAATAGTATCCATATTGATATGAATGTATTAGTTATATTATCTATATAGATAGTCGTGAGTATTTCTGACTGCATTATTGTAGTATCAGAAAATCATTTATTACAGAGGCAGTATAAAAGTACAACTATTCTGACAATGCATATACTAACTAGAATTCTNCCATCCTGTCTTGTTTTTCTCTGCTGATTTCAGTGAGAGCAAGCTCTAAATCCAAAGTGTGTATTGATTCAACTTCTTTTTTCTTACTTGGGATAACAGAATAATTAAATGACATGAAAGAAAATAACAAGGAAAATAAAAATACCACTTCAATTGTCTTACACCATATTAGGAAAATTGAGTAACTAGCTTGTGGTTGTCAGTGTAACCAGTGTGCTGTTCATTTCTGCAGCTTCTTCCTCTGCTAAGAATAAGCCCCAGAAAACATTCATGGCAATTGCAATTTCTGAGGCACACAGTACAATTTATTTAGGCAGTCAAATTTACGCAGTTTAACAGATTCCTCGATTCTTGTCTTGCTTTTTCATTAAGCCCTTTAAACTGGACTTCTTGTCAATAAATAAAACTATTGACGTTAAAAGGTCACATCTCTGACCTTTCACATGTTTCTCCTGCGCTGTATCTATATACACTGTATACTTTACCACGAGAAGAGATTCTTTTATTTAAGAGAGCTTAAACTGTTCAAATTTGTAATGTACTGGGGATTTTGGAATATCTAGAGGGCTTAGTGGATAAAGAACTGACCTTTCATCTCTGAACTCAGTCCCCATCCAACCTAAGATAAGTGGAAGAGTTTTGTGTCAGCTGCCCATGTGATAGAACTAGCTTTCCCTTGTATCATTCAACACAATTTGGCATGACTGGCAGTTTTTTTCTCTCAAGAGAAGCACATTGAATATGGAAAATGAATTGCTTCTGTCTCTTGAGAGGGTGGTCCTCCAGGTTAGGCTTTGAAGTTATAAATGGGAAGTGCTGGCAAGCTCGTATTATTGTTGGTTACTAGCTCCACATCAAACGTATGGATAAACAGTGGGTCACAATTTTAAATCAATGATAGGAGATGATTTACAAATACAAATATATAACCACTTATGTGACTTTTCCTAACCCAAATGGAAACTATGCAATGTAGTCCAAAGTTGATACAAGCAATTCTACAGGCTACGCTTGCTCCTATAGGCAGTAAATTTTGACACTTATCAAAAGAGAATATGTTTATGTGTTTTCCCCCAGGGAAAAAACTTCTCCAAACTTCCAAAGAAGTACAACTGCCCTGCTTCCCTCTACATAAGCATCCACAGCAGCTGATACACTGGTGGGAGGGCTGGGGGAGCCCACTTCTGCCTGAGCTAGAGCAGCTTCCAAGCAAGTGGCTCGGAGGGGCTGCGTTCCCCAAAGCTGCAGAGCTGCTCTCTTCTCACAAGCTGAGCGTCACAGTGGGTAGCGCTCAGCGACCAGCAGAGCATCAGACCCAGTAATCAAAGACAGGTCCCTTGCACAGCACAGTGGTGCCCAAACCACAGTGCTGGGTCTCTGTTTTCTGCTGGATATGGTGCTTTTCCACCGGGAATAATTTTTAAAAAGAAGTTTTGATTTGTTTTGATTAGAATTATGTACTGAGTCCTTGTGACAAACTTTAAAAAGAAACGAACAACCTGAAATGTGAATTCAGTTAATTTCGTTACTGAAACTCAGAACCTGCAATCAGTTAACATGCACCCAGTAATTAACTGGATTTTTTCTGTCTAGTGAATGTATTAATTATCTGCCATATAACATAATGCTCCCTCTTCTCTTGCAGTCCTTGGAACTAAGTTTGTTTCATCTGATACTTTTTATGACTCTTTAGTAATGTAAAACCATTTTTTAAAATAGCAGTAGAAAACTGCTCTGCAAGAATTTCTGGAGACGAGATATTTTTACACAAAAGAAAACCCACCTTAGTAGCATTCGTTGATTAATTTTATCTTTATGATTTATCTATACATCACATAGATGGAATTTTTCAGAAATGCTATAAATTGCAATTTGAAACCATGTTCTCCTATTCTATGTCTCATGGCTCTGATCTCATGTTTGAAAATCAAGAGAATAAATTTCCTGCAAAGATAGTGACATCTTTGGAATGTTAATAATACAAAACTTTCAAAAGGTAAAATTATTTCTTAGGTGAACTAGCAAAGAAGCAGATTGACTCCGTCCATTTTGCACTTTTGTGCTAGAGAATGGCTGGGTTTAAATTACAGCAGCTTCAGTCTTTGCTTTTCAATCCCTTAATCCTTAAGGAGCAGAGGTTTCGGTTCAAGACAACTTCACACAGAACATAAGAAAAGATTCTGTGAGCCTACCTCAAGTATGATGATCATTTTTTCAGCTGTAATCTTTCACTTGCATCCCGTAGCAAAAAAATATCTGAGGAAAACCAGTGTCAAATAATTAATGCATTTTCAGTGAAGGGCTCCTTTCCACTATGGCTTAATACATGTGCATGAAAAGCAGTAAATGCTTTCATGTGAGCCACTTGCAGATATTCATACCTATGGTTTTCATCACTGTTTTACTGGTATTCCCTCATATTAGAGAGCCTTTGTGATACGCCTGAGCTTGAATGAAAAAGGAAGCTGGCCTGGGAGGTTTTACATCTGGTAGCCAACACCATTATTAAACAAGCTACGTCAGTTTTTAAAAAAGCTACATAGGTCGAATCAGGGCAATTACATCCTGATCTAAGTCACATACATTTGTCAATTATTTCCAGGTGTTCTTGGGACAACGTATTTTCCTTATCTGTAATTAATATTTTGATTATTAATAGGGCTGCAGTGAAATGTCACGGGCCTCTCTGCTTGTCTTGATTTTATAAAAAATGTAGTCATGTTTGTAATCATTTGACACTACTTACATTTTAAAGCATTATGCTATTTTGTTTTTCAGCTATTATTTAAAGTATAGTTTGCAGGTGACTATGTGCATTACATTGCTGTGTATATCTCTCTGCATTCATACATACATAGGTATACATCTCAGAGCTAAAAAAACTCACTTGGAAATTAAAGGTAAATGGTTGGAGTGGACAACACAATAACAGAACAATTTTGGAATATAATAGCAAAACAATAATGAAAACCTATATTTAAATTCATACCTATCATTTTGAGTCTGTTGTTATTTCTTAACTTACACAAGATTACAGTTGGGCATTCTGAAAACTGTATAATTAGTCAGTGTATGAATAAGTATTCTTTGCTAATAGAAAACATTCAGACTAACCTCATATGTTCAGAAGCCGATGTGGCTGGCACAAACAAATCATAAAAATGTTAAAAAAAAAGGAAAGGGCAAAATGCCAAATTTTGAAAAATCACAAAGACAGACATTTATGGAGAAACCAAAATGACAAGTCGGGGGTTTTTTTTGTTATGGTTTCCTCTGAATTTATAGGGAATGCTCTATGACATTAGATTAATAATTTTAGGTCAACATTTTCTTTTTTATCTTTCATAAGTTTATGCTAAGAAGTGCTGACATCTCAGAATTAGAGAACTCCGTTCACAGTCTCTTCTGTTTCAGCTGGCTAAAGAAATGCATGACACTTTCTGAAGAATGCAAAATGTATGCAGCAACACAGAGTTAAAAATTTTATTTTTGATCTTCAAACATTGTTTGACCTTAATCAATGTCTTCCAACAAGCTTAATATGACATAGCCCTGAAACAAAAACAGAGAGCTCTCGGGTCCGGCTCTGGAATGAAAAAGCTGTGATTATTAGTCCTCTGTGTGATCTTTTCAGATTGCACTGATGAGATGAAGTTTAATCTCGTTTCTCTCCTCTCCTCTCCAGTACCACAAACCACAGGCAGTTTAAGGCAGCCTGGAAATCTCTTACATCTGGAAGAGCAATAATTCATGGGATTTCACTTGACAGCCATGACAGGCAGCAGGGCAGCCAGAAACAACTGTCTCTTATGTTGTGCTATTTGCAAAAAGTCAGAAGAGGAGGAGCAGGCACAGGACCACATCCTTCTTTAGCATATGTTAGAGGAGGAAACCCTTTTATTTTCTGCCAGATGCTCCATGAATAGGTCCTAAATATTACATAGACAGTAGCTATCACTTCCAAACAAAATTCCTTGGTGTCTGCTAAGCTGCAAAGCATATGAAGGCCTATTGTCTGGCAAAGGGTCATGGTTAAATTTGCACAGATTTTTTTTTTATAGATATTTCAGATTCTACGTTATGATTTATAGGCATTTGCACACCCTGCTGTGCATGAATATGATACCATCTTCTGGGCAGGATTATTTCATGAAATGTATATGGGATTTAGCTACAGTAACTTTTACTGGGCAGCTTAGAATGGCCAGCAAAGTACTAGAATTTACTGCAGCACAGCTTGTGCTGTCAGGCTCATGGCTGGTGTTTATGATTTCTGCAGAAGCAGAAATAAACAACTTCTCCTTAATGGCTCTCTTTATGTGTAGGCAGCAGTAGCTCTATCTGGTCTCACAACAGTAGCTGGTGCAGTGGTCTGTCCCATTTCATGTGGAACCAATGTCTGAAAATTTGCATTTCTGCTTTTCTGAGTTTTCAGTGGAAGCGACCGGGAATGAATAAATCAACTGCAAATGTCTGAATGAGTAGCATTCCATTCTACTGCTTTTTCATGCTATAAATACATCTGGTTGAAATGGCCAGGTTTTGGAGTAAGAGCAAAATGATCAGATTTAATCTCAGTTTGTCTTAGAGTCTATACCCACACCGTAAATACTCTGGTATCAACTGAGACCTGCTTAAATTACTGTCTTAAGGAAGGAGGCCTGTTTTCTCAGTGTCTGTGGTAAAGCAGCTTAATCAACATTTTTATAGGCATTTACATACATATTTAAGTAAAAGCTGGAAAGTGGGTAAGTTTCACCAGCCTGCGAACAAATGAATTACATATCAATTTATGTTGCTTATATCTGCATACATATAAAAAGCAAAATAGTCAGAATTTAATTGTCTACGTAAAGTTTTTTTGATGTAACAACTGTTTTTAAAGTTCAAAAGAATGTCGACACATGCACTGTATATATAAGCAGGCAGAAAATACTTTTTTTAAAAGAAATGAGACAACTACTCTATGCCAAAGAAAAACAATTCCTTTGCCAAACTACACATTGTTAACTTAAAATGTGTTCCATGTGGAAGTAGGAAGACTGATCTGATGGAAAGGCTAGTGATTTAAAGTCAGCTGGCTCTGTGCCTGTCAACTGCACATTCTGGCTTCCAGTTTTACAGCTAGAATTGGAAATATTTAGTTTCTTTTTTCTTTCTTTTTTTTTTTTTCCCCTCTTAGGGAGGGGGAGGACATAATTCTTTTTTCCTTTTCTAGCGATGCAGTGAATTTACCAATAAACTTGCATATATAATCATCCAGACTTTAAACAAAGACAATATAATTTTGAATCACTTGTACAAATCTCATTCTGTATTTTAAGGATTTTGTTTTATATTAGACTCATTTTCCAAAGTGAATTTAACACCACTTTTGTATACTCATCACTGTTTTTCTAGGAAGAAATTGTATTATCCTATTTTTCAGTATGGAAGAAGTATAAAAACAAGTTTATATTCTGAGGGAAGTACAATATCTTACAGGTTACTGTATTTCACCTTTCATTCTGTTAGTATTACCTGTGTTGATCAAGCCTTTAATTTTTGCCCCCCCTTTCCTGCACGTAAGGCACAGAGTCCTGTCTCTGTCTGTGGCCTAAAGGACATTGCAAACAAGAAACGTTCAGATGGGAAGAAAACAGCCACACTACTACACCTGGTGATATCTTAAAAAGAGGCTATCACCCCGTGGTATTTTCTGCAGGACTCTCAAAACTTCTTTTGTTATTCACATTAAACTTACATCCATCATCCTGTTTTAGTACATATTTTCCAGCACATGCTGCATGGTAATTATGAATACAGAAGGTTCTATTCATTGTGGAGTTTTTTTAACATTCTTTAGATACACTGAGCACTGTGAGGTTGAATTTTGATTACTGTACTAGATTTCTGCACACAGAACACACTTAAAGCACATTTGCTTCTTTTTTTAGTTTTAAAATATTCCTGAGACATCTAACAAATCTCAGTATACTTAAATGGCAGAATTTCAGACACAATTCAGTTACAGCTGTTTACTGCAAATATGATTGTAGAATGCCTCCTTTTTTTTTTTTTTTTTCTTTTTGCTGGAATACCCTCATTTTATTTATGATTTTGGATTTTATTTCACAGCATTCCAGTTTAGTTTAGCACGATGTATTTAATAACCATGTCTACTGTCTTAATTACCCTATAAAGCAGGGTTCCATTGGCATTTGACCCTCCACAGCATTCCAGAGAAACTGCAGGACCATGATAATTACCAACTGCCTGTGAGAAAATTAAACAAAAAAGGCCTAACTTTTAAACCACCATTTTAAACGACCTATTACATCTCAGGAATAAATCATTGATGAAATAGCCTGCTTAACAGGAAAATAGCTATTCCATAGCAAAGAATTTCCCCTTGCATGATCATGAAGAGAATATTAAGTATTCTTCAGCTCAAAAGGTTAGGTTTTATGTCTGTCCAATGCCTTTTAATGACACATTTTTGTGTAATTTTACTGTAATCAAAGCCTTTTCCTATGTAGGTTGTAGACTATGACTATTTTGTCAGTCTTAAACATTTTACTAGTAAAAGAATAGAAAATCTATTTAAACATGTACTGAGAAAATTAAACATGTACCAAGAAAAAAGTGTTTATAAATCTTTCACCATTAAAAGAACCTGCATTAATGTAGCTTGATTTCCTTTGATTAACATAGCCATTTGCTGTATATTTTTCAAAAAAGTGCTCATTGATTTAAACTCATAATAGTACACTCTATTAATTGATAACACAGTTTAAAAAAGCTAATAAATTTTGAAAATCTAGATCATGGTTTGATTTATTTGATCACACTCTCTTTATTCTGTATCTAATGGCAATTACTATACCATCCTATGCTCTATTTCTTATTGCTATACTTAACAAGAATTCTATTTCATCTATCTTTTTTTAAATGTCATTTTGTATTTTTTCTAAATAATTAATCTAGGTTGAACATTGACACTAATTTCCAGATCAGATTAGGTCAGCATTCCCCATAGTGTAAAGTTAGGAACATAAGAAAAAAACAAAGGTTGTTTTTTTAAGTTATACAATTAAAAGTATTATTTTTTCACTTTTACATGTAAGATACAGGATATAAATCAAGGGAATATGCATTACTTTTAAAATGATTTCCAGAACATTTTCTAACCTTCCTTAAAACATTTCACTTGAAAGCATCTCTGTTTTCAACAGAAGCAACTAGAAATGTAATGAACAAAGAGTTTATGGAAGAGCCAAGCCACAAATGAAACTTGAATAGTTTTAGAGAGGGAGTTTGAAAATAATTCTGTGTTCAATCAGAAATAACACAACCCTTCTACTCTGTGCCTTATAGTTTAAAAAAAAAAGCCTTGTGACATCTATCAGCACGGTTTAAGGCCTTTGGCCACGACTTTTATTTAAATTCCAGTTTAATTTATAATCCAAAGCAGAGATTAAATGCATAGCAGGCAACTGAATCCTAGCGGTATATTACAAACTTCTGGGCTTGATGATTCCAGTGCAGTTGTTCCCAGCCCAAATTTGACACTGCTATACCATTGTTCCCATACTACTGTCTACTGAAGTACCACCTGTGTAATCACTTAGACCAGAGCTGGAGTTACTATTGCAGCCTGGGAATTTCTGGAATAACATGTAGTTTAAAATCATAGGAAAATAAGAACAGCCATAATGGTTCAAACCAAAGGTCTAGCTAGTCTCATATTGTGTCTCTGACAATGTCCTGTACCAGATGTCAGGGGGAGAGGATAAGAACCAGGCAAGCGTGTAATACTGTTTCCCATATTCATCTGGCCTTTAGCTGTAATTCAGACTTCTTGAATGAGATTCTTTTGTATTTATGTTTTTTTCTCAATAAACTGGAACACATGACATTTTTAAACATCCACAGTATATAGCAATGAGTTCCACAGCTTAGCTGTATGTTGTATAAACCTCTTGTTTATTTTGAACTTTCCAGCTGCTTTTTTCATCTGGTAGCTCACATGCTTGTATAAGAAAATACAGGGGATCAATACTTCCCTGTGTGCATTCTCCAGGATGGTTAGAGATTTTGTGGATCCTCATCAGTTGCTCCCTTAACTCTTTTTTGTTATTTTATTTTTTCCTTATTTTTCTCTTTTCTTTTCTTTTCTTTTCTTTTCTTTTCTTTTCTTTTCTTTTCTTTTCTTTTCTTTTCTTTTCTTTTCTTTTCTTTTCTTTTCTTTTCTTTTCCTTTCTTTTCCTTTCTTTTCTTTTCTTTTCTTTTCTTTTCTTTTCTTTTCTTTTCTTTTCTTTTCTTTTCTTTTCTTTTCTTTTCTTTTCTTTTCTTTTCTTTTCTTTTTTCTTTTCCTAATTATTTATCTTTCCCATAATGCAGTGGCCTGACCTATTGAATAATTTTCAATGTATGGAAGCATTTCCATACCTCTGATC
>VWZT01016915.1:102533-125163 GCA_013397055.1 Pachycephala philippinensis | reverse complement strand
CTTTTGTTATTTTTTTTTTTTTATTCTGTTTTTTTTTTTTTTTTTTTTTTTGAAGTTAAGTATGCTTTCTGGATAGAAGAACCAGAAATGCCTACTTTGCTGTTTAAAGTTTCATACAGTAATTAAATTTAATTATATGCCATATGATGCTGCCTACAGGAATGTGTACAAGAACCCAAAGTCATAGTAATTTTTATTTCTCTGACACTGAAACTCAGCGTGGTAGGTTCAACCCCTAGAAGAGGCTAATAGCCACATCACTTGGGTGTTTACCAAGCAATAAGTAGCTTAGTCTTTTTGGAGCCTAAATTCTCATGCTGTAATTAAATGACATAAGGCACTCTAACTGAGCATCTGGCACACACCATTTGCCTGTACATTTCTAGTACAAAACCTTGTCACAAAATTCTTCACAGCCAGTGCTTCACTTTATTATCCAGACTAGTCTGGTCTGCAACTCAGCTTCTCAAGTATGTGTTTCATCCAAATCTCTATACCCAGATGTTGCTGAGAACTGTACCTTTCAGGGACCCTTAGCTCCATCTTTTGAAATCAAAAGTTATCTGACATGGCACTAATCACTTCAACTCAGGTGCTGTATGAAGCAGATTCTTTGGTCAGTTATGGAGTAGTACAGCTGTCATTATAATTCTTACATAGGGATAAACACTAAAAATCTCTCTTTGAACTGGGCACTGAAGAGCAGGAGCTGAATTCACATGACCAGCTCTCAAGATTGCCACACGAAGAGTTTCAAGAACCAGGAACAAAGCAGAAGGCTTTCACTCTCCCCTTGGCTAGATACTACTTGGAGAACCTAAGGAAAATGGTCTAAAAAAGTACACCAATAGGGAAGCAATGCCTCTCTGTGGTTGCTTAGATATTGTTGTAGGCCTCCAAACCTTGGATCCTGTTTCACACCAGACTTCTAATCTTCATTCTCTTATTAAAATTAGGCTTTCCCTTGCAAACAGAAAACTCCATTTAGCCCTGTCAAAGTGCAAATGATAGCCAGTCCAGTGACCTAGGCTTTATCTTATTTTTCATGTGCCTGGAAATGATTTCCTGAATCAGCTACTCCATCACCTTTCCAGGGACTGAGGTGAAGTTCTCAGGCTTGTAGTTCTCTAGGTCCTTTTTATTCAGAACTGACACATCTTTTCCTCCAGTCCTCGGACACTTCTCCTGATTGTCATGATTATCCAAAGATTATTGAGGGGCCTTGCAATGAAGTCACTCTGCTGCCCAAAGGCCCTGCAAAGGGCCACAAAGATGATGAAGGGAGTGAAGCATCTCTCTGATGAGGAAAGGCTGAGAGACCTATTACTGTTCAGTCTGGAGAAGAGAAAGCTCAGCAGGATCCCATTAATGTCTATAAATACCTGCAAGGAGGGTCAAAGAGAACAGGCAGTGTCCTCTTCTCAGTGGTGCCCAGTGACAGGACCAGAGGCAATGGGAACAGACAGGAGGTTTCCTCTGGACATCAGGAAACACTTCACAGTGAGGGTTACTGAGCACTGGCACAGGTTCTCAAGGAGGTGGTGGAGTCTTCACTATTGGACGTATTGAAGAGTGGTATGGACATGGATCTTGGCAACCAGCTCCAGGTGGCCCTGAGTGAAAAGAGGGATTGGACCAATGACCTCCAGAGGTCCCTTTCAGCCTCAACCATTTTGTGATATTCTTTAACAAGCAGATCCTGATGACCTCACCTTCACCTAAGCTAGCTTGTCCCACACAGGCTGATTTTAGGAAAGATTTGTTACCAAAAAAGAACAGAGAAACACCAAGGGTAAGACAAGCAAAGCCTTGATTTTCTCTTTTCTGTGATGACTTTGTGTCATATAATCAGGGCAGTAATAATGGGTAGCACTGGTAAGGGCCAAATAAAGGATCCAGTTAAATAAAGAATGAGTTCCAGAAGTTTAATTTGAATTTTGAATACAAAATAAAAGTGAAAATTTTCAAACTTTTGATTGGATGAACCTGTAAATTACTTGAATTTACTGGAAATAAAAGCAAAGAAAAAAATCAACAAATTAAGAAGAAACAACAAACGGAGAAGAAAACCAGACTGATATAATCTTTGATGATCTTGTACGAGAAGAAGTTTAGAATTCAGAAGTCTTCATCTTCAAGGTGAAACGTGCTTCCTTCATGTTCCCATCAACTTCTGGTACTACAGCTGTGGCATAAGGTGGAATAGGGGTAGATCTTTTGCTTAAAATTAAACAACACACACACAAAGCCTCAAAACCAAAACCCAAAAGAAAATCCACACCAAAATGGGCTAGCTATACTAGTAGGAAAATAACAAGGGAAGTGGAGTAATTGTTCAGCTATAGCTGAAGCTAAATGCTGCATCAGTTTACTGCTTATCAAGAATAATTCATGTAAGCCACATACTGCATATTCACTTATCTGGGCTTCAGGCTTATACCTTTCTTCTGTTTGATCTGAGGCAAGAACCTGAACACAGGCTTCTCTTCTCAAGATTGAATAGTATAATGGTTACTGCTTTTTTTTGGTATAGCCAACCCCCCTGCATAATGCATTTTAAATTTGCAGGTAGACAAGGAGGGAGAATTGGAGCAAGACTCTCTATGTCTTTGCACCTAGGCCACTTAGAAGGGGTGCGAGTATTCCCGTGAACATAAATATATGTCTTTAATTTTTTTACACCATTTTCCATTAGAAATCCTAATTTTAGCATCTCAGAGTCTATCTTTCTGGATGCCAGTCCCTGCGAGTCCTATGTCACCACAGTAGCCCCAATTGCTTTCTGCACCAGAAAACAGTCTTGCCTTCTACATATATGTTCAGATGCTGACTTAGAACGTGCTTTTATGGACAAGCCTTGCAGTTCCAGGATTGTTTCCTTCTTCTGAGAACAAAGAAATTTATCTGCATCATACTGTCATGGTGCACGAAGCCCATCTACATGGGTACCAGCTTGCCAGTGCTTTTTGGCAACTGTGCACTTACGTGTTGCATGCATACTGTTCTGTGTTCTGCCCAATCAGTTAAGCCTGTACTTGTAAGCAGAGAAATTATTGAAAAGGGCTATGACTATTTAACCCTATCAGTCCTTTGTAACAATTCAAGCAACCAGTTCTGGAGACCCTTAGCCAATCTTTAAAAGAAATATTTCCCTCCTATTGCTTCTCATACAATATAAGTTAATTTTTATGTTGTATTCCCAGAGATCTCTGTTGACCAGATGTTAGCAAGCATGTTGTGGCTGGAGAAAGCATATCAGGAAGTCAAAGGGACCAAAATTCTTGTTCTTCTATGAATTTTGCTTGCTGATATAGAAAGACCTCTTCTTCAGGATATCAGGTTTTATATGCCTGTCCATTAAGAACAGATTTTCAACAAGACAAATTTTTAAATTTTTGTTTCATCTTTTGATATTTATATTAAAGAAAAGGACTGTCAGGAGACAGACTTAAACAGAATGAAATGATTCGTCACACCTCTGAAACAATCATTGTCTGAAGCTGCTTTTCAAGCAAACACCATGTAATTAGGAGATACACCTGCTCAGGAATTGAGCCATGCCTATTATTTTACATCCAAACTACAGCAAACAGTGCCAGGACTTCTAGTTCAGAATGTTGGTGTAATATTCCTGAAGGAAGCCACAGACTTTATTCTTCTGCATGCAGGACAAACTAACATACATTTTTTTGGTGTTCAAGTTACTTTTCTAGTTAGCCTTAAGTGATCCATAACAACTTCTTTAAAACAAAGCGTTATTTATTTGCTCAAAGCAGCATAACAAGCATAGCAAGTGGATGAAGTAGGAACAGCCATATGCTCTCACTGTTTAACTATATTTATTTTACTATTGACAAGTTCCACTCAGCTGACACACTTAACTTATAGATGAGTGTTATTGCCAGCCTTTGCGGAACCAAACGCATGTGTTTTTTTCAGCTGCTGATAATTCCACCATTTTCTTTAGAGACTTTAATAGATTACTGTCCCCTTTGATCTCAGATTTGGGCTGGGAAGATAAAACATTGTTAAGCTTGTCTGACTTCTCTTAATAGCCAGGTATAGGGAATACAGGCAGAGTTTCCAGATTCTCTGTTGTTTCAATGAGGCTTCTTCATAATCTGTCTAATAATTTATTTTCTTCAGCATTGTTTGCTTTCTTCATACATTCCCCAAAACTTTTCTTGGAACTACTCAGCCAGGCAGGATAAACTCAATGAAATTAACTCCAGGGCCAGAGCTGGTATTCAAAAAAATAATGCAGATGTCTCATGCTCTTCAGCAACCAGTGAGTATTAATTACATGATTCTCCAGGGGCTCAAAGAGGTAAAGATGCATTGCTATCGAAGTTGTTTCTGTTTACAAGAGTAGTTAATTTTGCATGGCACAATGTGTTGGAGAAAACAGCAGTGTTGGCACCAGAGCCTATGGAGCAGGCTATATTGTATATGAGCAAGAGATGGAGGTCTTTGATAAGAGATGATGTAGGGGGGTGGCTTTAATGCTCCAATTCATTTTCTGTGTGAGAGGGAGGGATGGCCTATTGAAAGTTTCATTTTAGGCCAGTTAACTAATACTGCCCCTTACTGATTCTTCAGCCATGCTCAATTAGAGAGAATCCTTTGTCCTGACACCAGTCAGGATTACTACAATTCATCAACTTTACCCTGAAGAGTGCTTTTACACCAGCTAGACCTCCTAGCTCTAGCTGTGAAATGCCTAGTCACGAGGTTGCCAGTAGATAATTTTCCTTGTCCCTGTAAATAGTAGGCCACTATAGGTACATATCCAAAGCTAACTAATAATACGTAATCTAAATATGTAGCAAGTGTTGTATATTTGGAAATTAATTTAGAGTAGCTGTTAGCACATGTATCAAGCTGTACCAGGAGTGTAGAAATGCATCAAATAGCAAGGGAAGATTTTTTTTTAGAGACATTAACAACTTCAATGCAAGGAGTAGTTGAGCTTGTCAGATGAGAGAGCTGCTATACCCTCAAAATAGCTTTACAACAGCTTGGACAAAGGCTCTGAAAAAAACCCTCATTGGCTTCAGAGTCAGGAACAACTAACCACAGACAACGCAATATATCAGTTGTTGCAGCTGAAAAAAAGCCAGGCTTTGCCAACACAGCTTGTAAACTGCAGAAGGTCAAATCCCAGTGATTCAAAACATTTGCATACACTGCTATGAAAACCAAATGTTTTCCCTTTAATTCAAATGAACACGAAAATTAAACTAACAATAAAAATTGAAATGAAAATTCTGGCGAGGATGTTGACATGCAGAAAAGAATAAGGTTTCTCTGCAGCATTAATTAAAGGGTGAGTCATAGCAGAGAGTATCTCATTGCAACCATTTGTAACTAGTGGTGATGTGCTAGACTTCAGTTAGACCAATGAGTATTGTCAAGATTTTAACTGTCTTTCATGATTATAGTTAAGGAAACTGTTGATCACCAATTATAACCTGGCATACAAAAGGCCAGAAGCAATCCAAGTTGTTCACATATAACACTTAATATGGCTGATTTTTTTCTATTGAAGAAATATGTCAATAAAATTTTCATAGGTTGAATCAGCCTGGCTAGAGAATAGCATCTAAAAATTCTAATATTTAATACTTTGATTTACTTAAATATGAGCTATTTTATTCTATTATATTTTTCTTTACAGAAAACCTCTGATATGGACAGAAAACCAGAAATAAAAGCACTTTCAAACTACTGGGAATAGACTAACCATGACACGTAGAAAATGTGTTATACTGCCTAACTAAAAGTCTGAGAGCAGGAACAAATGCTTATAGCATTTTTATCTTCAGGAAAGGACCACATGATGAATTGGAACAAATAATGTTCAGTAGTGTGTGCTTGCAGCCCAGAAAGGCAACCATACCTTGGTCTTCATCAAAAGCACCATGACCAGTAGGTCGAGGGGAGTGATTCTGCCTCTCTACTCTGCTCTCACGAGACTCCACCCAGAGTGCTGCATCCAGCTGTGGGGTCCTTAGCACAACAGCACATGGACCTTTGGGAGTGAACCCAGAGGAGGGCTGTGACAATGCCCAGAGAGCTGGAGCACTTCTCAAATGAAGACATGCAAAGAGAGTTGTGACTGTTCACCCTGAAAAGAAGGCTCCAGGGAGACATTATAGCACCTTCCAGTACCTGAAGGGGGCTACAATAGAGCCAGAGAGGGATTTTTGGCAAGGGAATGTAGTGACAGACAAGGAACAACAATTTGATTTATATTAGATATTAATTACATATAGAAATTCTATGCTGTGAGGATGATGAGGCACTGGAACAGGTTGCCCAGAGAAGTTGTGGATGCCTCATCCCTGGAAGTGTTCAAAGCCGGGCTGGATTGGGCTCTGAGCAAGGTTTAGTGGAAGGAGTCCCTGCCCACAGCAGGGAAGCTGGAACAAGTTGAACTCTAAGGTCCATTCCAACCCAAACCATTCTGTGATTCTATGAAGTAATGAATATCAACTAAAGGACAAAGATTTTCTTCCAATATTCAAATTTGGTTTTACTGAAGTCAGTGCAGCCTTTGTATTGATTTAGATAGAAGCACAAAATACTTGACAGCACATTAGTAAATATTACCAAAAAACCATAACCCTAAACCAAAGCTAACAGAAAAATAAATTAATAAAATAAGTTAAGTTCTGGACATTGTTTAAGAAATTATAGAGTACATGGGGTTATACTGTTCAGTAAGATTCTTTTAAAAGTGTTTTTTCTACCCACTGCAGATGAATACAACCTGCAAAGCTATTTAAGAAAAAGGTGTGACAGAACAGAAAAATGTGTACTGGCTGGAACAGTGAATTTGGGGAAGTAAGATCCTGGGACGTGGTTCCTGCTACCTGGTGTAGGCTGATAAGTATTCAATGACCATGATGATCACAGTCCCAGTGTTGTAAGCTTAAATTCCACTTTTCTAGCACGGACTGATTAAAATGTTTTCCATGTCTTTGGCAAGTTTTGAATTTCAGTGGACAAATAAGTGGATTTTTGGTGGATTTTGGTATACAAAAACACAATCCCTTTATTTCTTGGAAATGTAAAGAGAGATGATTTAAGTCACGTTTTTCACCTCCATTTCAAATTTTGTCTGGCACCAGAAATATCTATGCACAGCTTAAGCAAAAAAAAAATAAAGAATGGACCTCACTTTTCAAGAATTTCTGTTTTTCACTGCCAGCTCTCTCCCCTGCCATATTTTTGTCACAACTCATTCAGAGTGGCTTTCCTGTGAGCTGGTGGTGAAGGAAAGTCAGAATTAGGTCACAGACATACAGACTCACAATGTATCTGTACAAAAGTCTGTATTTATGAAAAGTTTGGGACAAATCCAATCTCTGGTGTCAGTGAGTCAATTAACCTTCAAATCCTGTATTTCTTAGGCATTCAGGTGCTAGTATGTATTGCCTCCTATATACTGCATTAGTAACAAAGACATACAATTCTTCTCTGATACTCTATATGTCTCTTCTACCTCAAAACAAATAATTTAAAATAATTAAAGAAAAAATATAGAAATTAAATTATCCTGTATGGCATACATTTTAGATGTGCTTATGTGATGTGTTTTACTTAATTTACTTTAACAACAAACCAAGATCCTAGGAAAAAACAGAATTTTGCACATAGTGCTCTGAAAACCTGAATGCTTCTAATGTACTAGATATGATTTCTGAACTGAAGAGAATTTTCTGAGTGTCATTACTGTGTCTGCCTTCTCAGCAATCATAGAGGCTCACATCTATCATTTCCTTTGTTCAGTAAGAGACAGACTTCTTGCCATGAGAAAAAAAAATAAAGGAAAAGACTGGAAATATTTACTGTGATGCAATGGAAAAAAACTTAAAGATCCAGTCAAAATACTCCTTGCAATTTATATTTTAGAGAGTTAAATATAAATTTGTAATTATATAGATGTACATACATCTATATGAATTATACTGATGAAATTAATATTTTATATGATTAAGATATCCACCATGTTAAAATAATTGTGTAATATAATCTATTCTATGTTATTTTTTTAATCTATCATTAAAGAAATCTTTGTACTTTTAAAATAATAACTTAATGAAGTGAGATGATAGCAAAATCCTGTGTTTTCATTTACATTCATCCCTTTCTACAGTTATTCAAATTAATCATCTTAAATTGAATGTATATTAGTTGTTTTTCAGATCTTTTTAGTTATGCTTTTAATGTATTACTGATTTTTTAAAATCAGATTTCCCTGGCCAGCCAAATTTTTTTAAAATGCCTTATCACATTGGATGTATGCAAGAGGCATCTACATTCTTCAAAAGAGACATTCAATTAGAAAATTTCACTTAAAGGTTTTTGTCCTAACTGAAAATTTCGTAATTTTTATTCTTCTAATGCACTTGCCAGCATTTGGGGCAGTCGTTTGCACTTCTTTGTTGCACTTGTTGCACAGTGATGCCATTCTCAGGTGTCACACTGCAGGGAAGGGGGTTGCTCACACGCAGACACGATCTTCCTCAGCCCTAAGCTGAAGCAGAGAAGGTATATTAGTGTATGGATTTGAGACAAAAAGGGGTTTTATCTTCCTGGAGCATTTTCAATGGGATTGACTAGCACCCTGGGAACCCTCAACTGACTTTTTCACTTTCTAGATGACTATATACGCTCCTTCTTCCCACATATGCTTTACTTATTTGGCTGGGTGATGCACACTGATAAACAGAGACTACCTTTGGCTACTGGTTGCACTGAGGATGCTGCCCACCCTGGGACTTCAGATCTGCTGACCCTTGATATTTAGCACTAGAGATGGAGGTTGTTTTCATCTTCCTAAATCTCTCAAGCATGAAAGGATTAGGCAAACTAAAGTACCACAATGAGTATTACTCTAGGAGTCTCTTCATAACTGTATTAAAATAATTCAGAAATAGTCTCAAAAAGTAAATTAGTAACTTTACTTTACAACTTGTGTAACTGCTGCTTAAAAGATGAAGGAAATGCCAAATTATTTACCCAAAAGTATACCAAATAATACTAATTATGTAAAGATATGCTCTTATTAATGGAACACTTGTATCTATGTTTTAACAAATTTTATGAAGAATTCTATAAAATGGGGGCACTTTTGTCCTGATATTTTTCCTAAAATCTTACTGTTCCTTAGGTGTCCGTGTCAGCTGCTAAATATGTCTTTTCCTTTTTTAAATACTAAGTAACTCCAGGTCATTCTTAAAAATACAGTTCTCCTTGTCCCACAAGTACATGCTACATGGATAGAGCAACCAGTGACATTCCTTGTCACACCAGACCACAAATCATTCCTAAAATTATTTTCTCAGGCTTTTTTCCAGTTAAAATCTCTACTGTGACACAGGTGAGAAACCACAGCTACTGGGTATATATTGAAGCCAACTACCTCACTTTTTTTTTTTCCTTCCAAATACTAATAAAATACAGGAATGAAGGGGGCTTTCCCTCCCTCATTAGAAACATAATTTGTATAAAAGTAATGAATTAGGAACTTTTTCTAACACATTCCCCCTTCTTTTCAGTTCCTCACGATCGTGTCTCCTTTATTGAAAAAAAGGTGACGTATCACTGAGATGAAGTGGATCAGTTCTGAGTTGCTATAAAACCTGTGTGTTCCTGTCTGAATTGATATAGTTCAGCCCTGTGAATCTTTAAGAGATGCACTGAGACTGGAATGAGATCATCTACCTGAAATTACCTATCTTGAGATTCAATGGCTGCAAAGAGTGGGTGAAAATCTTCATGAATACTTGCTTCAGGAAAAGGAAGTATGGTGAGCATGACTGAAAAAGCAGCCATGGCTTTTCAATGTGATATATAGATCCATTACAACTTACAGGAACAGCCACTGGTAGAAGCAAAAAGCCAGGTTTAAGTAACTGGGCTGCACTAGCAACAACATTTTCAACCAAGGAAAGGAATTGTCTCACAAACTAGCCCTTGTCTTTCTGGTTTTGTTCTCTGCCCTTTTCAGAATCTGCTGCTAAGCTAGAACCTGGCCCTTCCTTCTTTACAACTCACCTGTGACTTGAACAGTTTTGTGATGGACGAAATAACCCACAATGCAGCTAAACAGCGATCCTGCATCTCACACATTAGTTTTAACAGTGCTATCCACTGCATTCCACTGTCTGGTTTGCCTCAAAAGGTGAAATGAGTCTGCTTTTCTTTAAACATAAACTGGCAGTGCTCAGTAATTTGGTAAGTGGTATTTGATAACTGCTGTTTTTATTAATTTCTATATTGCACTCAACCCGAAAGCCCAGCCTTCTGTTTGGGGTCACTTCACTATTTGGATCCCATGAGGTCCCACTCCAAAGGCAGTGCTTAGCAGTGCCACTTGTTTACATACAGTTTTACATTCCATTCACTTCTGGCTGATTCTTACAGCTTTCAGTGCACTGAGAGAGCAGTGAGAAGGACATGAAGTCAGTGTATTTTCTGACCCATATAAGGCAGAACTAGGTGCTTACAATGCTCTTTTAGGGTGAATAGCTGGGCTGGAGCTTTAAGTCTGTCTTCTGATGCCAGGCATTATGTTTTATATATTATTTCATTTCCAGTGCCCTGTTTGTCCTTAGGACCACATGATCTGGGTGCGGTGCAGAGGAGATTCCTCTGTCTCTTCCTACTCTGTTCCCCAGCTCTCAGACTTCCTCTTCTCCTCAGCCATCAGGCAATGAAAATGCTCTGGCAGGGTACTTTAAATATATTATTGCTCCTGGGCTTTTTGCTGATTGGAAGGAGCTGTACAGTAAAAAGGTGCAGAGATGTTTGTGTGATAAATGGGAATATATAGACCGGGATGCTTGGCAGGGCTGAAAAAATACTGTCATGTGCACAGAAGATGGAAGGGAAGGGAGGGGAGGGAGACATGAGCTGTTAGAGTGAGTGGCAGTCACCTACAAACCTAATCCAAATAAAACCCCTCAAAGGGGAGGGACGTACCCCTCCAGTTTGCACCACCACAGAAGGATCAAAGAGAACAGCAGCCCTGGCTCCCGCTGTATGAGCCTGTGCCACCGAGCCCCTCCTCGGCGGGAGCGGGCCCGGGAGGGGCCCGGGTCACCTCGGCGTCCCCTCGGCCCAGCGCCGCGGCTCGGGCTGGGGCTCGGCAGGAGCCACACGCTGCAGCCTCAAAGGCTGGAGCAGCCAATGCACTGCTGCCAGGCCGGCCCAGAGCTCCAGGAGACACCGCGGCTGCCTGAGGCACCGTGCCTCCCGGAGCTGCTGCCGAGCGGCGCGGCTCTGCATCCCAATGCGCGCCCGCGCTGTGATACACGAGCCAGCCCGAGCGAGGGAAGGAGCCTGCTTGCCACATTATTATGCATCCTCTTTAAGACTCCAGGGGAGGCACGGCGTTCAGTTGTGCTTCTGCTGGATGAAAACTGAAAATATCTGTAAATGATTAAAATGGTAGGAGAGAAACAATCATAAATATTCATCATCTATCACTACTGATTTATCTTCCTAATGCTGTTACTCATAGGACCAGATCTGCCTTGTTTTGGCTTCAGTAGCACATGTACAGCACACTGGAATTTAGAAATAATTATGTTTGTATAAATTTAAAACATCACATAGTTAAAGGGAATTATAGGTATGACCTTTGTGACATGCTGTCAGATTTTTTTACATTATCTCCAAAATATAACAAACAAATGCACATAGTATTTAGAAGGTTCTGTACTTTTCAAACACACCTTTACAAGTGGCACTAAGGGAATATGATGTTTCAAGAATTAATGCAACAGCTTGACCTGTTCAAGAGCACTGCCTAATTATTATTTTAATGCTATTTCAGCAAGATAGGGATTTTTTATATTTTTTTCTTTCTGGGAGTTGCATTTATCACTTTTGTATATCCAGCATGGTTTCATCTTAAACTATTTTGTTGGAACTCACAGAGCTTTATTTGAGAAGAATAGAGATATATTTGCGGTACATGAAATTAAGGAAAAAACAGTGTAATACTGAACAAATCTGTTCATCTGGTATTACTTTTTTTTCTTTAAAAATCTCCTTTAGTTTGCAGTCAAATGTTCTTTTCAGGTCTGTTTTGACGTATTTTGCAGAGAAACTATTAATCTACAATCTGGATGGCAATAAGTAGGAAACAATTGCAGTTTTTCATACAACAAACTAAACACTGTCCTTCTATTTACTAAACAAGACAAGTTTTCTGAAACATAGGGATTGTTTTTTTTTTTTAATAGTTATGTGGCTCAGATCCAGCAGGCAAACCTGTTTCACTGATGGGGTCTCTACTTATCCAGTGTTTCTGTCATCAGCCTGACCTTGCAGCTTTCTACAGTGCCATTATACCCTGGGTGCTGGCTTATTTTCATACAGCAGCCCCCAACTACTTGATCCCACTTCATCTACTTCATGGACACAGACATTTGTTGGGCTTATTAGCTCAGCAGGAGCCTTATCATATTTTGTATCTGAGGCTGTTGGAGATGTCAAGAGATGGAAATGCTGTGTAGCTTTTTATCCTCCCTTCTTGCACTTTCTCTGAGAGCCCAACAGTGCATTTGGATTCAATGCTCTCCTGCCACTAGCTGCTGAGATCTCTTTAAATATGTCTAGCTTTGCCATCTGTACCAATAACACTGCAAAGGCTTAGCCATGATTAGGCTGTCAAGATTTATTAAGTTAAAAAGTATCAAAGTTTCTTGCTGCAACCCCAGACCTTTTAAGAGTCCACCTTCTTTAGAAACCCTTCCCCCTCCTGACTAACACTACAGTCAATGTGCTTCGCTTGACCTTGACCAACATATGCACCCGGGGAACACTAATGAATTTGGGCCAATTCATCTTGGAACTCCAAATTTAATCAAGCTGACATGCCAGGGAAAGCAGACTGTAATTAACTACTAGCATTTTAGGTAATCTGTAAATTTCATAAACTTAGCTCAATCTGTTTCTGTGGTATTAAGCATTTTTTTGTGGATTTGTTTAACAGACTAAAATTGTTAAAATAATACAATAATAACAGTTAAAAAGAAAGTGTTGTATCAGAGCATTAAATCCCTTTAAAAATTACTATTAGTCCAGGAGAATAGGATGCCACTAAACAATGTATGCTTAGCAGCCTGCCTAGTAAAACCAAGTGAATCCAGTGTTATCATTTCTTTTTGAAAATGAGTCATCCACTCATTTCATGATGTGCATGTTATGAAAATGTACAATCAGTGAAAATAAAATAGAAAAAATCCCTTGCTCAGTGTTATCTTTCAATTGGTTTAATTTTAATGAAGAAGAGATAGGAGCATTAAAAACTAGCCCATAGGGCTCCTGTTTTGTTCTGCTTCATTTTATTATTATTTGTATAATGGTAGCACTCAGAGGTCCTGGCCAGGATCAAGGTCCCACTGTGTGAAGTGCTGTATGAATGCAAGGTTCCAGCCCTGAGGGAAAAAAGAAGAAAAAAAAAAAAAAAAAAAAAAAAAAAAAAAAGAAAAATTTTGATAAAAAAAGAAAAAAAAAAAAAAAAAAAAAAAAAAAAAAAAAAAAAAAAAAAAAAAAAAAAAAAAAAAAAAAAGAAGAGAAGAGAAAAAAAAAAGTTACAACCACCCACCACCCTAAACCAGACTTCTCTGAGACTAATATGCAAATCTCCAGGTTGAAATAGTTCCTCTGACTATTTTTGACTTCTTTTCATATCTGCATGAAGCATCAACAGCACACCTAAGCTCCAGGCTCTCCACAGTGGTCCTGGTAGGTGAGAAATTTTGGAGTGGCAACAAATATAACAGAAGAACAAACTCAGAGCTCAAGCAATCAAATTATTACATATGGCTATCAAAGGAAAAAGCCCAATTAACAGAGACTAAAACAATCACTACATTTACAACATATCATCTCAGAAATTATAAGTCTTTGTTATTTTACGTGTAGGAGTTAAGGAAAATATTAAAAGCAGGACCATGTGGAAGACTGAAACATATACATACACATATACATATTGTATACACGTATTTCCTGCAGACCTTGTTCAAGGGAAGCAATCAAATAACATCAGATATTGCTTCAATCAAACAAATGTTAATTATTTAAGAGCAGAGGCAGAGAAGAGCCAGAGCCATTAATTTAGGTTCCCTTCCTCAATATGTGTTTCATAAAAATGCTACCTTTTGGAAATCTTCGTATTTTTTAACCTAAAAATCCATGAAGTTTTTTAAGGCAGACAGCAGCACAAAGAACTACAGTGAATATGAAGTTCATCTACTGCTGTTGATCTTCATAGTCCTCCTTTTCAAAGAGAAGGGTGAACAGCATTCTACTGACAACTAATGAAAATTCTTCACTTTTGCAGTGTGTAAATACTTAAATAAATGCATATACAAATGAATGTACAGGGAGTGACAAAAGAAAGCATGTGCCTTAACCTTGTCATGCTGATTTTGGTTGCTGTGGCTAGAAAGGAGGAATAAGGTCTGTGCTCAAATATAACATGCAAACACACACACACACATACACTGTGTTTACACACATAATGATCATATACAGCAATACATATATTCTATAGGATGAGATTTTTGACTCTGTTCCAAATGTTAATGACATTTTAGATGGACAAATCAGTCACGCAGTGTCTTTCATAAAATTTTTTCTCATAGTGAAGAAACCACAGCATAACACCACATGATCATAGAAGATTCTTTACTGTCTTGTGGCCAACACAGTCTTTCATTTCTAAATGTACTGGACCAAGGGGAATAAAACCAATTCAAGACTTCCTTCCTTCACGAGGCTGGAAAAGCTAGGCATAATTTGCTTCTTCTTTCTCTTGGTATACAACTATGCACGTGCATGGGTCTCAATAACAAAAACAAATATCTGTTTTTTGTGCAAGTTGAACAATGTCACTTACGTGCCCTCAGTCTATAAAAATGAAAAAAATCTACTCAGGCCTCTTTCTTAATGTATGGAGTACCCAGGACTTTATTTTGAACAATGCATAAAAACAATTCAGACACTCAAAATAGGTGGAGTCTACATAGGCATGGCCAATAATGTGCTGTATACTTTCAGAGCCTTAAAAAATGTCTTCACATATGTTATTATGATTTATTAAGCAAATTCTTGACCCTAATAGCTAGTAAAAGCTAGCAAAGTGCAACTGGCTACTTTAATGACCGGAAACATAAATGCTGGTTCACAGAAAGTAATCTCCCAACCATCATAATGTGCAATAGATCTTTCAGGACACTAAACACTTGACCAAAATGATCTCACCTGCTGTCAAATACTCTCTAAAATCCTTTTCTTGACTGGTCAATGAGAACATTGTGGTGCAAAGATATGGCTTATACCAACATATTGGAGACATCATCATCAGGCTACTTATGCAGGAACAGACAATGCAGGGTGTTTGGGTGTTGGTGATGGGTGGCCTCCAGTGACTGGGTGAGGAAATACCCAAGGTGGTATAGAATAATTTCTAAGCAAACCTCAGCTGATTGTGGGATAGTTGCCAACCTATAGGTTGCCTATATGGAGCCCTGCATGGATTAATCTTACTCCTTCTTTTCAGAGATCCCTGGAGATAATTGCAATACCACAATTTTGCTGAACTTTCACCATCTCCACAACCACCATCTTAGCCTCCACAACCAATTTTATCTCCCAAAAGAGGGAATATAAAATTGTGAGAAAAGATTAAATTGATGCAAGGATCTAAGGAGCTAAAAGGCCACTCATAGCTGAACAAGACACTTAAAAATTTTAAAGCAACCTCCTAAAGGGAAAAGTAAGTTAATGCAAAACACCAAAAGGAGCAATCAGTAATGTTGACTGCAGCTTCAACAGAGCATATGCCCCACTAGCTGATAATGTAGAACAATCTTGAAGTTGTATTAGATTCGTTGATAGTACTGACTACAGAGATAATTGTGGTAAGAAATGTGCTCCCACTTCCCCAAGAGGCTGTGCCTATTGCTGTCAAAAGAAGATCTGGAAACTGTGATTCATGCTTTTATCATCTCCATGTTCCTAACTTAGGGCTAAGGGCTCCACAGAAGTTCCATCTTGTGCAACACTCAGCAGCCCACCTCTTAAGCAGGAAAACCTGCCAAGAGATCATAATGGAAATCTGCACACTCTAATGGATTTCTGCATTCATTATCCAGATACAAATCAACTTCCTGGTCCTTATATTTAAGGATATTTTAGATACTGGCTTTTAGCCAAGATCCACCATGCAACTTTGCTTATTGAAAACGCTGAAGTGTACGCAACCTATGTTCAAATGCTCAGAAGTGTTTCGTGTATAGGCTCCTGCCCCTGGAAGGAAAATTTAACAGAATTCAAGATGTACTGCGAATCACATCATCTCACAAGCAAATTTTCCCATAATAGTGTGGCTTTAGGAGGAATGACAAGAAGTGAAAGAAAAGGAAGGAGTAAAGTGAGAAGAAGAAAAACGAGGAAAACCTCGCCTCCAAAACCTGTCACCTTAAGTACAGATATGGACAGAAGCTTTTTGTAGACATCCATAATTTACTTTTGAGTGTGAGAGTTACTGACATATTACATGTGTTGATAGAATTAGTGACATATAAAACTTTCTGCCCAAGAAGCTTATTGTCTGAGGGTACTCATATGATATACTGAAAAGGAACAAAAGGAAAGAGATGAGTTGGGATGGAGATAAAACTTATACAGTTGCAAGGAAAGTAGGAAAGTATTTTTGTATCAATACATGCACATATTCAACTGTTTTTTGGCTAGTGAAAGCTGACCTAGCAAACGTTTTCTTTAAAGTAAACAAGGAAAGAAGGGGAAGAGGAATGAGGAAAAGAGAGTAGAATATCAGCTAACAGGAGTTAGAACCTTAATTTAGTATTCTTACATGTATTTTTTTTTCAGCATTAAGTCACGGATATTTTGAGAAAATCTAGGAAATACCTGGTCACAGGATTCACATTGTAGCTGCTTCTGATATGGTGCATATTCTGAATATGGTGCATATCTGCTGCTGCAGTTAGAGCTTATTTTTATCTTTTCAGTAATGTTTAGAGGAAAATGCACATCAAAGTAAATCCTCATTCCTAGGTCTAAATGCAGCATAAATATTTATTGTGAATCAAAACTGTTTAATTGTATTTTTAATTTTTCAAGTCAGTATATTTCCCAAGCACATAGAAGTAAAATTCTAGTGTTAAGAAAAGAGGGAAGATGCAGCAAGGTCCTAAATTGTAAATTTTTCATCAGGATCAATGTTCTCTGAATTTGAGCTTTTTCTGCTCTAAATTGCTTGTGTTCAAAGTAAAGAACTTTGAAACTGAGGGCACAAAAAAATATCTATTCTATTGCATGTAACAGTATGGTAGGCTTGTCCACTGGCTGGTTTCCTGATGGTCTGCCTAGTTTTATTCTAGCTCCTCCCAGTTCTGTCAGAGCTACTAAGCATGGACACATGCCTAAGCAGTGGTCTCTAGTCTGAAGTGACCATTAAAGATATTCTGTGGTGGAATCTCTACACAAATTAGCAGGCACTTTCTGAGATGTGGCTTTCTCCATGCTACTCTACATCTGAGTTTCACAAACACAGAGATTCAGGGATAAGGCTCCAGTGGAATCATAAAATATTTGCTAGTCTGTCATTACCACGAACCTCGTTGTTAGTGGGGTGGAGTGCTCCATCTATTTTCTGGCACTAGCTCCAAGACTGCTGACAGATTTATGTGAAGAAGAATGCATACACACTTCTAGCTTCTGCCCAAGGTGGTGAAGGTCTTAATTTTTTTTTTCCCCACAGATGGACAATCCCAAAGTGCAGCTAATACTGTCACATTAAGTGACTCCAATATTGTAAAGTAGAGAATAGGTAAAATGGATAAACACTTTTTTGAAATTCATCCAAATGCTATTACAGTTTATTTGTGTAAGGCAAACAGTAGGCTAGGCTATTAAGGCAAGGAAGAAACCAGAGTATTTTCCTCTAAGACCTTATAACCTAAGCAGCATATAAACAGGGAACCTGGTCTTGGGAGATGCTGAGCTCATACATACTACAGTGATAGGTACAATAAAACAGCCTAGGTTGGATTCCTAGAGCATCCTAATTTACTCAGAGGTGGTGAAAAAAGGTTGGTGTTAGGTCCTGTTTGATGCAAGAGATAAGAAAAAAACAAACTGTTGAGAAGTGTTCAGAGGACCAAAGCTAAGAATAATTTTGGGGAGGCTTTTAAAAGCATATGGGGTGCTGTTGTTGAAAGGATAAATGGTGAGTCCTAGATTTCATTAATTAGGTGTAAACCATCAAGACCGATGACCCTGTTTTTAGGATTTTCCTTGCTTTTCATTGCTGTTTAAGAATCACTGCTCCCACGACATCGTGCTAACTTCACTGAGTTTGAGATTAGCTGGGGCAATAGCTGGGGAAATAGCCTTAGGCTTGTGTGTAAAGGAATGTGTTTCAGGTCCTGCTTTAGGCTCTGCCACCATTTGGTTGGGGTTGTCTAGATGGAGGAGGTAGATACTAGTAAGCATTAATGTGCATTTATGATACTCTGGCCATACTGCACAGGCACAGCCTTTAGTAGAAAGTGAAGTGTGTATAACCAAACAATGCATACTAGGAATATCCATACAAAAAGGTACCTATTTAGACAGGAATGAAGATAGAGTACTTTTCTTAAAGAACTTATTATCTAAACAGCATATAAAGAAAGAGCCCAGTCCTGTGAGGTGCTGTAGTTAGTGCTCTATTAATTCACTCCCCTTACTGCATACTCACTTCTTGTACAGACGGCAGAATTTGAGCCTTGCAAAACTGTGAATGATTGAAGTGATCTCATATATCCTTTTTAATGGGACATCATGTAGGTAGCATCATCAGTGGCCAAACCATTTAGCTTTGGAGAGCTCCCTCTTACACAGCTGTTGCTTACAGGTGGAACAGCAACTCCTGCAGCCACAGCTGATAACATTCACGGAACGTGCCAGTGGTTCTGCTGCCATGAATGGAAATCAGAAGACTGGGAGAAGCCACGGAAATATATTTTGCTCATGACATCTCACTGCCTAAGAGTCCTCCCAGGTGTTGGGTGATGTCCTCCTCAGTTCACTAATGCTCTCAGCTCCTAACACTAAGCATCATTTATTGGTATTTTTCTGTGGGAGCAGCAGCTGCTAGAAATGCTCAGGCATGTTAGAGGGAATGCTGTTAGCTCCAGAGGGAATGCTTCTAGAGCTGCAGGTCCTCATAACATGGCACACGCTGCAGTGTCATTCAGTGGCATAGAAAAATCTGCCTGGCCCATAAAACATTGCCAGCTCAGAATTTCCTAGGTGTATCTAGTACAAGAGGTTCAAAAATTATATTTCATAATTCACCAAACACATGAGCAGTTTCTGGAATTGAACAGTTCTGTTCAGTCTTTTACTCTTTATAAATTTATGAGTGGGTTTGTGGCCTGTCACTAATAGGTCTCTAAATTAATAAGCTGACGTGTATTGCAACACTCTCTAGGGCAAACTTCTTCAAGTTTAGAGTCTAGTGACCTGCCTTATGTCATGCTGTGGATTCAGCCTTAGCAAAGGGTGGAATTTTCAGCCTGCTTTTTGTCTGTAGTTTACAATGTCTGCTTCTCATTCTGTGTCATCAGTTAATGTTAAAAGCAGAAAAAATAATAATCACTGTCTTCTAGCACTGAACAAGAAGATTTTTATTGTTTTTTAAATAAATTTTATTTAAATACATTAAATACATTTTTGAACAATACATTGTTCAAAAATACCATTTTATTGGTATTTTTGAACAATGGGAAGAGGGAATGGAGCTCTTTTTCTTTGCAGAGTCTACTTCTTTACAAAGGAGAGTGAAGGTACCACTGTTTCATTATGTGCAGGCCATGGTTTAAATCTGTAATCTCCATTGCTGCTCAGAATCAGGAGTCTTGGGCTTCCGTGTGTGCATACAGAGCTGTGCACCTGCTCACCCCCTCTGGTACTGCCAACCTAACCATGTGCCAGCAGAAGGATAGGAGGTTACATTTGCCATGGTGCAGCTGGGCCCAAAGGATTGTACTCTGGCTGCCCAGAGATTGCAGATGTTCTAGGCATGAGAGGCAGAAGTGTATCCTGCACCAAGGGTCTAAGCCAGGCTATTTTTTTATACAATTCTCATCTCTTCCTGCTTACCCAAGAAATTTCTACAAGCCTGTGGTCAAAGAAATGCCTAATCTCACTATGGTAACAAGCCACAAAGAACTGGGAATCATATTGCCAGCTCGTTGTATTAATGTGCTTTTTGCCTCCTAAAGAGCTTTGTGATTCCTGTCTGCAAACAGGTAAGTCTTGTACCCCTCACACCCCCACGTGCACCAAGCTCATCTGTGTGAGGTGGTACACATTTGTCTTATCTGCACTGGAAGACTTATGTATTGTGGGTTTAACTGGGCCTGTGAAGGGAACAGCATGTGACTAGATATAGTCACAAAAGTATATCAGGCTATTAGTTATTTAAAAATGGTCAAAGAGATAAAAAATCAATTTGGGGGAGGAGGATTGTGAACAGAAATAATGGAGTAAGCACTGCAATACACCCATCTTCTCCGCATTTAACTGTTCAGTCCCCACATCTGTAGAAGGAAAGCATGCTGTAAATGAGACATTCAGCTGGCATAAATCAGGAAGCATCTCTGAAATCAGTGGTTTCACATCTGTGCATCAGCTAAGCACTGTGTTGCCGAGTTTTCATCATTGAAGACCAAATGAGTATGATCGCTGCATATTATACAGGAATTATTTAGTAGGCAGAGGCTAGCTCTCTTGCTAAACAGGAACCTATTACAGAGGCAATGCATTCATATACAGCAGTAAAGTGCCTGCAGTTCTGATTAAATAAAGAGAAAGGCAGAAACCCATGGAAATTAATATTTCTGTAAATCATAAAAGTAAGCCCACGCTTATTAACAATTTTTATAGGCATTCTATAAAACAGAACTATATATGTGAGAAAGAGAGAGAAAGACAAAGAGACAGACAGAGTGAGAGAGAGAAAAACATAGATAGAAAGGGAGAAAAATGTTTAGGGTGCAGAGATAGAAAGGGAGAAAAATGTTTAGGATGCATGCAGCAAAAAAGTATTTTGAACAAGAATAAAAATAAAGATCAGAGCTCAAATTAAACTGCCACAGTCTCTGTACATGATCCTCTCATTATATATTTATTGTTTCTTGACTACTGAAAAATGATCACTATCACTGATATTTTCATGTGACTTAAAAAAAAAAAAAAAGAAAAAGAATACATGTTCTGCATTATCTCAGTAGGCTAGGTTATATACTGCACATAGTTAAACACACAAGGATGAAACATTCATGTAGGCTGCTCTCATTTCCCAGCTTCTCAGTTTTACACAGAGGATCTAGATTTGCCAGAATCTCTCCCTCCTTTGGCAAGAGGGCAAGCAAGCAGTCATTTCAGAAACTGGTGCCAGTGCTACCTATGAGTCAGCGTGATGTATTTAATGCTCCATTTGTTAGAGGCTAAGTACATTACCCCTACAGTGCCCTAACCTCTAATGGCTCAGTGCCAGGGAGCCCAAGTCTGGTCCTGAACCTGTATTACTACTCCACATTTTACTGCAGTGTCAGTTGTCTCTAATACATACATTAGACCTAGGCATCACAGTGCATCGTTTTAGCGTTAGATTCTGGTATTATGAAATGTATCTTTTTCAGAATATTTCTTATTTTCCTGCAATGCATCAAAAATGGGAATGAAAAATTAGACATGAATTTGAAGTGCAAAAATTTTATGTTTTCATCATTTTGTACTACAGCTGGAGTAAAAATATAGGTGTTTGTAATATGGTGCACGGATCTGACATATAGCTCTTGATGTTCAGGGTTAAATTTAAATCTACATTGCCTGGTTACCAATCTCTGCAGTTGCACCCAGGCAGGACTAGGAAAGATTGATGATTGTGATTGTGAGATTAATCCTGTAATGTTTACAAGACTTCTGAGCTGAAACCTGGTTGGTCATATCATGCTATCCAGAGAAGGCCGCTTGGCTTGCCAGGGTAATTTCTTCTGATGCAGTAAATAACTAGGCATAATGAAAATACTCTGATGTATTCTACTGCCTGATTGATGCTCTGCATGCGATATGGCAAAGCAGTGCACTTCCTATCACAAATTTACATATACAAACCAGCAGAAGAAGCATGATAATGTCAGCATCCTCCAGAAGCCCTAGGATGCTACACAATTTTATAGCAGTTATGAATTACTGTTGACCTTTCTGGCCTCTTATACCAGTATGCTAGACTCAAGCATATTGAAAGTCATCAGTCTGAAGCAGTCATTCTTTACATAATTATGGCTATTTGTGTGTGGGAGGATAGTGTTTCTTTTATTGTTAAAAATTAGCATTAAAGAATATCACTCCTGTGACTGAATGGCCCATCTGTTTTAAGCATATATTTTAAGAGAAACAGAGAAAAGTATGAATCAAATTCTGTAAACTATTTTTATAAGCCAAACAATGCCAAAATGTGGACTTTTACAATTCAGTACTTAACGAAAAAGCATGGCTTGTGTCCTGGTTTCAACATAGACTTTTT
>VWZT01016915.1:86236-102498 GCA_013397055.1 Pachycephala philippinensis | reverse complement strand
TTTTTTTTTTTTTAAGCAGGCTAAAAGGTCTTAGCACTTAGCAATATCATTTAAACTAAATTTCTTGCTGGATTTTGCAAGTCTAAATTAACAGGAAATATTCAGTAGTGGTATAAAAATCTTTCAAGTACAAATATAGATTAAATCTTTGAAATCATGTAGATGCATTAGTTAAAGGAGCTTCCATATTTCATACTAAATATTTGAATAATCAGGCTTTCAGAACATCACTAAAACACAGTTCCTTATTATCATTTGCATTTTAATGTCCTTAAAATTATTACACTAAGGGAAATGTTTTTGATACATTACAGCATTTCCTCTAAATGTGTGATTATGTTAATGGGTTTTCAATCAGGATCCTAGCCTGACACCATAGGAAAATTTATGCAAAGTTCATACCCTGTCAGGGCCTTTAATCAGGACCATTTATTAGACCCCTGCCTTCTTTGATGGTTGCTGCTCCCTTTATTAAATATACTGACTTGGCCATCTGAAGAAAAGGACAATAAAAGGTTACTGGGGATGAAAGCATGAATGCTATTTGCTCATGTTTCCTTTACAGACACTTCTTCAATAATTAAGGAAGGGCTTTCTTTGGCCTTTTAGGCTTTTGAAGTGCATATCAAACATAACACTTAGTTCTTGTTTTTATGGAATGTTTAATGCACAGATTTAGGCTTAAGCACAAGTAAACTAACTTAGAGGCTGCTAACAGAATTAATTTAAATAATTTTCACAAAAATCACAGCAGTCACGTATGTCTACTGACTAGTTGAGCTGTATTGAAGTGAGGCAATTAAACTTACTGTAATTTAGAGAAATACTGAAAACAATGGCTTCCCCCCTCCTTCTTTTTTCCCTTACACTGGTTATTTTTCTAGCTTTTTTCAGGGCAAACCTTAGCATAGCAAAGTCATCACTGCATCTGATAAAACAGCTTTCAATGTGAGAACTGTTTCCAAGATCCCTCAATATATATGCTAGTTACTTTATAAAATTATTTAATACACTGCTTAAGGATTTATAGGAGGGTTGAAACTGGCATGAGTGACACTAATTTTTCCCCTGGATCGCATGCAGAGAAAAACACAACAAACAGCAGATCTAACTAAGTAGTATTGACAACCTGGGGTTTGGATACAAATTCAATATGAGAAAACAGACTCACTTCAATGAAATACAAATAAACAACGAATTCTGTTTTGACATGTCTAAATAGGTAGTAGGTGACTGAGAGGCTTGGGTCTCATAGGAAAGCCATTAGTGGAGCATTTGATAGGAAAACGTTTGATTTGAATGCAAGTTGCGTTTCCCCTCAGGGGGTGATCTGAGTGGTATACTGGGGATTCACAGGCGCCCTTTTCACTAGAAAATGCCTGCTGGGCTGTATCTTGATAAATGAAATTTGTAGGATCTCCTAATACTAACAAGTATATAACTATATCATCTATTTAGAAGGCATGCTAATTATATTGGTTCACTGATGTTCATTTTCTCATTCTGCAAAAAATATATTAAAAAGTTTTAATAATGAGCACCTGGGTCAATTCTATGTCCAGCCTGGAAAAAATAATAATACTTCATTAGTTTAATTATCAATATTTATTGCTCTGAAAAAAGGAATTCATTATTTTTCCCCACAAGCAATTGGTAAATATACAGTGAAGTGACAGGATTGCAGCAAGAAATTAGTTACATAAATGCCACTGACCTGATCTAGAATAGAGTCTTGAGCTAAGAAACTTTAAACTGAATAGTTCCCTGGCATTTTTTTTGCCAGAAACAGTATCCTAAATATTATCATGACCATCATAAGTATTCATAAAATGGATAATCTCTAACAGGATATTCAGATGAAAATGAGTACATCCTTATCAGTATTTAGATATCTACACACCTTTGTGTACATCTCTTAAGATGCTAGGGGTTTTTGAAACAAATGATTTGGCACCTAAATTGCACAGCTAAAAAAAGCAACATATTTGATAAAATGGGAAGATTTGACTTTTTTCTCACATCAGAATCTTATAGAAAAATAATTTAAGGTGCTATTTTATACACTAGCGTGTGACCCTTTAAAATTCAAATTGTTTCAATTGCAAAGCAAGAATATTCAAAGAATATAGGGCTAAAAATAAATGAACTAGGCACTAAAGAGTTAATGTTCAGAGATGAAGCTTGGAGTTAGGGATTGTTTATGATGCCAAAAATGTTGCTGAAGGTAATCTTAGTAAAATAACCCTTCAAAATTAGTATTACATTTAATTGCGTGCATGTGTTTCTGATATATCTCATCAGTGTTAAGCATCATTTTATCTTTCTGTTTGTCCACACAAAGAAGCTAGCAGACTGAATGATACTGGTAATGCCTGTTAGTTTGAAAGCAGAGAATGCACGGTATGCAGCTTAAAGCACATCAAAGAAAATGTAACAGGACCTCAGTATGTCTTCCTATTAGACAACATGTTGTTATTAAGTAGAAATACTATTTCTTGTATTTATGCAGTTTAGCAGATCAGAAGACACCTTTCAGAATTAGTAATTAGTAAAAAACACAAAACAAAACAAAACAACCAAAATATTTTCCCTTTCAGTGAGGTAGACAAATGAAAAAAGAAATGTTATACTTTCATGAATAAAGAAAGCGGGAGGATATTAATTCATGTAAGACACAGTTTATTGGTTTATGTCGAAGTAAGCTATCCTGATTAGCTAAACGGATCAGGTGTAAGGACATTAAAAGGGATAAGGTGGCTTCTGAACGTATAAGAATACATAACTTATCATATAAATATATATCTGTATTTGTTCTATATTGCTCATGCGCATGCACACACATTCTGCATATGTTAGGCCTTTCTGAGAAAGAGGCAAACAATATAGATGAAAATCAGCATCTGCAAAAGGCAGCAATCCCATGATTCCATCTGAGCCAATCACTTAACATATCATTCATAATGCTAGCCTGCTTTCATCATCCTCACCCTGTCACTGGCATCTTTCTTCATTTTCTTCTGCTTCTCAGTTCCAAGAAAGTGGAACCACTGTATCATTTACTGTCCACAACCTAAGCTGCTGATTTAAAGGCTGATTTTTTATTTTCCATAATGTCGTATAACCATTCTTTCTGCTTTCTATAAAAGTTTAAGTTCAGGAAGATCTTGTGTAATTTTAACACTGAAAACTGTTCAGGGATCTCAATTTTCTCATTTTCTCTCCCACATTCTTCTTTTCATTATAAATTTTATAATTACAAGCTTTTAAAGAATATGATATGCAGTTCCCCCTTCCTTTTTCTTGTTTTTGTTTTTTTGGGTTTTTTGGCTTCCAGGGTTATACAACTTAAGTAGTAGTTTTTATTTATGCTCAAGAAAATTTCTAAATTAATAAAAAATGCTGCTATAATTTTTTTCTCTAATGAGAAGACACATTATATTTATTAAGCATATTCCTCAAACGTTGATAGTTAGATTGCTTTTATTAATGATTCTTAAAAGCAAATACAGTGCATTTTTTTCTCCTCTTTTTTTCCCTGTATTATTATTATTGTTACAGTGGACAGTGATGACTCTGTGTCTTAAAACCTAATCACTAGTGCCTATTAAATTTGGGTTTCATATGTTGCTGGAGGTAGAACTGATTATCATAGTGAATGAAATACTTGTTTGGCGTATTCCCAGAGGGCAAAAAGTCATTCTTCAAGGTGATGCATCTCATTTGAGGAATACATTAACAATTGAAGGCAGTTAAAAATACATGTGAACTCCCAGTGAGGCAAATCTGAGGTTGACCACATATATTTACTGACTGACTCTTGCCTCATTCAGGGGAGAAAACTGTGATATGGAAGGCTGGTTCCTGCAACACATGAGACCTTAATTTACAACTCTAATGTGCCAAGTAGATCATAGCTGCTTAGAAAATATTTAGGATTTAACGCTCTGTATGGGTTTAAGATGTCTTTTGTATCTTAGAAGGTTAAAGAAAAAGTATGAGAAAAGATAAGGCTCAACAGCATTAAAGGTCAAGTTTGTGATAGAAATTAACTTCTTATTTCAAGGTTGTGTGATAAAATAAAGAATAAGACAGATGCATTTTCGAAACCATGCTGAGATCCACTGTGAAAAGTTTTATACAATAGAAAACAGGAGACAGGCTACATAAAGGCCAGCATTATTGCTATGAAATGCCAGGTTACACAGTGATTGCATTAATTGCAGTGGCACCCTGAATATATGGAGTGATACAGAGGATATCCTATACAATGATGAAACATATTACTGTAACAAATGCTTTTTTCCCTCCAAATTAATTTTCAAAGCATGTGATATTTTAGTGGAAAATAAAGCAGAAATAGAAAGAAAGCCAGGGTACCAAAATTTCTCAAGTAGAGCTGAGCACTAACCAATTGAAATATGAAATGTAAAGCAACATGATGTAATAAAACCCAACCCAAACCAAAAGAATGCAGTATTTGAGCTTGTTTTGTCATCAAATTAAAAGCTATATTCTGCAACATAGATTTTTATTTATTTGGAAAAAAATGATTTTTCAAAAGGTATAAATATTAACACTTTGATGCACAAAGAGGCACTGCCAAATTTTCAACCTCTCTTTCTGCAAATAGAGTCAGACAGACATGAAGTTTTGCAAGAGAAAACAGAGGTAGATTAGCCTGGAATTCTTTTCATCTCCAAGTAGTATCTTCCTCCAAATTCAAGAAATGGTAATTTTAACTGCAAAATATATTCATATATGAATGCATTCATATGTTTCACACCCTTACAAAACCACCATTAGAATGAGAACATGTGTATTGAAAGACACAGGATAATAATTGCATAACTGACATACATGTTGCTGTTGAAAAAAGTTCCAGGACAAAAACAAAGACAAAATCCACTAGGGAGCTAATACACTCCCTCTACCCCCCAAATGTTAACACGTAAATTCTGACTAGTATCATGGCATCTCTGCACCACAACCCAAGCCATTCTCAGTTACCAGGTACATTATAACTGAAACCTCTTGAGATCAGCCCCTCAGTATAGTCAAGATATCGCAACATTTTACTGCAGTCCATCAACCTGTACTTTTCTTGAAACACAATTAGAACTGCTGTGTGATTCCAGGGTATCCATTTTCCAAGGCAGCTGCTGAAGGCACAACGGGAGGTAGTGAAACAGAGAAATAGGGTAAGGATGAAAAGGGATAGAATTTTATCAGGAAACACCGCTATGACGAAAGGAATCATTTATGCAGTCCATAATCCAAATTGTTACACAAGAAATCCTTCACTGAGCCTAGAGATCTAACATTACATATAAAGCAAAATTGCATGGGCCTGTGGAAGCTGGCAGCTATGTGAGACAGATGGGACTGGAAAGCCTGAGGATTCTGCACTGAGAATGATGAGTTAGGATTTACACAGGGAGCTCCTTCTGTAAGTTTGATTAGCCAGATATATGAAAAGGAGCTTAATGCTTAGTCAGAAATTCCTGAAAGGGGCTGTTAAAAAATCAGATGTGGTAGGAAGAAAGCAACAGCCCAGATGTGCCTTTGGGGAGAGTGAAAACCTTAATGCCTTACCCGTGACTTGGTGAAAGCCAAGTGTAGGTCTGGTTAAAATTACCATCTCGTTGTGGAGTTGCACATCTAATAAGCTATTTAATAAGGTCCTTAAATAAGGACCCACAGAATCCAGCACCATTGCAGAGAGGCACCTGTCACAGAGCCAGTCAGCTGTACTCCTAGCTTGAATGTACTCCCAGGTGCACATTTCTGAAGAGGATGTATGATCTTGACTTCAAGACTCCAAAGGTAAATCTACCATGTATTTTGATGTTTGATTGCCCCACTCAATTTAATTTACAAAATAAGTAACTGAGGAGCCTTAAATCCTTGGATTCTAAAACCTGTCATTTCTTTCCCCAAAGCCCTTTTTAGATTCTCTTAATCTTTCTCTCTTTCTGGTTTTCTATGTCCTTGCTGAAGTATGGATGGATATATATCCTGCTCACCCTTTTCCTGTGCTATATACAAAGTGAAATTGAGTTTCACACTGCTACCTGGTATTGTTTTTATTTTCATACCAAAGGAAAGTGTGAAGCACGGAGGCAGGTCCTGCAGAAAGAGCAGGATCAGCAGTTGTCTCTGACTGACTCATTATTGTGTTTCAACTCTGAGTTACTGCTGTCCAGAATTATTCAATTCTCTAACCAAAGTCCTTTTTGTTTTTACTCTCCAATTTATTATGTTTTATTGTGCTGTATTAAAAAGTACAAAAACTACCCATTTTAACAAGCCATTCAAATCACTGTAAAAGTGAGACGTGCTCATCATTTGCTACCCCATCAACATCTGCGTCATCTGAAAGATGTGATACTGACATCTGAATTTTTGATTAAGAGGTTAGCTAACATTGGATCCAGACTTGAAATTCTGGGTCTGACTGAAAAAGTCACTTTATTGTTTTCTAGCAAAACCAACTAGTTTCTGTCATCTGTCTATAAGTCAAATTTGTGTGGCCTATTTACCACATAGGGCTCAACCTATTATTAACCATAATATCTTTTAGTAATAAGTCAGTTGGTTGGAAGAAGTCCCCATTACCTGCAAAATGTTTTTATAACTGAAGTCTTTAATCCTATTAAAAGGGTCAAAAAACCCCCTCCATTCAACTTGATGAAAATTCCTGTCTTTTGGAGAATAATTTGGCATTGACTATACTTTTGCCTCTTATAATTAAATTTCTAGCTACTTTGTGAGTAATGTCTTTTTAGTTAAATTTAGCACCATTCTGTCCCATTAGAAACTCTCTGGTTAAACTTTGGAACCCTTTGAACTATTTGGAAATCACTTACAGTCTTTGAGTCCCTTGGAATTTGCCCCGTTTTCCATTTCTTTATGGTAAACATTTATGATTTAGAGACATTCTGGGTAGTTCCTGAGTGTGAGATATCTTGGCCAGTTAACCTAAAAATGTTAAAAACCTTTGCCACGGAGGGTAAAGTTCCAATTACAACAGCATCACATGGGACAGGTACATCTCTCTGGTTTTTTTTTCAAATAAATAACTGAAATATCTGCTGAACATTCCTGTCTTTATACATCAGTATGTGATCAAACAAACCTAGCAGTGAACCTATAGATGTTACCAATACGATTTTTTAAAGCATTCTTACTTTTTTAGTTCTATGGGAAATTGATATTTCATTGAAATATCATTTGGCTTTCCTGTAGCTCTCCTAGAGGTTTCAACTTGCAGCTTATATCGACTTTCATTTGCTTTCCCATTTTTCCTTCCATCATATACTGTTATTTGTTCTATTGTCATGTCTATAGCAGTTTAAAGCCAAGAAATCCAATATGACATTTTTTTCTTAAATTCTAATTTCATTGATGTATATCAGGATATCCTTGAGAAATTTTTACTTGTTAATACTTGCAAATTTGGGGAAATCAGCTGCTTTAACGTAACAGCAGTTATAGCAGTCACCAGTACTTTTGTATTTGCTTTTTGAAAATTTTCAAGTCAAAAATTCACTGTATTTATCAAAAAAGAACATATTATCATAGAATATCTTGAGTTGGAGGGGCCCCATAAGGATCATTGAATCCAACTCCCTGCTCCTTGCAGGTGGAGGTGTGCCTTCAGATGCCTGATATTCTCTTGTCCATCTTTGATGGAACATTCTCTTTATTATATTTAGAAACGCAGATAGTTTCAAAATTAGCTGAATGAAATTACATTCTAAAGAAACAATTTTTCCTGTGGGTGAATGATTATGCAACCCTTGATGCTGCTTCCTGGTTCTAACAGGTATTTTGTCAGATGCCCACCTCTAACACCACCAAAACTTTGTAGCAGGTGCAACTTAAATCCATAAATATCAAAGGCTTTGTGATTTTGAGTGATATCTGCCCAAACAAATCTCTGATGTAACGTGCTACCTTGTGTATTCTGCTGCATTCTATCCTTGCAAAATTGGCTTAATGCTTAGCTTTAATTGTCCATTCAAATGAAAAGTTCTAACAAGTTAAAGTAACCCACTTAATGTTTCTTCTTATGCATTATTATCTTATCTTGTTAATAAATACTCAGTAGCAATATCTCTGAGTTTGGATTTATCATATTTAGGATACCAAGGCAAGTTCCTGGACATGCACGTTTTATATCAGCAGTTGTCTGTAGTTTTGGAAGCCTTCTACTTGGGATGAAAAGGAAAATTTTGTGGACTCTGACTAAACCGTTTCTTCTTGGCCATGAGATACTATGTGTTAGTTTTAAATTATGCTAAACAATTATATTTAATTCATAGAACACACTCAAACACTCAAACTTTCATCCATTCTTCCTTTTAAACTATATCCTACCAAAGAGAGGGGAGTACCTTTCTGCTTACATATCACCCTAGTATCCCTCTTACATTGTGCTCTCTGTTCCTCATCTGTTTTTCTGTGGTCATCTTCCCAGGGACAACGTATCCAGAGGAAGGAAAATCAACTACTTCACCACCATCTCTGCTGAAGGCATATTTTTTCCGCAAACTTGTATCTCATAACATTGTTTTAAAGTATAAATACATCTTCCATCTACAATTTGATTTGGGGGCTACTCCCCCACTTCCTTCAGATGGATACTTGGGGAAAAAAAAAGGCTTTCTTCCAAAGTATCTGTGCATTTTGTTTGTCACTTCAAAAATATAATCCCTACTGTTACAACAAAGTTTTGTATGACTATTCTTTTCTGAGCTCCAAATGCTAAAGCACTTGTGTTTGTATGGGTGTCTGTGCACAGGTTGCAAGCTTTTACAGATGACAGTTTCACATGTCATAAACATTCCTGTCCCACAATGCCTGATCTATGATTGTCCCAAAAAGATACACTCCTGCCAACTTCTTCAAAGCTGCCACATATTCAGAGAGCGCTCGCCCTTCTAGCTGATTTCCCTAGTGTAGTTTGTATCATTCTGCAATAATGTTTGTTCTAAGAACAGTATATCTCCTCAAAACATCAAGCTTTTAAACCAGTTTTTGTGGTGTCTGTCAATACTCAGCCAACTTTTCTCCTAACTTGGCTTACAGACACTACCTTATGCTTTTCCTCAGTAGAAATTCATGAGAAAACAAGCCTTGAAGTTTTTTATTTTTACCAAATAAAGCTATTTTCATTGTCTTCCTTTCAGACAGGTTGACTTTTCCTTTTGTAGACTATCCTTGATGTGATTCTTTGGGGGCCAAAAACCCCCCTGCAGAGCTCTTAACTGATTCAGACCAGTGCTGGATTCTTGACCAAGTATTCCCTTTTGTGTTTGGAGGCGAATCTTAAAACTTTCACTGGGTGTTCCTTAGCAAAATGATAACTTAATAGAGAGTTGTTCCTAGGAGAGATCCAACATAATTCAAGCAAAGGAAAAAAGTTCTGGACACAGGTCTGTAACCACAGTCTGACTTAATTAGAAGCACCAAAAGTTGCAGCAAATCTTCATTTCTAGATGTGTAGTGCTCCCAATAACTCAAGCACTGGCAGAAGGACAGACACAAATTCTACTTCATATGTTCCTTCAGTTTCACCAATGGCTTCCTTCTCCAAACACTGTGATGATGTAATCATACATCTCCCTGGAAATGCAAATTTATTTTATAACTTTAGAACCCTAAGGAACGCTCACCCAGCCTCCTTCCCCCTTTTCCTCCTTTTCTAGGCAGTGCTGCCTTTCTTTGCCAAATTCTGCACACAGACTTCTAGGGATTTTAGAACCAAGATTAATTAATTTATATTTGATTCATTATCAGTTCACATATTGTGTTTCTGATACAAAAATGCAAGAGAAAATCTAAAGAGACTGCAAAGCATCTGCATACAAGTTAACAGCACTCTGATTTTGAAGAGTGCTCAGATTCAAATATCTTGGCTGTACTTGTGACACACCATTTAAAAATACCATCTCAGGAGTGGGGTGACAAGAAATGTCTCTAAAAAGACTAGAGAGCCTTATACAGACTGAAGATCTCAGAAGGACCTTGTCTATTCCACCCATCCAGTTCTCTCCAGTGTTGTTGTATAAAACTTGAAATTTCACATACAGAAATTACAAATATTCTAGACATAAAGATGATATTGCATAAGCATCATACTCTGTTGGTGATTTTAAAAATCCTGTTGCACAAGCCCATCCATTCTCAGTATCCTATTCATACTTAGGGCATCATAGATTATCTACTTAGGTGAATAAGCTGCCCTAGAGCCTTAGGATAAGGAATACCTATTTTTATCCTTTGAAAATTGTAAATAGCTAGAAAAGTTTACTTATGTAGAATATGAATATCAGTGTCACATCTGAAGTATGTCTGAACACATATTTTTTCGCATAAGCGAACTTTCTTTAGCATGACACCTACTCTTTTCATTATCCCACGCAGTCTGAGTAATTTTTTTCATCATTGGCTGACTCTTGTATCCATTTAGAAGCCAAAAAGATCAAGAGACATAGCTGAAATAATTCTGCCAAATGTGGAGAAAGAGTAATTCTTTTCAGTAAGAAAAGAGATGGCAACTTTACCTAGGAAAAGGTGCAATCCCAGACCACAACATTTCTGGTGAAACAGCCCTAATGACTTTTTATGAACAGAGCTTTTTTATTTGATAGTAATAAAAAAACCAATTAGAAATAAAATCTTGGTTGTCTCACAGACTAAAGGTGACAGGCTAGATAGGTAATATTTATACAACACATGGGCAAGCACTGACACTGTTTCACAAGGCATTCTGGATATTTTACAATGGACCTATTATTTGCAAAATAATTTGCAATTTTGAATCATATATTCCTATTTATAACTTTTTTTTGTGCATGCACTGGCAAAATCTCAATAAGCAACCCACTGTAAAACTTGTAAGTGTAAAAAGACATATTACTCTTTGTACAGATTCAATAAATAAACTAGCTTTTCTTTCCACTGTTGAATATTGTGATTAATGCTAAAGTATTCTGGGTAATCACAAAGGTGAAAAATCTGAAGCTGTGCAGCACTGCAAATTACTTAAGAATAACTCAACTTGAGTAAATTATCCATATGTTACTTTCAAATGACAAAGATATCCAAATCATCTACAACACTGACATCTTTAATGAGTCAAGGTTATTTTACCATTTAGCTTACATGTGAAAATCAATAGATAAGCTTTCTCTTTAGCTTTCAGTCAAGTTCAGACATATTAGAAGCTGGAGGAACTTAAAGTTTATTTGTGGTCCTATCACACACGATAAAAATCTGAAGAGGGTTATTCTGATTTTACCTTTGCTTGACCTCAAAGTTTTACTAGTTTGAGGTTTTAGGATGTCAAATATATGTCACATCCGACCTTCTGTTGTCAAACAGTTTTTCAAGATATTGTACATAAACTTGTCTTTTTAAGTGACTAGTAACACGTTTTCCAAGTCTTATCATATGAATGAAATGCAGATTTTTGATTTATCTGATATAGCTGTGCAAGTCCATATTTGGAACAGGGACACAAAATGCATAGTTTAAATACATAGTACCTACATCTTTTCTTTCCTTGCTCAGTGAAACGAGATACTATATTCTCCTTTTAAGACCTTACTATTGATAGAGCAGATCATTCACCGTTGGTAATGCCACTTTAGTGTATCCCATGGACAAGGAATTTCCACTGGCTGGCCTGCATTGAATCTTTACAGCTTAGCTGTGAGAAGTATCTTCCATAGGTTGGGGGGAAACTTTGGTTTCTGAAAAGAATGGAGGACATTAATGACACTTCATAAAGAACATATTTCTTGGAAAGACAAGAAGTGACTGCACCTTTGCAAGATTCAACTTATACTTCTAGTAGCTATAGATGTAGTGCAACCAACCAACCATTGTATATTTGTGACCAAAAACTACCAGACTACTGGTATATATTCTTACATATATCAGTATATATTTTTAACCAAAATTTAATAATACAGTTCAGACTGAGCTACTTGAAAATGTAGGGAAAAGAAACCAACAACATTCTTTGTCAGCTGGTGCATTTTAAACCATGTACATTTCATGTCTAGTCTGTACACGCCACACAAAGACTACAGTCGTGGTTCTGTTCAATGTCCCCCACTCATTCACAGAAGGACATCTGCTATTCAGTCCTGAATATTCTTGTTTTTTCAGGTTGTTTCTGTTTGTTTTTAATTTTCCTCTATCACCTAGGCAGTAGCAATAGAGATGAAATGATCCCCTTTCCATGGCTGCTTCTTTTCACAAGCTTTATTACTTTATTTCTCTGTACATGCTTTTGAGCTTTCTTTCATTACAATGTCTATCAGAGCATTCACATCTGTCCTCTGGGTTTTTTTGGTCCTAGTGTATATCACCATAAATGGCATCTTTTTCAGACACTTTTGGATATCTAAATAACTGAAAATAACAGCCTTTTTAAACTTTCTGTTTGTCCTTGCACTTACCTTATTCTTTATTACTGTATTTTGATTTCTATTCCTTTCAACCAGCTCACTTCATTCAATATTATTTGTTTTACAGATCTGGTGATTTTGCACCACTCTGACCCAAGCTACAATTAGTAGCATGACAGTGGTCAGTGTCTGTGTCTTCAGACATTCAAAATTATGCTATGTGGCTTATGTACATGAATTGAGGCAGGATGAGTTTGCTTAATAAGGCTGGAGCAGTCATAAGGCCAAGGAAGGTAAATTCTGGGCTCCTCAGTACAAGAGACATGATGCTCCCGGAGAGAGTTCAGAGGAGATGACTGGGGGACTGGAGCATCTCTATTACAAGGACAGGCTGAGGAAGTTATACTGAGAGGGACCTCATCAATGTCTATAAATACCTGAATGGAGTATGACAAGTGGATTTTATCAGACGTTTCTCGGTGGTGCCAAGCAATAGGACAAGAGGTAATGGGCACAAACTGATGCACAGTAAATTCCACCTGAATATGAGGAAGAACTTTACTGTGCAGGTGGCCATGCACTACAACAGATTGCCCACAGAGGTTGTGGAGTCTCCCTCACTGGAGATATTCAAGAACCATCTGGACACAATCCTGTGCCATGTGCTCTAGGATGATCCTGCTCGAGCAGCGAGGTTGGACCAGATGACCCACTGTGATCTCTTCTACCTTTACCCATTCCAGATTCTATGATTCTGTGAATATGCTCGGCTTATTGTGAAATGTAGCAGGTTTTTTTGCACACTTGCCTTTAGAGAGGTAAAACAGCAAAAAAAGCTCAGGTAATACCTGCACAGCAGACACAGATTCAGGTGCTTGTCTCCCTTGGCTGTTTCTCTGCTCAGCAGTAACACAAAAGGCATGGTTCAGAGGCACTTTCCCCAGAAGAAATGTAAAATGTGTGTACGCTATCCTTGGAAAGCTGCTGAAATCAACTCAAATGGGTGTAAAACAGAGGCAGATTTCCATTGCCATTGCCATTGCCAATGCTCTTGTCTGTGTGATATTGTCTCTGTCTTCTTTAATCGTCTAAAAACAATATGGTTTGAAAAGCACCTTTATCTATACACAAAGGGGGAACAGTGTAATATTTATGAAGCCTTTTCATCCAGTTTATATAGCCCATCACAGGGTTGTGCAATATAAGATTTTATCTTCACATATAGATATATTTTAATAATTACTTTGGTGCCTTTAGATGAGGAATGACAAAAACTGGACTACTGTCCCAATATTAATGTTAAATATAATACAGGCTATAAGATACAATGTGACAGGATTGCAAGAATTCCACAGTGATGGCAAAATTTGTGGTATCTCTGACAGAAATGGTATTAAAGAAAGCCCATTGTGAATCCGTTCATTGCTTGTCACATTGTAGACTAAATGATTAATTATACAGGCACAGATATTTACTTGGTCAATGTTAAAGTGTTCCATTATATTAACAGTAGCTATATGAATTTTGAATGCATTACTTGGAAAAGAGACTTTGCCTTCGAGCCTGGAAGATGAACTGGCCTGGTTGACTCATGTACCTCAGTTTCAGCTGTGATGTATCTGAGAAGCAGGAAGCACTGGCTCATATCACGTCTTTCACACATTTGGACCTTGCTACCCCTAGTCAGACACCAAGTGACTACTAGTCTACTGGGAGGCACCAGTGCCCCTTAGCTGAGTACTTGGGGTCAGTGAAACCCACTGAGGAAGTGGATAGGAAGAGGAAAAAAGCCCTGAACCATTCAAAAAGCCAGCATAATTATCTGTTGATAGGGGAAGAAGCAAGGCACAGTATGACCTCCCAGCTGAGTGCTCTGGGAGAAGGCAGGTGACACGTACCATTCATGTGAACAGCCTGCTGGTTGCTTCCCCAGGCGTGCGCTTGTATTTGGGTTTCTGCCTGGTCTGGAAGGCTGAGCAGTTAATTGCTGCTTTGTGAGACCAGAGCCCAGTTGTACAATGACTCTTCCCTGCCTCTGCTCCTGGTTGCAGCAGGCATCAGTCTCAGCTTGCTGGAAGCCCTATAAACTCATACTTCCCGAGGATGGGAACAGAGCTTAACAATTGCAATGCAGTTAGAAGAAGCTCCCTCACCACCCTCTCTGCACTGTACACTTTGTCTTTGTGCCTGAGAGCACCGGGGTCTGGGCTGAGTAGCACAACACCCAGAACTTTGTGTTTGACAATGTCAGTGGCAGGAGAGGGCTCTGACAGGGATTTAGCAGTGTGGACAATGTGAAATATGATGGTGTTCCTTGTTCTTATCTAGTGGTGGATTTCTCTGGCTTTTCCTGTTGACAGTCAGGTTAGTTTTCTTGTGGCCACAGGAAAGTTTGGGGAGTTCAGCCATGTTTTCCAAGCTGATTTTAAGTATCTGGATTTGCCTGTAATATATATTGCTGTAGCAACTTAATGGTGTCGAGTACAAAAACCTTGATTTTGTTGAAAGCTGAAGCAGGAATAATGAAAGTGTTAGAAAAGGAAGAAAATTTGGAGGATTTCCGCTGAATTTTTTTTTGTAGAATTTGGTTTTGTAGAATTAATTCCATATTTCTTAATAATACATCGGGAAAACCTGTCTTTCTCACTATGGTGTTAAAAGTGCCTACAGGTACACTGTAAATGCTATATTCTGGGGTTTGGGTTTTATTCTTCTTTTTCTTGGTATTTTTCTTTCTGCCATTTTATTTTATTTTATTTTATTTTATTTTTTATTTTTTTAATTTTATTTTTTGTTCCCTTCTTTTTTCTGAGAAACATCTCTGTTCCCCTGAAATTGTTTTTTGTGTTTAGAAGAATTAAATTCTTTTTTTGCAGCTCTGCTTATATCCCTAACATATATATTTTGATATTTGCACAGAAAAGTATTAAGAGCTCTGTAGCTCCTACTTTTTGAATAGCTCACAGCTTGACAAACAGTAAACGCTCATCGAGAGAACTCACAGATGAAGAATTAAAACTTGGAGGAATGGAATAGTTTTTCCAAGATTAAGATAAAGAAAAATTTCTAAAATATGGCAGAGATGGGAGTTAATAAACCAGATCTTGCCATTTGCGGTCTTGTACTTTCCTCCCATCCCTGTGAGATCTGGTTTTAATCCCAGTCTCTGCATCAGAATTCCAGTGGGAATGAGATCTTTCTGTGAGTCAGAGCTAAAGATGTACACCAGCAGCATGCTGTGCTAAGTTGTGGTCAGCCAATCGAATATCAAAGGGATTAAGTCTGTGAATCATTTAACGGGAAATTTCTCCTGCCTCAGTAGCATTGATGTTTTAAGGTGTGAAATTCAAGAACGGCTTAGTTCTCCTTTGGTCAGACAACCGCTCTGCAGCCTGCGTTATCAAGAGGCAGTCAAGAAGATCCCCTTGGGTCATGTGGCTGGTATACGTTTTTGTATTACCATAGTAGGCTAGTTTTAACCTGCAGGATGTAATCCTATTTACCTCACATGTGGTCTGTGCCCAAGGAGCATGTGCTCCACTTATTTGTATTATTTGCATTACCAGAGTCCCTGGCAGCTGAGATCGTAGACCAGGGCACTATTTTGCTGAGTAGTATATAAATATATAGAAAAACAATGCCCTCCCCTTCACTTAAGGGTCTTATAACAAAACATAGCAGATAAGGATAACAGAAGGAGGGGTAGGGAACAGAATTTGTCAGCAGACTATGACCTTAGGATAATTGCAGCCTGTTGTCAATATTTCTGTTTGTATTGCTGAAAATTTTGAAAGACAACTTTCAAAGGCATTTTAGAAGCATTTACTCATGGCTAGGGGA
>VWZT01016915.1:71236-81236 GCA_013397055.1 Pachycephala philippinensis | reverse complement strand
GTAGATGCACACCAGCTTCAAATTCCCACATAAGCTCTCTGTCCCTTCCATCCAAATCTTTTCCCTGACTCTGAACACCTTCATATTTCAACCCTCCATGCTTTCTGTTGTCCCATCATACCTCTTAACAATGTCTGCACTCTCTCTGCAATGTCTTCTGACTCTGGTGAGACATGTTTCCCCACACAACTGACAGTCTGGGTCTGACAGTCTAAGGAGCCCCTGGTGACAAACTACAAGTGCTTACCAGCACGGAAAGATGTTTGAGCAGCAGCACACTTGGCTCTGGAGAAAACATAGTTTCCAGCTGAGCTACCAGCTTAACTGCAAAGCCTTCTCTCAATGTCAAACTATCTATAGAGCTCATTGGTAAGAAATATTGGGATGTTGAACTGTTCCTGGTCAGACATCATGGTGATGCGGATAGGGAGGAAACATACACTCCAGAAAGAGTGTGGGGATGGAATAGCTTTCTGAAGACCCATTCCACCCAGGAAAATAACAGACAGAATAATTTTTCCTTTTTTCACCCAAAGTCTACTGCAACTTCCAGTCTGTGCTGCAGAACTATACGAGAGCAATGAACATGTTTGTGTGGGCATCTGTGCATTTGTGTAAGAGATACCATCTTGGATAACTCACTGTGGTTTATACCAGGCACCTCCAGAGCTAACAGCATGAGCTACTACAGCTTGAGAAAACAAACCAATCCCCTGTAGCTGTGGCTATAACAGACATATATTTCCTGTGGATCCAGCACAGAGGGGAACCTGTAACACATACTCGTCACTAGTTTATACATGCACATTCATGTGTGAGATTTTTGTACTTATTGGAAGGGGATTCTTTACTTAGTAGAATCCAGAAGAAGACAAATCAAAACCTTAAGTAGAATAGCATTTACAAAAAGATAAGGCTACTAACACAACTGAAGTTTCTAAAGAAAAAGTAGGAAATCAGGTTGTAAGAATCAGCCAGTAATAACAGAAAACTACAGTCAATATTTAAAGCAGAATTTTCCAATGTGAGGTGTAATTTTTGAAAGGGTTTGGGCATAGACGCAGGCGAGCATTTTCAGAAAAGGAGGTATAGTTGTGAAAAACCAAAATGAAACAAAACAAAACAGAAAACACAGCTTATATGTGACTTCCACAGGAATGGCTGCCTGAATTTGTTGACAGCCTTAATGTATGGAGTATACAATTTCTTTGAATAGTTTCTTAGGCAAATATCCACAGCAATATCATTACACCATCCATCTATGTCTTTTAGAGATGGCCTTTAAAGTTTATTTTATTTAAAACATGAGCAAATATTCATTTTGAGGGAATATAGTATGCATTATTGTTTTGGTTTTTAATGGTTGAGGAAAGGAAATTCCAAAAACACTAGAAGAGTTTTTGTTTGTTTTGGTCATTGATTAGTGTTGATTTGTTGAAAAATGAGAACTGCTGTTTCAGATAACCACTTTAGTGTGGGGCTGAAATAACAGCCTACTGCCTGCAACCATTATTTTGCACAGTTGGTGTACATACAAAACAAGACAATATTGAATAACATACACTTAATGCCACACCTCTTATTTCTGCTTAGCTAGGAATTCTGATTATAGTGCCCTGAATATTTGGTATTTTCTGGATTGGAGCTTAAGTCAGAAGTAGACAAGAAAAATGGCATCCTTTTGTTTTATCACTCCTGTTAAAACACCCAGGACCATAGGCAAAACACTGGAAGAAAATTAAGACAAATAGTTTTAAAATGCACCCAAAAATGATTTTTTTTCTTATTTTCTACATGATTTATAATCCAACATGGCCCTGATGTGAGGAGTCCAAATGTAACAGAAGTGTTCCACTATATTAAATATAGTTTTGGGGAATTTACTTGAGTTAACTCAAAATATCAGTTGCAACAGAAGTATACCTAACAAATGAACACTAGCTTTCCTGGAAAAAAAAATGCAAGGCAAAATAAACCAGTTCAGTTTTGAACTGATCATTAGAATAAGACTTAAAGCATGCCATTCCTCTTGATGAGGGACCTACCACATGACATAGAATCATAGAATTGCACAGGCTGGAAAAGACTTTTAAGATCATTGAATCCTTAACACTTTCACATAGTTTCTATAATCAATATCCACTATGTACCTTTTTCATAGAACATTCACCAAAGACTTCTGAAAAAGACAGTGAGTTTTAGTACTTTGAAAATATTTTATTTCCGAAAGACTAGATCATGCGTTTAGCCACCATTCTGAACAGCGTGCAAAGCAGACCACTGATGTATACACATGAGAAAAAGCTCCACATCAGAATTATGCCATGAATTAGGAATTTAGATTACAGACATATAAAAATCTCTTGAAAACAGATGTGATTTAGTTACAGTTTTTGCTCTGTTTATTCTAAAAAGCATGTGGAAGATATTAGTCATGAAATTAGCTCCTATTAAGTAGGAGTATGCATAGCAGGTTATGTCTAAAGTTAAAGTCCAGCTATCTTCAGGTGACCTCAGATAACTTATATTCATCTCTAACATGGCATATTTAAAGATTAAAATATCTAGATACTGTTGCAGTTTTGTGTTTGTGTTCCAGCAGCTGTCTTGAACCTTTGTGGTTTATTTTTATATGGTGGGCATTGGCATATCTGAAAGAAAACGTGGTTCAGTTCTGAAAGACGCTAAAATTCCTTCAGCTTTCTTTAATTTCACCAAGAATAACAAAAGTGGGAATAATTCAGTAGGGATCTAGAACTGGGTCATTACTATACATAGAAATAGCTATGTTCTGCAGCGTCATTTGTAAAAGTTGTGGACTGCAATACAAAACAAAGATACTCAATCCACTATGTATGTCCTTGCTGACTTTTAACTTTAATTTCTGGCACCATTAAAAATAACCAGGGACTAATAATGGAAATAATGACAGTTGACAAGAACTCATAATCTTTTGGAAGCCAGAATTCATTAAAATGGGTTTTAGCAGGAATAGCACAATATTTTTTGTATGAATAAATAAAATTTCTTGTAAAGACACAAGAGATTATTCTATTTTGCATGATACAAATAAAACTGTCCCCACAAAATTGTAATCTTACACAATTTATGGTAGTTTCCCATAAATTACACGAGTATATTGGAAGCTTGTTAATAATTAAAAGTCTTTTACTTTTTCAACTCTCAAATAAGTATTAGAGTAAATAATTTCCAGCCTTCATCTGACATGACATCTAACCAATACAGGCATCACAAAATAAATAATTTATGAAAAATATTTATTTAAAGAGCTGTAATTTACCTTGCATTTACCATATGCCATTCATCCAAGTATCAGTATAAAATATTCATTAGAGAAACTCATTAAAACAAACTTCTATACAATGAGGTGACGGGCCAACAAAAAACATCAATCATCACAGGGGTTTAAGTTGTTATTAGTCCATATACATAAACTAGTATTTCAAAGTAAAAAATTAGGACTATTTCTACATTTACCCTGGAATCACCAGGGCTACATTAAAGCTTTTTCTTCACCTATTTCACGAGTCCCAAGAAGTCCCTGACAGAACACAGAGATCTAATTTATTAATGATGAATAAATCTGATGTAATAATTAATGGGAAATCTATAGCTAATCTTAATGGAAGAATAGCTAGGCATGTAATGATATTTAAGTCTGGCATAAAAGATCTTAGTTCATGCATTACAAGCAGGGCAATTACCTGTGCGTGTGTGCAACTCTAGATAAACAAAAGGGTACCAAGCATTAAAACAGTGCAGGACTCCCCACAGCCAGAGATATGGAGACTCTCATAATTCATAATATATTGTTTTGAAACTGAACCTTAGGATAGGGAGATGATATATCAGAAAAAGTAAAAACTATAAATATCCTGCAGTCAAAAATACCTACCTTGTATCAAAATTCTTTTAGGTAAGCAAATAACATGACTTCAGGTCTGAATTCAGAAAATGCAGCATGCCACGTCAGTACATTTATGGGATGCACCTACAAAACCATGTACCTCACTCTATACGATTCTTCCACATTAGGAAGTTCTGTTAAATATCTACTTCACATAGATTGCATTTCTATTATACTGTTGATCTGTGATTAAATGTTTTAATAAAATTAACTGGCTTTGCTACAAACAGAACATCTGGAGCAATGTTTAATTTCATGTCAAACATGTACAGGAAACACCTGTCTAGGTGAAGTAATTTTTAAAAAAATGACATTAATCCATCTGTTGTGGAAATGCATGCCACAGTTTTCACATTAAAAAGCAATATCAACAAACACAGAAATGGTAAATTACTTTGGAAGTAAGTCTTCTAAAATTAACAAAAAATTCATTAATCCAAATGTTACCACATCAATCTGATTTCACACTGAATACAATCTCCCTTTTCCCTTCAGATTAAAAACGTCTTTTAATTATTGCATGGTAAAACCTTCAGATGTGAAATTAAGTTACATAATTAGAAGATTAAAAGTATAGCCAGACTCTTTCTACACACACGTACAAAACAGCGACTTAAAAGACTCTTAATATAAACAAAATGCATTTTACAGGAAAGAAAAACCATATTAAAAAAGTTAAACACGAAGGTTATTTAGTGTTGGGACCTTCACAAGCTCATACAAGACAAAATGAGTAGGATGTTATGTTTGTACAGAAGTGTGAAAAATACACATGATATATGACAGAAATATTCTTATTTTATGGGATTTTTCCAATGCTTACTTTGTCCAAGATATTAGTACAAGATGTACTATATATTTTTAAATACTGTGTGGAAGATGACCAAAACTGACAAAAAAGAAATAACTCTAATATCCAAGGTTATGTGGCCTTTTTGAGACAATTCCTCTGCCTTAACATTTGTCCATTACCTTACTAACTTTCAATTAACTTTCAACCTAAAAATAGTCTTTGAAGGCTATGAATTAGGCTTTTTCTTCATTTGAGGTCAAATTAAAGAAATAAAAAGAAAAGATATTAATACTAAAAAAAATTTGAGAGATTCCTGCTTCAAGAAATACTAGGAAAGGGGCTGCAAAGAAACTTCACATGAGTAATGTTTAATAATTATACATTTCAGTGTATCAAAATGCCTCATCTGGTACTTTCCAATGTTAGAGGCAAAAGAAGTGACCAAGTAAAGATTTAATAGGTCTCTTTACCAATTTGTATGCTCTTCTGCTTCCCATTTAATCTGGTTTTGATCATAGATGATATTACGTGCTGTTTTGTTGAATAATTTCTTTTGTATTTCAAAATAGAACATTTTGTACCTTCTTGAGTTCAATCTGAATTACAGAGTCATCTGTTGGGATGGTCCTTTGAGATGGGTTAGAGAATAAAATTCATCAAGAAATGTACAAACAAAACACAGGTGTTTTTTAAGTACCCTCAAAGTACTCTGAAACTGATTTTGGGACTGAAGGTTTTAGATCTTCCTGTATCATTACCAGCAGTGTGAAGGCAAGAGAATTGGGAGCGGTTTGTGAGGGCCTACTTGGACAGACAAAGTCATGTTGAGACTTACAAAGCCAAAAGCAGTGATAAGAAGATAAATAACTATAGAAATCTCTGCTTGCATGTCAAGGGGTCTCAAAAGAGACCATGGGGTTTATGCCTTACATGCTCCTGTTTGCAGGAGGGTGAGAGAGCTCCTTGATGTTGTGAGGGACAAACAGAAAATCATGCTGGAATCGTAAGAGGAGTCAGTAGTACCATATGTGCTGGACTTCCACAGGAGTGTAAGTGGGTTTATGGCCTTAGCACACCATAATAACCTTGCTGAAACACGGCAAAAGCAGAAAAGCTGGTATGATTGACAAGTTAAGGCTTAGACATATGAAGTGGGGCAAAAGGTCAAAGTTCTGATCCCAGATTGGCAAGAAAACTGTAAACAGACTAGGAGGGACTATTTAACAGCATTAGACAGGTCAACAATATTATCTATATCATAGAGCTTCCAGACAGATAGCAGAAGCACCGACTCTACATTTTTAGGACTAGCAAGTTCTAGCAAGGACGGGAATTTTCTTTACTAAATGTAGGCCCAGTGTGAAATGGAGGTGAAGTTCATAATTCAAGAGGGAAGGCAAAAAAAAAATACTATGGTAGAAGGATTTCCCACTTCAATCTGTATCCATAAAGGGAGCTCAGAGGACAGTGGTTCTGTCAGATGACAGCCAAGTTCCGTCACTAATGTGCTCCAGACAAGTTGGGGCAGAGCTCAGCAGTAAAGCCTTGGGTGAGGCTTGACTCTTCAGAGGTACAATTACAGAGGTGTAACAGTCATGTGAAAGGGAAGCACCGTGTAACTACATCTTGTGGGCTGGCCCTAATGTCTTAACTGTTTTTGAATTTTCATAGGTGTTCTGTGATGGCATTTAGAGCTGTTTGCTTTGCTGCAGCAAGGTTATTTGGAATAGGGACTCTGAAAAGTGAATCGAAGTTTTTATATCAAGGTCAGAAAAAGTGAAAATGATCCATCAAAGATAAAAATAATTTTACAAAAGAAAACAAACAGCTCTCTCAGACTTTTTAAATGTTGGATAACCATTACAAGATTGTTACTTATAATCTCTCTAGACTTTTCCAACTTTCCTCATGGGACCACCAAAAGAAAAAATACGTAATTAAGACTATCAGTCCCAGCACATCAGAACAACAAACTCTACTTTTCTAGTGACTTCTTTTCATTCTTATTGACTTATCTTCATGTATGTCAGTCTGTTTAGTCAGTCTGCAGCTACCACAGTGATTGGGAATGACAGTGTGACCTCAGTTGGAATTAAGAGATGGAAATAGGAAAAAATTGAGGGTAACGCTGTGTTGTAAAGCTAAACAACTCAGAAGCAGAGAAGAAAACTACCTCTGAAGCCTTTGTGATGGCAGTGCGCAGTTCTGGTGAAGTAAAATATGCCCATTGCTTGGACCACAGTTGGTGACTACACACCCCTGACGTTACCACACCTTCTCAGAACAGTGCACAGCCACTGGGGTTCTCCCTTCCTGCAGACTTTGCCAATTCAAGGAAAGAGTTGGAGAACATGGAATCATAGCATCATTTAGATTGGAAAAGACCACTAAGATCATAGAATCATGGAATGGTTTGGGTTGGAAGTGGCCTTAAAAATCATCTAGTTCTAACCCCCTTGCCATGGTCAGGGACACCCTTCACTTGACCTGGTTGCTCAGAGCCCCATCCAATCTGGCCTTAAATACTTCCAGAGATGGGCCATTTGAAAATTCTGTGGGTATCCTGTTCCAGTGCTTCACCACCCTCACAGTAGAGAACCTTTTTCTAACATCTAATCTAAACCTAGTCTCAGTTTGAAACCATTATCCCTTGTCATGTCACTACATGCCCTTATAAAGAGCCCTCTCCATCTTTCTATGTAGCCTCCCTTCAGATACTGGAAGGCTGCAATTAGGTCACTTCAAAGCCTTCTTTTTTCCAGGCTGAACAATCCCAATTCTCATAGTGTTTCCTCATAGGAGAGGTGCTCTATCTCCCTAATTGACTTGGTGCCCCTCCTTTCGACTCGCTCCAACAGGTCCATGTCCTTCCTATGCAGCATGTCCCAGAGCTGGGTGCAGCCCTGCAGCTGGGGTCTCACCAGAGCAGAGAAGAGGGACAGAATCCCCTCCCTCTCCCTGCTGGCCACGCTGCTTTGGATACAGCCAGGATACCTTTGGCTTTCTGGGCTGTGAGTGCTCATTGTCGGGTCATGTCCAGCCTCTCATCCACCAGCACCCCCAAACCCTTCTGGGCAGAGCTGCTCTCAATCTGTTCATCCAACAGCCTGTGTTGATACTGGGGGTATTGTTATGGGGGACTGTGCTAAAGACTTAATAGAAGTCCAGATAAATGGAATCTGTATCATTTGCCCACTGATATAGTCACCCCATCACAGACGGCCACTAACTTGGTCAGGCAGGATTTGCCCTAGGTGGAGCCATGATGGCTGTCCCAAATCACCTCCCTGTTCTCCCTGTGCCTTAGCACAGCTTCTAGGAGGATCTGTCCCACAACCTTCCCAGGCACAGAGGTGAGAGTGACAGGTCAGTTGTTCTCAGCGTGCAGTGGTAATGATGGAAGAGGCATAGGCAGGAAACATTCCTCAGGCTGGATCTTACTCATTGTCTCACTTTAGCATTCTCATTCCTCACAGACTCCTAGTGTGGTGATGTGCCTTCTGGGCTGTAGTGAGATGGTTGTCAGTCTTATCTACCAAGTAAAAAGTGATAGGATGAGAGGACGCAACCTTAAGTTTTGCCAGGGGATATTTAGATTGGATATTGGGAAAAATTTGTTTACTGGAAGAGTCATCAAACATTGGAACAGGCTGCCCAGTGAACTGGTTAGTTCACCATCTCTGGAGGTATTAAAGACTTGTAGATGTGGCACTTAGGGACATGGTTTAGTGGTGGACTTGGCAGTTTTAGGTTGACAATGATCTTAGAGGTCCTTCCCGACATAAATAAGTCTTTGATTCACATATGACACTTGAAACCTCTGCAAGCGATTCCAGTAACCCAGGCAAAACATAAATGCCCTTATTTTGATTTCCTGTTCTGTCAGTGTCCATGGGCTGGAAGTGCTCACTTGATCCTAAAAGTTCTTCACAGGTGCTGCACAAGCCAACAACCCAAAGTGGTATATAGGTTGTGATCTATCTTGCTTCGTTGTCTGGCCTTATAATGGTTTCTGACAGGCAAAGGAAGAGCTCACCTTCAACTATAACAAGTGGGCAGGGCATGAGAGGCTGTGGATAAAGATGTGAGAGGAGGGAGAATGGCCCTACTAGAGATATTGCATGGAAGCAAAGCTGTCATCTTGAGAGATATACTTTTGCTGAAAACTGTGATCTCAAATTCAACTTTTAAAGAGATGTTCAGTGTGTCAGACTCCTCATTAAGTGCTTTGTTCAGGCAGATAGGGGCCAAAATCCCTCCAGACCTCAGGGTACTTTGGCAAGCCCTCTACTTCTCCAGTCTGGGGTGGCTACTTAGGCAGTTATAACATCTACAGGGAACTGTCCTGGGATAATCACCTCAGCAGTAGCAGACTGGGGAATGAGAAATTTGACAAGAAAACAAGTCCAAGGAAACACACAAAGATCAAAAGGAGATCAAGTATTCCAGGACTGTTTTTGGTGTGGAGCTTTTTTTTTTTCGGTGGGGGGGAAGAGGGGGCTTTGTTTGGGTTTTTTGTGTTTTGTGTTTGGGTTTTTTTTTTGGTTTGTTTTGGTTTTGTTTGTTTGTTTGTGGGGCTTTTTTTTTGTTCTATTTGTAGGGCAGGATGACCCCTTTATATTCTTTTTTACAGCTACCTCTAAGCATCAGAAAAATAATTTTTAATATTATTTTTTGTGTGTGCTAAACCATCCCCCAGAGTGTATCTTGAAGAAGACATCCTGTGCATTCAATTTCAGTACAATTTGAAGCATTCCAAGCCTAGTATTTTGCAGCTTTGGCTTCTCAATACATTGTACTGAACTTTCCCAGGTTTTCTGACTGCACTTTTAGAAGGTGATTTGGCCAAAAAAAAAAAAAAAAAAGGGAAAAATAAAAATACTGTCCCTTGTTTTTCAACTTTCCAATGGGACAGAGAGTCTTGCAATGTCATTTTCAAGGTTATTTTAAAAGTTGTCTCTTGTCCCTTTGGGACACCTTCGTTTATATTTCATACTAGCATTTTCACGCTCAGAAGCAATAAAGGATGTTACTCTTTAGGAAAGCTCTTAGCATTTTGATCTCTCCAAATACGAAAATGGTACTTGGTCACAAATTGTTACATTCATGCTCTGAGTTTGCTTTAATGCAATTTGGTTTAACTAACAGATCATTCAGAAAGGTTATCAGATCTTTGATATTCTGGTCAGTGTAAGGTCAGTTTCATCATTTATATCCAGAGAACACCTCCTTATAGAGTCCTAGTTACAGCTGTGAGATGTCATGAGGATCAATCCTGC
>VWZT01016915.1:12084-62309 GCA_013397055.1 Pachycephala philippinensis | reverse complement strand
AGAGAGACCCACGGGCAGCAGTTTTGGGAGGGCTGTGTGCCCGTGGGAGGGACTCAGGCTGCAGCAGTTTTTTGAGGACTGCTGCTCGTGAGAGTGGACCCATGTCAGAGATGCTCACGGAGAACTGTCTCCCGTGGGAGGGCCCCACGGTCTCACAGGGGAAGGACTCCCCTCCATGAGCAGAGGAAGAAAATCTCAGGTGATGAACTGACCAAAACCCCCCTGCCCTGTCTCCCTGCACTGTCGGTGGGAAGGAGAGAGAGGTTGGGGGAAGAAAAGGTACTTTAAGGGCTTATTTTACTGCTCATTATCCTCCTCTGGTTTTTTTACTAATAAACTCACTTTGTACCTCCAAGCTGAGCTTGTTTTGCCCTTGGAGTGTTTTCTCCTGGTCCTTATCTCAACTCATGAACCCTTCATATAAATTTTCCTCTCTTTTTCCCAGCTGTAGCAGGGGAGGGTGAGTGAGAACCTTTTGTGGGTGCGTGGCATTTCTCCAGCGTCAAACCGCAACAGGAATCAGGTACAAAGCTTGATAAAATTAACATGGAAACTCTCTAGCAGGTAGAATCTGACATTATAAGTGTTTGCGCATATCTGCTTCAGATCCTTTATAAATGCTATCAGCCAGTACATTTACATGGATATTACTCCCTTGTAGTTTGCAAGTACAGCTTCCAAAGTAATTTTTCTTGTTTCAGTCATGCCAATGAAACAACCTCTAAAATATGCCACAAGATTTACGGTTCTTTTCTTTAGGAAACATATTCAATCAAGCTATTTTTTTTTGTCTTCCAGGAAGTTGTAACTTGGCTGCTTCAAGGTAAGTTTATTTTTGCCCGTAAGTTTTTGTGGTGGCCAGGATGTGATCCAAAGTGCACAGGTCCCAGTGCCATCTCAGCCCTGAGACCTTCACCACTGCCCTCATTTCTGAGTACTCCATGCTCAGAAGAAGGAGGAAGAGAGACACTGGTGTCTCTCTACCCTCTAGCCATGTTTTGAAGGGGCAGAAGCAGGGCTCAATTGCTGACTTCCATGCACTCATCCAGACCATGTTGTACCCAACAGAGCTCCCTCCAGGGTGAACGGCTTTGTTCTAAAACAATGGCCCTTTGTCATCATCAATTGACACACTACACTTAAAGCCACAGCTCAGCTATGTCCTCTGCAATCTGCCTTCTAGAGCACTAATTTCTACTTTTCTCTTATTCTTTTGTTAACCACCTTATATTAGGGAAAGTACAAGCAGTATGAAACGTGGATGTACCTATTGAAATGGGAAAAAAATATAGTTCAGGCATTTTCACGATAAAGCGTGTTTAGTAGTTACAGTCCAGAAAAAAATGAACTAAAATGAAAATGTGGATGCATCTTTAATAAGAATTTGCGGACGGGTTTCTTTTATGACCTTATTATAATGACATGAGCTCAGACTCTCCCTTCAATTTATAAACAGTGAAAAAAAATCAATAAATCAGAATTTATTCATTTTTTCATTAAGCCAATGTGTTGGTATAGAAATATGGCAGATCCCCAGGTATTCAAATGCTGCCTATAGCTTGCCCTTCTCTGAGATCCTTTTTCACCTTTGTCACATTTTAAAATGCTTTCAGAGGTGACGATCAAATGAGGAGACAGTAAGGTTTTTAACAAGGCAGTCATTTTTAACTATCAAAGTTCTTTTCATTCTCTACAGACACATATCAAGTAAGACTGGATTTGTAAATTCAGGCCATGGCATTAAACAAAAAAAAAAAAAAAAAGAAAAAATTGCTTGTGACATTATTATTTTGTACTGATTGGATCACTGGACAATGTTCTAAAAAAATTTTACAAGTTTGAAAATTTGAGAACATACGACTTACATTACAGACACAAGTTAATCAAAGCGACACTTTCTCTCAGGTTGGTGAGCAGAGGAGGCATATAGGGAAAAGGAAAGAGAGAAAAAGTTTCTTTAAACAAGTGCATGCAAAGAACTAGAAAGTACTTTGATACTACTTTTTCCCCGAATAAAAATGTGCTCTCTTTTATGGAGGATGAAGCTGTAACTCAGTATCTCTGTGCTTCTGAGAGTGTTAATCCTATACAAATGATGAGTATGGAGCAGTACCAACGATGAAATCTTATAACTCTTTCATTTGTTAGGACATGGATTACTATTTTTTACATGTGACATGAAAGATAAAATACTATGAAATACCAAAGAATATAAAAACTAGAAGCCAGAAAATGAGTGGTAGACTTTGAAAATACATCATATTGTGGGAAAATGACCCAAATGTTCCAGTTTTTATGAGGGTGCTTGCTCCCCTTCTGACCTTTTTTCCAGATTTGTATTTGGAACTAGAAGGATATATTTCCCCTTTTGGAAATCTCTTTAAGAAGGCCTGTGGACAACATGTGTTGGATCAAATGTCTCAGAACTTTAAGGTCTTTCAAAGCCTTTTTTTTTTTTTTTTTGATATTGCAGTTCTTTTCATTACAACTCATTTTGATGATGGTTGGGTGAACTGTTTGGGAAAAAATGTGAACCTGCTCAAAGATCATTGGTTAAAAAATCTGAACCAAACTGAAGCACATATTTTTAATGGTATTTCTCTGTTTCTGTTTTAGAAGCTCAGAAGCACAAGTGGTGGGTGATTTTTTGTGTGTGTACATGTGTCTTTGTATGCTTTTGTGCTTTACACGTAAAGACAATGTTTGACTATGATGTAATTAGCCTGAAGCTGACTCACACTTCTATGCCATGGTCACTAGGCAGAATGTGACTATCCCAAAGCCACAGAAGCTCTTTCTGGATATGAAATGAATTTTTGTATTCTTAGTTAATTCATAATTTTGTACTATTCTTGTCCATATTGCAATATTTTATATATATATCTATACACACACAGCAAGTGGAAAGTAAAAAATATCAACTATGTAAATATATATTGTATGTAATTCATAATTTCTGAAATTTTGAAATATATTTCCCAAATAGTTACACTTACTACAGACTGCTCACTTAGAACTTTAATGTCTCTATTTTTCTTTTTTTTAAATATATATGTATATAATGTAGTATCATATAATGCGGTATTGGATCCACTGGCAGTGATCTATATTCATTAAATATGACAGAGTCAAAGTCTATACCAATGAGACTGTTGTTATATATACAGCTACTGAGGTAATCGACAGAATTAAACAGCTGAGATAGAACAGTAATGTTAAAAAAAGTCAAATAAATAAATCATTGTTATAAGAGTAATCAACATTTCTTCATATTTCATTGTGGTAAGGAAAGAAGCAATCAGTGTATTTGCATACAAAAATATTTAATTTGAATAATGGGAAAAAACTTTCTTATTAGAAGAATAGTATTTGAACAGGTTGCTCAGTGAGGCTGAGGAAGCCCCTGTAATGGCCATTTTTAAAGAACATTAAGCAAATGTCTACCAGTAACATTCTGTGTAACTGATCCCATACAGAGCAGGGGGGTAGATTAGATGACCTCTTAAGGCTCCTTCCAACACAACATCCCCATGAAGTTCTGATTGAAAAAAGCCCAACAGAAATATTTATCAGACTTTTTTTTTTGTTCACATAGTTGGTTACTTTATGATTCTATGAAAGAGCAGTGAACTGGAAGGAACTGACAGCAAATGTTTTAATTTGGCAGTTTAGGTGAAAAAAGATCTTTGCACTTATTTTGATGTCTGTTACTGGCAAAAAAACACAAATAAAAGCTGCCAAAATGTCTTTGAGACAAATTCAGCCAAGTAATTCTCTTTCAATATGAGACATATGATTAGCTCTACAGCCAATCTCTGAACTCTTTACTTGCGTCGTTCACATTACCACTTTGAAAATCTGTTTTGATATATGTATACACAGAGACAGACAGGCAGATATACACACCTACTTTCTTTAAGCAGTCAAACTGAGAAAAATATGACTAAAATTTTATTATGCTGGTGCATAAAAATGCAAAGTTATAGATAGCATCATTAAAGAAAACCAGAATAAGGACAATGGTCATATCTATTTATCAGGTGTATTAAACTACTTCCATTTGATAGTTAAAACTGTACTCATGCAGAATTATCTGATTGCCATTACTGAAAGCGCCATTACATGACACTTACCTCTGAAGTCAGGAACTGCACATCAAGTGGTCACAAGAAAAGTTGAAAAATACCAGCCTCTGTTTTGGCTTTTCATCAGAAACAGGGTAGACAAAGGCTTGGCAACTCCAGCTGCAGGGTGACTTCAACCACTTTATTTCCAGGACTTGTGTGGGTGTAGGAGAGAAGAGTCAATCTCAGAGGCATCTTGCACTCTTCAAAATGGAAAGACTGGGATTCTTCATCACCTTACACACATCAGATGGAAGAAAAACTTCTACTCAATGCACATTCATAATATCCAGGAAAATATAACCATAGCTGCTGGCTGGGATTCTCTGCAACAGTCAGAGAGGTGGACTTCCAACTCACTTGTATAAAGTCAAGGACATTCAAACACCGGTAGATAAGACTTGAGTGTCACATTGGGTGATACCCAGATGTATTGAAATTCCAAACACAAAACCAATGCCAAAAATACCCCAACCCCAACCTTTTAGTTCTCTTTTCCAAGTAAATAAATCCAGCTTTGCTTGGAGAAGAGGTTTTTAAAAACTATGGCTCTTTCAAGACTCTGTTATTAAGAAATATGATGTCACAGATGGAGGCTGGAAAACAGGTATTTACAGCTACTTCTTTTTCCTAAGGCTTAAAGTTGTCAGGAAATGATCCAAGTTACTTAAAGTATTACAATAATGCCTTAATCACTTGCACTTCTTTTCTTCCTACCATCATTATCAGCAAAACCAAAGCAGGCATAACTCAATTTTCTCCTGAGAATCTCACAAAACTTATTCAACATACTTATTTAATCTATATATTCCAATCATATTTTCTTGCTTCTTCAGCTTCTCCTTTTAACATCTTTTAACTAACTTGTTTTCAAAATTGTAACTTTATGCATTTGATTTGCCTTTGACTGTCTTCCAGTTTTGCTTAATAACTCTGCATTCAAAAGTCTGTGAACAGTTATTTAGGTCAGCAGTTTCTTTAAACTACTGAATTTCAAGTATAAACTTATTTGGCATCATAATGTATTTGCACTTAAGAAATGCAATGAAATAAGAAGTAGCCTTATTATTTGGACTACTAATAACTGTTAGGTCATCTGTTAATCCTTTCTTATTTTACAAAAGGGAGTAAAATTGTATCTAAAGTACAGCAGTACCAAGCATGTTCTTATGAGGCAGGATGCTAACTGATACAGTTCAGTAAGGCTGTAAACAACTGTTATGCTTCACACAAGAAACTTTGAAATCTCCTCAGAATCCCTTCTGCAAGCCATGCCAGGAACAATAAGAATTAAGTGTGCTGAAACTTAATATTTTGGAACTGCTCTGGCGTGGGCGTAAGGCAAAAGCAAGGTTTTTGACAAATTCAGGACAAGTAGTTTGCATACAAATGAACAATTTGTTCTTGAAAATGTTCTTTCCATCTTGTTTTACTATTAAGCACAGTCAGGGACAATTGTTGGTATAATTTTTGATGATTATCATGAAAACTTTGGCAGTGCAAACCAGTGAGAACTTACTGTGGGAGGATGTCAGCCCTTCCAACTTTCTGGTCAACATCCGGTAGCAACTGAAAAAAATTACCCCCAAAAAATTAACTCCCACACTTTTACACACCATATGGCAAAGGACAGGATTTTTAGGATCTCACACTGCATAGTCTTACTCGTATTACTAGTACTGAGCCCTATGTGGTAGAACTTGTAGACTCAAAATTTTAGGAAGCTCCACTAGGTACCTATGTCTACATGTAGACTAAAGAACAAATTTTAGGATGAGTCTTCAACATATGACTTTTCAGTGTTTCTAGCAATTTCAGATATTTTGGAATACCCTCACAGAGGAAATGATTTTTCTTCTGGCTGCAATTTCATCTCCACTTATGCTAGACTTTTGCACTATCAGGTACTAACTTGATTTTGTTCAGGTATTGATATGCCATTGCATTACTGCTGAACTGGCCAAAGGATGCAGTATAGCATTTATATCACCTTTCTTCTCTTATAGGGGTTTCAAGTCAGCTGCAGGAGGAAAAATGACACCTGATCCAACAAAAAGTTGGTGGTACAAACATAGTTATGATCTTATAACAAATGAGTGCTTTGCATCATGTGGCTATGGCATTTCCAGTCCTAGAGCAAGAGCTCTGAAGCAAGATTTACTGTATTGTCAAGCCATGGCCTGAGGGTTTTAAGCAGCTTGATTAGAAGATTCATACTGTCACATACTAGGATCTGTTGAGTGCAATGAAAGGTTAGTATTTCACACAATGATTTGCAAACCTTCAGCTGAAATCCGGTAGGTTTCAGTTTTCTTTCCTTTTTTTTTTTCTTTTCCCCTTGGGAGAAGTGGATCGTGTGTATTTTTTCCTCCAAATTTCACTAGGTCATTTGCAATTGATACCACAGCAACTTCTGGTCAACATGTGATACATCCTTTTCTAAGAGAACAACAACATACTAGCTCATACTAAACTTGTTCCTAGTATGTCTAGAGTAAAAGTACTAAAACTTTATCTTCAAGGTAAACTTTTAGTGAAATAAGAATTATAAATGAGGACAGATCTCTGAATGTTTCATATAAAGAAAATTGAAACTAGAAGCTGTAGTCAGATATTTCACCCCTTTACAAATGGTGTAGTTCTGCTTCAAGATAAAAGTGGATCTCAGAAAAGGATATACAAGTAGGAAAAATAGCTTGATTCAGTCAGGCCCAGATAAAAGGAAGGTTGTTTCTAAATCAAAAATGCAAGCTGTCTTTCAGGACTTTTGTCTAGCACTGAATGTTCCCCCCATTCTTTTTACTGTTGGATGCTACAGATTTCTACAGAAGTTACAGAAAGATGTTGCTAAAATCATTAGTGTGTATAAAAAAAATTCCAGGACATTTTACCTCTATGGTATTCTTCACTATTTTTTAAATTTATTTTTTTAATTTCTTCATTTTCGGTAAGGCATTCGGGTGAAGCATCAGGACTGTAGCAGTTAATAAACACTTTTTTATTCCACCCCTCCCCCCAATCCCTTCCAAAAAGTAATTTTTATAAATAAAAATCTATCCCATTTGACGTGGGAAATGTGACTGCTATCAAGTGGCAGGGTATCAAATCATTTCTCCCTTTATCTATACTTGATCTTCTCTTTCCATTTGCTTTACTTATAATGTAAGATATGCTACATATTTTGGGAGATGAATTCTTGGAGATGCAATATAAAAATTAATGCTTTGACTAAGTGCATTATTTAGAAATATTTGTTTGACTTAGCAGTTATTAACAGTTTTTGATTTAGCAATTATTAACAGTTTTACCTAGTATACCATTAAGGCCATGTCACATTATGCAGTTATACATTCAAAAGCAGATCACCACTCTAAAATGTTATTGGGTATTTTTTTTCTGTAAGTCAGCACCTTCATTAAAAAAAAAAAATTATATGGTTTTCCACCATGTTTTGAAGATCTACAGAGTTAGGAATGCTTGTAGGTTGCAAATCTTAGGGCTGAGAGATATCACCAAATACAAACCCAATAACCTTCACAGATCAAGCCTTAAACTAAATAGTGGTGCAAATAAGAAGCCAACACAGTCTTTAGAATAGTCACATGAAGCAGTCTGACTGTCTAATAAGCTGCCTGGCTGGCCAAGAATACCACTAGAAAAAAAAAAAGCCACACTTCAAAGAACCAGGAGGGTGTCTTCAACAAGTCAGAAATTGGTTTTTGACCTTTCTGACTCATGTAAGCTTTCAGGATTCCCACCTGTGGTTTCTTTTCTAAATGACTTGATGATAAAAAGATATTATTTTTTCTTCTTTTGAATGGAAGAAACTCCTCCTTTTTTGTATTGGCTATAACACTGCTGAAGCCAGCTCTCTCTAGTATTGCCCTTTCAGGGGTAGAAATAAGAACTCTCTCTGCTACATTTCTCTGCATTGCATTTTCTGCAATATTAACAGCCTGAGTAATAGAAATCTTCACTGTAATTGCACATCAATAGATAGTTACTGCAAAATGAACGCTACAACCAGTTTAAGGTTTAGGGGTTTTTTTGGTTGCTGAGTGATAGTTTGTTTTTTAAAGAAATAAGATATCAAGTTTAAAATGCAGCATAGACTGAAGCTGATATTTTCAAAAGCCAAGTTAAAGTTTGGAGACTGCCATTGTCCACAGCTGGGACAGAGGCTTGATTTTTGAAAGTGCTGTCAGTCATTATTCTTTGAAATGGGCACTACCAATCTGAAAAAAAAATCCCAAATATCTGGCCAGCCTCAAAATCTTGGATTTAGCTCATTTAGGGGTTTATTTTTGCTTTAATGCAAAATGCCAATAAAAGCACAACTCAGGAATCACCATCATCGTACTCTGTTTTTAATTATATGGAATATGCTAACTGAGTCTTCAAAAAGTACTAAGGTATTCTAAGCAAAGCCTCTGTGGTGCTCAGGTCAGAGGATCTGCATATACTTAAGATGCTTAACACTTCACGAGAGTAAACATCTGGAAGTGTCCTGCTGTAGAAATAGATTAAAACATAAATTGGAAAGAAAATGCAAGTAATAAGAAACACCAGAACTTAGACTCATTTGGAACAAAATGACTGAACAAAAGATTGGAATCCATAACTGAGATAAAACTAGCGGGTGACTTGTTAAAACCCCCCACAGGATGCTAAGGATTTTTTTTTTCACAATCCTTCATTTTTATTGAGAACAAGATAACCTTCTCCCTCAATTTGTGATCTCCCTGCAAATAATCAAGAAGATTACAACTTCTTTCTGTTTTTAACTTTCATCCTGCTGAGAAACTCTGAAACACTTTCAGCGGGTCGTCCAGACAGTACTAGTCATTATGTATAAGAGGAAGCGTTCTCAAAGTAGTATGTATGAGAAATGGAAAACAATTTTGATCGTAGGAGCTTAAAAATCATACAGAATATTGCTGAAAGTGCAAAACAAAGTAGTAGTGAGAAAATTTGTGAAGCTGTGAAAACAGAGTAAAAAACTCTGTTGTTGATTCCAGGAAGAACTTTGTGCTTTTTTTTCTAAAATAGTCGCACTGCTTAACAATGTAAATAATGTTTTCCTGTACCGTAAAGCTCTGTATTATCTTGCAGTTTCCTAATACTTTCCAAAAAGACTGCTCTCTCCTTCTACCTGTTGTATCTAAGTGGACCTATGGGGAAAGTTTCCTTTTCTAGCACTCCCCACTATGTCTTCTGTGATGCAACAACACATGTGTGGGTCTGTTCTTCTTCACTTCTCTCATTTTCCCCCCAGACTTAGATTTCTGACCAACAGCTTCAACATACCCTGCCCCTCTATCTTTTGGTTAACTGGGCTTTTTAATTGTCAAGAAGAGTCTGAAAGGCATCAGTGGGATACCAGCTCATCCCCATGTTTTTACTGTGGCTTGAACATTCACCAGGATCATTCTGATCGGGATTTTCAGGGGGTAATTTACTGGCCTGCTGGGACACAAATGCGAGGAAAATCTAATTTGAATTTGAAAAATGTAAGATGAAGAAGACATCATAGCTGGATCCCTTTTAATCTCTATTTTTCAGCATTTTATTTATATTTTTTAAGTTCTTTAGAGGAAATTATATTTGTTATCTAGAGAATTCATACGCGAAAGCTTCAATTTTTCTAAAAGAAAAATCAAATACTTCTCTAAACTGCAGGGATCAGCTTCTATGCTAACTATTAATAAGAAAATGCTTAGGTCAGGATGGGAAAACTTTAAACTGAATATGGCTCCAGAATATTTCAGATATTTAAAATGCCCTATTCAGTGTTTATGACTGTGGCAGAGTAAAGCACAAGTAACTTCAGTGTATTGTGAATAAGACCAAATACAGCTCCCAGTGTAGCTCAGAGAAAAACTCCCACTTACATTACTGAGAGCAGAAGCAGGCAGCCCTAAATTAGTAGTAGCTGATGTGTCATTAGATTTATCTTCTGCAGCCTAGGACCACTTCTATGTGCCATGATTCATTGCATGTTCCGACATAAATTAGGAATCCAGAATAAACTGGTAGTTATACATTGCAAGTTGCAATGACTGGAATTTGTGTTCTGCTTCTTGTTCTTTCTTTTAATTATGGACCTCTGGTTAACAGTAAAAATATTGTTTAATTTCCCATCTCCTTGCACTTGTTTTATCAGCAACCAGTATTGTTCCTCCAGTGCAGAGAAACTTTCTCCTGCATCTAACCTCTGCACTGTAATAACCTAAAATTCAAAAATTAGATTCTCCTTCCCTCAGCCTTCCCCTGTGCTCAGTTGCTGAGTTTTGTTACCAAAGTGTTGAATTCAACCCTAGAGCTGGCCAAGTTCAATGCAGAGTAAAGTGATTTCCATGTTGCTTGTTCTATGACTCACTGTGACAATAATGAAGCGTGGGTTGGTATGGTTTTCAGAGAGCTGACCTTGCATCAAAATCTGTTCTCATTAAGCAAAATTCCCAATGAAATTCAAAGCACAATTAATGACCACAGAATTTTGCCAAAAGCAGTAACCACTAAACTAAATGAGACAGTGTTGATTATGCAAATAAACAACCACCCTGGAAAGCTTGTCTATTGTCTAAAACAATGCATTTCTAGGATTATTTATGTTATGATACTGATCAGAACTGGAGTCTTATTATGCTAGATCCTATATAAACACAAATTACAGGACTGCAGTGTGATTTGATATAAGATTCAATAAGTAACAAACCACAAAAAAGGTCTCAGGTTTGAGGGAATTTTGTGCATATCCAGTTTATTCATTATCTAGCAATATTTATAGTCTTCACAATTTTGTCTCTAGTAATTGAAGGACAGCTTGAAACTGAAAATAGCTAGCTCCCTTCTGGCAATTAAATTAAAAGCTTTGCCATGTGAAAACTGTTGATACTGAAAGCATATTTATTTTATTAAGGAAAACATGAACTTTTTATTGGACTGCCAAAGAAGGGCATATAGCACATTTCAGTGGATTACACTTTCCCACCAAAGTCTTCAGCAAAACTAGAAAATCTTGCCCAAAACATTCAATTGTTAGTTGTAAATTACTGCAATGTGCACAGAGATTACAGATTCAGTGTCTCAAAAGACATACCACTGAAGGAACTATAAAGCAGAAGAACAGGTAAGTTTCACCTGGAAAAGAAAGATTTAACTTTTAAGATTTATAAAAAGAAAGTGCAAAAAGCCACTTCTGAGTCTCAATCTGTTATCTCTTCTACTCTCTGCTTTGCATATATACCTATTTGCTTCTTTTAAAACTCATTTCTGTCTTCTTTCTATCTAGGAAACAAAACAACTTGAAGTGAAAATAGTTTGTCTATATAAGAGAAACAGTTAAATTCTCCAAGTTCAAACTGCTGTTTCATGCACAAAGTAAGCTGAAAAAAACTATTTAAGAAACTAGATTCCTGCAGATGCAAAAAACTTCCAGTTCAGTCCCAAGATAAAGTCCAAACCAATGAGAGAAACAGACAACCAAGCTGCCAGTAAGAAATACAACACTTGAGTGATACTCATCACAACAGTAGGTTGCACAAAAGGATCTTTGATCAGAAGAATAATAGTAAAAAATTATAGCTTCCCTTTAAATGCTATGGGCCAGCAGATCTGACCCTTACTATATGTAGTGAGCTCTGTATTGCTGGAATCTTAAATTCTTTAGCAACACAATGAGCTAGACTGAAATACTGTAACAGGCCTTGAGCTTTCCTTCTAAAGCATCTATATGCTATGCCTGGACTGACTGCCTGCCATCACTCTGTCTGGTGGTGGTGAATGCACATCACACACTACATTTTTATATGTATAGCACACCAGTATTTTACTCAACAACGCTGTACGCATAAAAGGCCAGACAACAGATTGGAGTTTCTCCCAGGAAATATTAGCTTCACACCTTCCTTTTTTTTCCAGGTGTTTTGTCAGTGAATAGGATAAATTTTTTGGAGCTTAAAGTACTTTTCATTCATCTCTCCTTTCTTTGGGTTCTATAGTCATAGGGAGCAAGAAATTAGGGAATTTTTTATGGGCACAATGAAACTCCCAAAGGAATTAATTTTTCAAAGGATTCACTTAGTGAATCACTGTTGCAAATGCCTGGCTAACAAAAACTTTGCAGTCTATTAATCTGTTATTCCTTATTAATTTGGAACTTAAACCTCTTTTCAATTTGTTTTTTCTTTAGGAAAGCTACTGAGATATTGTTTTGTTTTTCTTTTCTCAGAAAAGGACACTTTTTTATCTGTTTTAGGGTAAATTTTCAAAACAATTCATGGGAGGTACATATATTAACCCAAAAAACAAAGTTCAATATAATTTCACCAAGATGACATGCAGAAGGAAGCAAAGTATGGAAACATACCCTGAAAGTTCTACCTTTCCCTTCTACTTTAAGCACCATTTTGGAAATGTAGCTCAGAATACTCTTTCAAAGGAAGGAAACACCATATTCCATGTTTCCATTCACAATACAAGAATATAGTTAGAAAGCTTCTCAAAAATAGTCAACAAATAATGATTCATGGTTGCCTTTGCTTGCCACAGGTTTCTGTTCTGCATGAGCAGAGTATCATCTTCCTCCCTTAGTGAACACTGCATTACAACCAACCATTTCCTCCATGATCAATTATCCCATTATAGTGTAAAAACAAAATTAAAGTAAATCCAAACAGTATTAGGGTTTTGTGTATTTTTACAGAAAACAAAGCTGATACAGCTTTCTCAGCTGAAATTGTAGCCAATACTTATACAGTATAATATTGTTTACAACAGGTTGAGCCATTGCATTGCACTTGCTTTTCAATGGATTAGCTAAATGGCCATCAATAGATTAAGTTTTTAAATTCAGTCCTTTAACTTGTTTAGAAAGGACTGGAACAAGTTCCAGGATTTTTCTCTATAACAGTACCTTTTTAACACAGAAGCCAACTATAAATTGTGAAAACACACACTGTGGACTGTACTGACATTCTTGCTAGGTCTGTGTTTTATGGATGTGGTAGGAAGGGGATGCATACAAAAAGAAGAGACTGGAAGTATTTCCTGCATGCCTGATCATTTCCTGCATTGCCTAATTCAATGACACTCTTAAGTTTTCTCCAGAGGAATTTGTTGAAGTCCTGAGACAAATACTTGAAAATTTATGGATAGCAAAAGTGAGTCTTGGAGCATTTTTAGCACTTGTTGACTGAGCATTTTTTCATTGCTTCTGAAATAATATAGCACAAGCTACAGATAACTTAAAGTTTTGAAAGCTCATGCATAAATTACTTTCAATAACACGGAGTTAAACAGCAGAATGATAAGGTAAATACTCCATTTTTGCAGTTATTAATTCTGAAAGAGGTTCATCCAGAAAGAGAAGAAAGGAATTCTTGAGGAAATGGATCATGTAGGACCACCTTTTCTTCAGCAAATGTCAATGAAGGAAAAGGTTTAATGTCCAGCTCTGGAGGAGAAGGGCCAACTTAGCTCCTGCTCATACTACTGTAAAGCTGGAGACACTACAACCAAACCAAAATGGAGAGCAGCTGATGGTAGGTGAACCAAGGCCAAAGTTTTTAATGGAAACACACACACACACATGCAGCACCACTGCAAATAAAACAGCATTATGCAGCAGGTATGTTCAATGCTACCTCAGAGTTTTTGCTTTGGACTCTACATACAGTGAAATCAAACCTCCAGCTGATGCAAAAGATCTGTGTTCTTTTGCACTACCGTTTATCTATTTGTTAAGGAATTCTTCCTCACAGTCTCTAGAAAAGGGAGTTAATACTTAATTCATATGTCACACTGAATCTTCAGCTAAAATGCTTACTGCTTGTGTATTCCTGCTTCATTTTGCATAAACTGACATCATATACTGAAAGAGAAAGAGGGCCAATGTGCTTCTCAGAAACCAAGAAGTCATGACACTTTACCTGCCACTACAGATATGCACATGCACACACATGTACACACATGCACACACACACATACACACACATACGCACACACGTACACACACACGCATGCAAAAAAATAGGAAAAAACGACCCAGCAATTGCAAGAGTCGCAATTTACCATGGAAGCCTCTACTTAATATTCCGCTTGATCTGCCAAGTTTATAGCCTGGCAAATCTGAATACAAATGTCGATGCAAATGAGGATTCATTATTCTTACATCGTCTTTGTGTTGAAGCTTAATGTAACTTGGTTCCTGTGGTTGCTCAGGGAATGTAGATTGCAAGACAGGAGGAAAAAAAAGCCTCGACGAAACCCAGAGAAGCAAATAGGGAAAAGAAAAGTAACAGAAATGGAAATAAATGGAAAAAAATATGCTAAGGTTTCAGACTAGCAAAACATCAAACCAGTGCATTACATTCTCCCCCTATTTTCTCATGTAAAGTACATTTGCTTACCATTATCAGCATAGAAGGAGTTAACTAACCAAGACCATTCTCCACAGAGTCAAAACATAACAATCCTCCTTTTACTGATTATACAATATTGTGCCCATTGTAAAGTCAGTGCCCCATTTATCTGAAAATTTTAACATTCTTTCATAATTATAGAGCTCATCGGCTGGTAGAACCTGTACATTTAGATCTGTAAGAAGATTATAAATGAATTTAAAACCACCCCACCATTTCTGCTTCTTTCATTATAAATTACTGCTGAATAATTCAGAAACACGTTAAGAAAACTACAGTACGATTAATAAACTATACAATGAAAATCACAATAGTTTAAATCATACATTTATTGTCCCATTTATAGCCCATCACAAGCAAGGGTTGAAAAGCACCAAATTAGAGAAAACATGAAATGCTGCAAAATTATAATTAGATCCTCGGTGCCACACAGTACATTGTTCTGATGAATCTTTTGTACGGCTAGCTTATGCTTACATATAAATACCTTCTCAGTAAATAAAAATGTACTGTAGGCTTGACTTTTAGAGAAGCTGTAAAGCTTAGCATATGCGATGATCCCAAAGTCAATGCTGTAAGGCTTGCTTCTTCATCCATAAATAAAGCACATTTGCATCCATTCAGTCAAATTAGCTCCATATAAAAAGGTGGTTATAATTAGCTCCTCTTTCAGGTTCACGGTTAAAACTCAAGCGTGCCTGCCGTCTTGATTAAATCCACCATCGTCTTCCAATAGCTAGTGCTAATTCTTCCAAGGAAATATTCAGTTGAGGTGTTATTTTATTCTGCACTGCTGTTAGTTGTCTAATTTACGCCAAGTCCCTGCAGTGCTTTCCTTAAGCCATCCTCTTTGTCTTGCCTTTGAAATTTACCAAATCTTACAAGAAATCAATACTTAATTGATTATTCACTTTTCTGCAGCTTCAAACAGCAAGCACGCATAAGATCCTGGAGTAGTCACCCGATTTCCAATGCAGGAGGTTGCTTGGTGGCAGGGATCTGCAAGTATCCAACAGCAGGCATTCCACGGAGCTGTGCAGTGGCGTACAGTGCCAGCATCCAATAAAGAAAACGAAGATACTCTAACGAAGCAGGAAAAGTTCCCATGTGAGACAGATCCATATCAATGCTTTAAATAAAAAGCAGAGGCACTGGCTTTCAGATAGAAGAGCACCATTCTCTTTGCAGCTATCCCTCTGTTCTTTGCTTACCCTTTTCTTCCTATGGCACTGGAGTGGAATATCCAAAGTGCCACCGAACTCACAGAACTCCACGTCGGAACGGGGGTGAGGCTCGTGCTGTACCTCTGACATAGAATAAGGATGGCAAGCACGTAACATTACGAAATGTAGGACAAATTCAGGCGAGAGAGAGAGAGGGAGAGCAAGAGACAGATGGCGGATCTGGCTGGGAGCCAAAGCCAGTGAAATGAATTACATTGCTGAATAACTGTACACCATTGATTCTGCCACTTGTTGCTGCATGGCAAAAAAGGGCCCTGACGTTGGCAGGAATCTCCTCGCGTGTCACGCGTGCTGCAGATAACTTTTCACACGTAACTCACTGCACCAACAACGACACACTACGTGTGTGTGTGTGTGTATGTGTGTGTATGAAAGTGAGTGTGTGTGCATGAGGGAGAAAAGAGAGAGAGCCAGAGTGCGTGTGGGGGGTGTGTGGGTATGTGCCTGCGTGCGTGGTGTGTGTGCCTGTGCGCGCGCGCGCGTGGAGGGGAAAACAATCACTGCAATCCAGCCATTTTGTTTAATGAAGAATGGAAGGCTGGCATTCAGAGACGTGGTTATGTGCCGCATATTAATGTGTGCTCTGTAGACATCCTCCCCCTTTTTAGATGAGTGGCACAGGAATGAAGCCCTCTATAGAGCAGCCACCGTGGGAGCAGGAGCTCGCAAGGTAACATATCATCGCCGAACCTACGGACGTGGCACCCGCCGCTCTGCAGAAGAACAAGTTGCTGTCGGATGAGGAGGAAAACCTGGTCCCATGGTTATGATGTTTGGGTGCTTTCGAAAAGATAGCCAGAGTCGAAGCAGATTGTTCAATAAATGCTTCGTACCCAGGATGAAGGGAGACATTATGGGATGCCCAGGGGGCTTTGGAAATCAAATACAATGTTTGAGTAGCACAATTTGAGGTACATTATAAAAAAGCAATTTGAATTGCCAATGAGGCGACACATATCTGCATGCTAATTAGACCTGTGTCAAGCTTAGTCTGCCGGGTTGTGTTGATGGCTAGGAATGCGCTTGTAACTCTGCTGAGAGATTGTTTCTGCATAAATTATCAGCTTTGTCCTACTGATCATTTTCTGCAAACAAACATGAAATGTAAGATCAAAAGGCAATTCTGAAATTAAAATTATTGATTGATAAAGCCTAGATTTCAGAATCTAATTAGAGGAGGCACAAACAAAAGCTGATATTATTACAGATTGTGCCTGAGCTAGCAGCCAGATTGTGCAAGGCTTGTAATTTATCTTTGTTTATGCAGCCAGGATATTAAAAATGTAATTAAAACGGTAAAATGATCTGATCAGAAATAGCCACCTAGTGGCAAGTATATTATTTTAAATGGATTATAAAAACATTGATCTGTGCAAATAAAAGGTTTTTTCATGACAAACATAGCAGCTCATTGAAATTTGCTGAGCAATTTGTCTTTTGCTAATAAGTTGTCTTTTGTGTTTTGTTCCATAGATAAGCAGCATCATTTATAACCCTCATTTGCACACTAATAAACATTCTGTTATTACAGGTGGTGTTGGGAACATCTTTCATAAATTATGGCATATGAAAATGGAAGAAACAAATAAACTCTTTTCTAGACACGCACTATATATGTTTTGTAAAATTAGAATATTCATCTGACAGCAGCAGCCGAAGTTGCTTATTAAATCACTCTATTGCTCTATTTAAGCTATGAAATGGTAGAAACATTGTCAATATGCAATTCAGCTTCTTGCCTATTTTGGTTGCTTAAAAATGCTATACAAAACACAGAGGGCCTAATTTACTAAGTTTGTGTAGATTCAATTACTAAATTTCATGGCTATAAAGAAGTCTTTGTGACTTATACATTTTTACCCTCATTTAGTACCTTTCTAGAGTTGCCAAGTGGATTAAACATTTAAAGAACAGACTGTTAAATTGCACACAGTATAGAAATGAGCTTTGAAATTTCTCTGCAATCACAAGCTATGGACAGTGAAATGGCCAAAGGAAATTCTGTCATATGTTAATGAAGCTAGATTACAAAAAAACCCCAGACTATAAACAGTTTTTCAAGAAAATATATTCAGAAGCTTGTAAGTTCATGAGCAGGGCTTAACTTGCGTATTTCTTCTTGTTTCAGATTTCCACATGAAACCACTATGGAAATGCTCAATTCCTTTTAAAGAAATTCACAATTTAGGGTCCTGTCAGCAGCTCTGGGGTCTTTTGTTAGGTGCACTTAAAATGCCAGATTAAATATTAATATGTGGTTAGAGTTGTGCTATTTTGCAAGCCCTGAAACCCTATTAGTAAATCATGATCTGGTGACTGATGCAAGAAATTTCAAGGCACCAAGAGTGCAGATTGCCCATCAATCTGATGGATCACTAATTTTTACTAAATCAGGCCCTTGGACTTTTAGCTGTAAGCAGATGTATGTTTCATTGTGACGGGAAAAGCAGTCCAAATAACAGAGCAATTTTCTGCACTGAATGTGTATCGTAACAGGCAGAGTTGTTTTGCATAATCAGTAAGTTATTTGAATACAAGTGTTCATTTAACGGGCTGTGCAGGACTGATGCTGTTCTTGAAAAAAAAAAAAAAACCACATTTTGAGCTAGATGAGAAATTCACATTATTTTCATGTAGTACTAGGATATCAAAAGAGTGTGGTAGAGCTCCAGAAGGATGCTGAAGAGGAATGTCCAGGTAAAAGCAGTCACATCTTTTCAGCCATCCCAAGGAGCTTAATCCCTTCAACAGGCTTCATCAACCACTGACAGTAAGGATACATTCAAGGATGAGGAAATATCAGGAAGGATCCTGAAGGATCAGGCAAAGGAAAATGGAACCCAAAAGAAGGGGTGGGATGCAATCTGGGTGAAAATACTGGAAATACTATTAGATTAGAAACTACTGATGTAGAGAAGATAGATTCTTCCTGACATATGACACGCTCAGATACATGGCTGAGTTGCAGCCTTCCTAACCTCTTTAGAAAAAAGAAACCACCTCTGAAACCAAATCACACACTCTTTACTGGCAATCTTTATGCCATACAGATGAATCTTGAGTTCTAGTTCCTTATAATATGGATTTAAGCAACTGACTCAGGTATTTAATAATTATGAAGAATTTCAGGTGTGTAGTTACTAGCATAGCATATATTGCCTTCCAATTCGTATCTGTCCTTTTTGCTTTCATATTTCCTCTCTCTCTCACTTTTTAGCAGTCTGCTTACATTCATTTGGAAATCAGCATTGGAAAGAGACCTCTCCATATCTTCTCTGCCACTGCTGCTTGACTGACACCGAGTAGTACAGGTCTGAAAGACTGATAAGTCTTGCATATATCTGTACCCTTCTCAGGTCACCCTCTTTAAAACACATATACACACTGCTTAAAAGAAATCCCCGATCTTAATCTAAAATAAAACAAAATTAATAAATTCGAGTTTCATTCTTTAGATGAAGTTTACAATTATAAGTCTTTACAGTTAATATATTGAAATTACAACATATAGTATATGGTTTTGAAAAATAATTACAGTGTACAATAATCCAAGGCTTTCCCAAGCTGAAGGACAACCTAAGAAAGAGAGACAAAATACTGTTATTTTTTCTCTGGTGGCCATTTTCACTATTTTCAAATACTAAATAATTTCTTTTATTTAAAGAAAGCTATCCAAATCAATAGGCCTTCTGGTATTGACATTGTGAAGCAATATGCAGCAACACCAACCATCCTGAAACATTCCAGTGGGCTTTTAATGTGAGTGAGAGTCTGCTGGGAGCAGCCTCCCTGGCTGAGGCACATGGAGGGTGTTCTAATTTCCACTAAGCCCTGATCAATGGGAATTTATTACCACTTAGACAAATAGAAAGCCAGACTGTGCAAAACTGAACTGCCTTGAATGTACAGCCCACATCAGAAAGATACATAAACATTTAAAGTAAAACAAAATAGTAAAACAATATGTGGATGTCTTTTTAGACCTCCTTTTCCACAAAGCCAATGCTTTGCTACTACATCCTGTGAAAATACAAATGCTGACAGAATAAAGCTTACAAGTGCTTAATGGCGTTCCAGAGTAATGTACGTATCATTGTTTCTGAACTGTAGTTCCTATTGTGCTCTGTGTCGTGCTCATGTGTTTACCAAATGTCAGAAACCTCCTTTACAGGCTATTAATACTATTGTGGTCCCTCCAACATGCACACAAATACACCCACTCCTCTCACCACACACACTTTCTCACTGTCCATCAATATGTTGCAAAGTCTGTGTTTCATTACCATATCATATGGAGTATTGATTCCTGTTCCAAGCTAAATAATGTTGTTTTTTAAAAGATCTTTTACCCTTTAAGTGGGGTTTGCTAACCGAACCGCAGACTGGTAACAAAGATGTATTATGGTATTTGATACCATATATACTTTGGCAAATACCAAAACCAGTAACTTAGGCAGAAATTTCAATGCTTGATTCAAGTTTTACAAACAGGAAAATTGCGCACAATATCCAGTTACATACATTCCATGTTAAAAAGGGAAACATTCCTAATAGACCTTTCAACATAATAAGATTCAGGCCTAAGCAGTAAAGAAAATTATTACCAGTTTTATTAGGCTTCAACTAGTTTCCATACCAGATCTAAAAAGTCACCTTGCACCTATATAAAGAGGATTATTTATGTATTTATCTGTACATGTGTCCTCATCAGCCACTGTATACAATCATTTCATGGCATTCAGATTCAGCACAAAAACATCAAGGCCTAAGTACAAATATTATTACTATAATGGGTTTTCATTTCTAGAGGTCATCAGGGGAAGGGATTAATTTTGCTTGCTTTATTGTACACACAGAACAGCACACAGGGTCATATTACAATGCCTTTATCTGGAAAATCACATTCAGCTGTAATGAGAAAGGCTCTTCTTAAAACAATTTTACAATTTTGGGTGTATTAGCTGTATTTTATTTCATTTCTATATTGCTTTCCTTTATGCACATTTATTTCAGATATCATTAATTGATTGTTAATGATATTTACAATAATGATTTCAGGTCTCTTTTCAGTTTGTTGAGAACTCTTTTATTTTTCTTTTTAAAATTCCTTTTATCAGTAGTGGTATGAAAACATTTTCTATCTCTAGGTTGCTACAGAAATTTTTTGAAAATTGTATGGAACACTTAAGATCTGTTTACCATGACAAAAGTATTCCAAATAGATTGCATTTTCTTACAATTTCTATATATCATACAGAAAACAGTCTTTGGCCAAAAATTTACAGACACAACTTTATTTTCCCCTTGCTTCCTCAGAGAACATCTTACTAAGAGGTATTATTTAAATGAGACAACAACATTCTCATCCATGCTGCATGAAACTGGTATTCTGCTACACAAGGAACTTCATTTTTGCTCACATCAGATGACGTTGGGAAGCAGGCTTTGTATAGGCAAGGTCAGAGGTAGCAGGAAAGCAAAACCAAAAGGTCATGTCACGTAATGTCCAGATATAAACAGCTGTAAACAGTATCCATTTAATGCATGTGAAATGAACAGTCACATTTTAGCCAGGAACAGATGATATTTTTAGTCCATTTTCAACCAATTTTAAAGCTCTGTGAGTGAAAGTCCAACAGAGCCAGGATGGGCTGCAGATTCTCAATAGGACAAGATGAGATAAGAAAAAGAGAAAATAAATTTTTAAATAAAATATGGAGAAAAGTGAGATGAGAAACAAAATCAGAAACTGAATAGAACCATTGAATGAAGACACAAATACTGGAACTAAAATGAAGAAATGGGAAACTTTAATGCCTATAGCATTTCCTATATGTTTTACAGAGATTATTCACTTGCATGGGCAAAATTTGTCCTTCTTTTACTATGGGTGTTAAAACCTAGATTTTGCTCAAGTTAGAAAACTTGTTTTCCCTAGGTTTCCTCAATAGGGATAAAAGAAGCAGAGTTTAGACTACTGGGAAAATAGATTGACCAACCTGAATATTCCCATGAATACTCCCAGTCTTAGCATTAATATTCTTTTGAGTAATTTTGTCTTGGCAAAGGAGCTGAGAAGCAGCAGTGTCTGGAGATGTCATGATTTCAGAGGCCAAAATTATCCATAAACATTACAAAAGCACTGGAGAACTGCACAGAGCAATGGCATTATAGGCAAGATGAAACACATGCTTCCTTTCCCCAATGCCCACTCTTTCTGGCTTTGCAGATTAGCAAGGAACTCATTCTCCCAAACACTGTCATTTTGGAGCATTGAAGACAATTCTTGGCAACTGAGGAGTACATGTGGAAGCATGCTGGCCACTGGAATCACGAGCACTACTGAAGGAATGATGTGTCCTTTCCCATTCTAGCAAGGATGTCTCAGGGACTCTATTGACTCTTATGCATTGACACGATTTCTCACCCTAGCAAAGTTCCATTAAACATGCAACTTTATTTTTTTTTGCCAAAATATAGCCCAAAAAATTCTTATTGCTATGTGAGACTACACATTGTGTAAGAGGCGCACAAACAAATGCCTCAGGAGTATCTGCTTTCAGTCATAACTATAGTTTATTCAGAACTTGCAGCCTACATATTTGTCACTACCTTTTTTTAGAAAATATGTATAATAGAAGTACAGTGTGTTGTAGACCAGCATAGGTTTAAGACTGTAAAGGCTTTGTATGTTCCTGAGCAAAATATGCACAGGAAGGAAAAGATGATAAATAATTGCATTCTACATTCACGTAAAACAATGTTAAAGGCCCAAATTCTGTCTAAACTTGCATAGATTAAATGCTGCCATTAAAGTAAATTGTATTAACCCATTGTAAAGAATCTCATGAATAGTCCCTTGCTTCTCCAAGTAGACATATTTAACATCAGGAGAAGAAACAAATACCGGTACACTAGAAGGAATTAATAAATGTAAGTTTATTGCAGAATATACAATTTTCTTTGCTGGAGTTTTTATACACAATCACACACACATGTGTAAAGAGAGTTTCTATATGACCCTTATATTTCCTATTGCTTAAAAAGTTCTTTAAAATTCAATACAAGTTTCTGAATAAGTCAAAATCAAAAGCATTAGGATGCTAGTTGAATCAGAAAAAGAAATACAATACAAAGAAGTGGAGTTAAGTCCAGAGTTTTTGGGGATTTTTAGTATTTCTCCTCAAATATATTGTTTTCGCCAGCCAAAGGGATATGGATCCCAGTCTTCTAGGGTTTCAAAAGTACCACTTCAAATTTAAAAGGTCTGATCCCATTTGACCCTGTATCTTAGAGTACAGCAGCACGTTGGCACCGGTCCTCAGCCTCACACTGAGATCCCAAATGCCATCATGTTAAGTCACAGAAGATGACCCCAGTGGGCTGGAGGCTACAGGTTCCCCAGCTGTTGATTCTTTTAAGCCAGGACTTTACTCTCCCCTTTCCAGTTATTTTTCTTGGATGAGTTAATGGAATTGTGTACTTTCTTAACTAGGAATTCTACACTTATTTGGACTGGAAGGGACATTCTGATGAAGAATTTCTTATGATCAAAAGGAGCTTCTGATCTGTACTTTTCAAGCATAGCCTTATGCAAGGAAGTCAATACAGTGCAAGGCTGTGAGAACACAGGAAAAGCCAGCACCCCCAAACTTGCTGGTTTAGACATTGTGAGTACTCAGAAAGAGATACAAGACACAGTCCCACACTTTTACTACCTAACTCCTGCACCCTCCAGAAGATGGTGGCTGCACTCAAAGTGTTTGTTCAAGATTTTCGCTCACTCATGCTCACTCCTGAGCTACCAGGAATATGGCACCCAGAGACAGCTGGCACGGGCCCAAGTCAATCTGAGGAACACACTAATACTTGAACAGTAGAAAGAGTAGTGTTCCAGAGCTAGGGAATGTTCCTAGTCTCTGTTTAATTTTAGGGTATACATTTAGACTGTAAGTCTTTCCATTAATGCAAGTGAGCTTTGAGCTAGGTCCTTAGAGGGCCAGTGACATTTGAAGGATTGGAGAAGGATACAATCAATTTAAATATGCATTCGCAAATTTACAAAATATTATAAACATGGAAGTTAGTGCATCTATCTTCATCAGACTCTAAAGCTGTAAATACCAGATATCATTTATAGATTAAATGATTTTCCTAAATCTAATTTTATATTAATACAAACCATTTGTCAATTCAACATGAAGGCTCCTATTTTAAAGATTCAAAAGTCATGGCATGCAAATGTTAGGGTTATCCCAGTGATTCATTGCACAAAATGTAAATTAAGGTATAAACTGAACAGAAAATTAGTTTGCCTGAGAGGTGTTGAAATAGATCTGTAACTGACCTGCTCACAGCATTTTCACTTCTGGTGAAAAACCTCTCAAAACCCCAGTTTCAATAACCTGATCTCCTACAGATGCAAAAACCTAGCTGACAGTAAATAGAAATTAAACATGTGCAAGAGGGCTTTGACATGTGAATTCATAAGGAAAAAAATCTGCTTTTTAAGAGGGAGATTTTCTTTTCATGCTTACCTTCAGTAGGGATAGTTTCCAAATCATGGAATGGTTAAACACTCTGTACCTTTATCTTCATTTTCACTCAAAGACCAATCTTTTCAAAAAATCTTCAAAGTAACTGGCAAAGATAACAAGTGTGTCAACAAGTATTTAAAGAATTTGAAGGAAACCATATCATCTATAGATAAAAAAAAGTTTTAAAAAGTAGCAAACACATGGCTGATTCCTTTTTCACCATGCTGTAGGAGGATAAGGTATCACAGAACGCAACATTATCAAAACAAATTTGAACACTTGTATTTGATGCTACTGGTTTCAAATTAGAAACTTTATAATGTCATTAAGTCTTTGATAAAATCTGAAAATCTAAAAGTACAATTGTTTAAGAGCAGACTTTTGCCAACCTGTATTTCTCAGAATCCCTAATTTTGAGCTCCAAAGGAATTTTCAATACAGCTGGCAATTAAAAAGGAGTAACTCAATTCAAAGCGACCCTTGTCATGTTCAGTCTGCATATTTGTAGCTTGACTAAGACAACTAAACTGTCAGGCAAAAGATAATGAAGGACACCTCTGTCTCTGCCCCTGAGGCCAACATGGATAGTCAGCTCCATGGAGCTGAGCCTTAAATTCAGGAAATTTCTTGACCACCAGGATTTTCCTTCTTCACTAGACAGCATCAACAATATGCAATAACTCACTTTTCTCAGACTCCTGACTCTGAAACCAGCCTAGGCTCTTTCTTTTTTTTTCATTTTAAGACAAAGGATCTTTTTATGTACATATGAATATAGGCTAGATACATACAAAGAGCAATGCCAGCAACATTCTCCCTAGATAGAATTCATCTGTTTTAGCATACAGTGGCAGAAGAGTTCCTTGTCTTGACTAAGGTATTCTAGTGAGCAGAATCCATATTTTCTCAATTTTGCTCAATTATGGCAGAAGAAGAAGACAATATATTTAAAAGTAAAGTGAAGACAGGATGGAAGGTAGAGCAAACAGAGTAACCCTGATAAACATCCATGAGAGAGACCCTCTGAGGTAAGCCTTGACTGCAATACACTTGGAGTTATGAAAAAATTAATCATCTCTTAGTTTTATCTGTACATGGAAACATATTTTCATTTATAATTATATTATTTGATGGCAGGTATCAAAGTGTCACTGAAATTTGGAGCTAAACCTCTTTTGTTTGTTCTTACTGAGGCTGAAGTTTGATGAGATAATTGTGTCTGCAGATAAAGGGAATGAGCACTATTTTTCAAAATACATGCATTTTGCATCCTTTTCCAGTATTAGCATATTCTAACTTTTGGAGTACTTACAGAGGGCTTAGATGTTAGTAATGCATGCATCCAAGACTTAAGATATTCTGTTTGCTTTTTAAAATATGAAGCAAAGCATAACCAGATTTTCATGACATAGATATTTATCCAGTGGGATCTCTCCATAGGTCAAAAAATGTAAAAATCCCGCAAACCAAAACCTGAAAGATAAATGCAAGAGACAGGAGAGGCATCTAAATATTTCTGCCTTGAAGAAGGAATGTGTTGTATCACATACCCTCATATATGACCTATTCACTGTGTATAAAAACTCTTTGATTTTTAAAATATCCATATGAAAACATAAAGGATTAAAAAATTTATATACAACAGAAGATGCCAATATGGAATGAAGGTCTAAACCGGCACCTACTTTAAAGATATATATAAATACCTTCATATTTTTATTAATAAAAATATCAGAACAGGAGATAATAAAATCTCATTAATGTACAATGCTTTGTATTGCATCTCAAATGACTTTCACAGCAAGAAACTTGCCCTACTCCTATCCAAGCATATGTGGTAATATTAAGCAGAAGGAAGTATAAAATCAAATCATTTCTACCACATCATTACATAATTTATTCGCAGTTATACCTTGAGAAAGATTTTAAATATTCAATTAAGATGCAGCTGAATTTTTCCGAAGATTATTTCAGTTCTTATCACCTTTGGATGCCTGTTCGAAATGCTTACTGCCAAGGCATTAAATATATCCTCCCATATTGTCACACTGACTGTAGGGTAAATGAGTCTATGATGATTTCTCCCTCCAAGGCTCAGAATATTAAATTAAAATCTAAAAGAAACAACAACATTGTTTTCATATAACCAGGGGCCTCTCCAAACATAAAATACATTTGCATAGTTCCAGACTCACTGAGGAGGAAGTAAGTTGACTTATTCACATAAAAGCTGCAGTGATGTGTTCTTATATTCTGTCAAGCTACAAATCTGAAAATTTGCCTAAAGCCAAATTGGATTTTATCTATCCATAGCATTAATATAAAACAAATCTACATAGCTTTTTATTGATATCACAGTCTGTTTGTCTTACTTCTAAATTTAAACAACATTATTCTGACAGCACATTGCAGATTTTTTGTTTCTTTCTTCATCTATTGCTTAAGTACAATATATTCTGTGGACTTCTTACCTTGCAGAGTGATACTTGCTTCCAATTAACAGCATTTCAACACAAAATTGCACAAGAGTAACTAGACAGTGTTGATCCAATCCTTAAGTCATGACTTAAGTATGTATTTCAGTGTAAGGTTTTCTCTTTTTTTTTTTTTTTTCTGAGTAAGGACTGAGAAGTGTTTGGGGTTTGTTTGGAAATATTAATAGCTAGCTGTTCTCTTGTTCATTAGAAAATGCTTTCCTTTTAAAGTGTACTCCATAAATTATATGAATCCTTCTCTACCATGGCCAATGAATTAGAACCATATTGTAACATTGCATCATCTATATAGTTGTAAAATAGATTTAATACAATCAAGAATAAATCATTGACAAATAAATTCAATAAACATGGTCTGAAGACTGAGTCTTGGCGGACATCACAGTCCATTTCAGCCAAGCCAGATTCCTTGCCCTGGACAACAAATCTGTGTGCTCTTCTTGTTAAACAGCCATGAATCTGAGCTAAGTGACTTATCCTCAAGAGCATCATAGCATTATCTCCTTTAATCAGCATTCTAGAGTCAATCAAATCAAATGCTTCTGTGAAAATTACAAAATACAGTGCCAATTCTTTGATTCTATCCAATGCCTGGTCACTGGCAATATTATTATTAAAATGCCAGATGCCAAAAAACTATTCCTGGCACACTCAGGAAAAAAATGAAAGTCACAGATCTAAAGACTTGGGTTGAAATTCTGCCAATTAGAGGGACAGGAAGAGAAAAAGCCAGGATATTTTTATTCTTACCTACTGAGAACCAACTAAAATTAACTGAAATTACTGAAAATCACCTCAGACACAGCCTCTGGGAGTTGATCACAACATTAGGTAATACCCAGAGTAAGGTGAAATTCTTCTCATTTAGGTAAAATGATTTCACTCTTTCTTTTTCAGAAAGTATTTCAACATTCCTGGTTGCCTGCCCTAAACAAGAAAGAATGTAAGTTCTCCTAAGACCTACCAGGGTTTTTTTGCCATTATTCTCCTACTGAAAGGGTGAAGGTATTGCCTTTATCTTTCTGTGTGGCTGAAATCACAATCAGATGTTTCTAGCTGGACAAATAGGAAGAAAGGAAGGTAGATTTTTTTTTTTCTGATTCTGCACTGTAGGGAGTAGGCAGACTTTAGCTATAACTAAGACATTTCCAAGTAAAATTTTATAGGATTTTTTTTTTCCCCAGAGTTGCAGTTTAGAATTTTTTTTACTGCAAATTAAACTTTCTCACCTAGAAAATAATCTGTTGAAATGATCTTTAGTTCAGGGGATGATGTGTGCAATAATTCAACTATAGCTAAAATGGTCATAGGATTGGCAATTCCTAAAGTTGAAAGGCCTGAAAAAAGCATGGCTTCTAGAGTATCCAGAAGAAGTTAAAAAAAATACTATTTATGTGTTACATAAGGAGGTTTCAGTAATTTTATTTTGTACACAAGAAGTATAATGTAGAATCTACTTGCATTAAAATCCATCACTGAGAATGGAGGTTAATTCTGTCCCTTCACAGTATTTCAGTGAAGCACATTTAAAATTCCTTTTATTTTATATTTGGAGAGCTTTTTAAATTCTCTTACCTTGAAAGTAACCAAAAGTGTAATCAAGTTCATTATTCTTAACAAACCTATCCAAATTTTTCGTGGTTTTATTTTTTTTTNTTTTTTTTTTTGTCTGTTTGTTTGGGTTTTTTTAAGAAACAATAACTGTGCCAAGATACCGGCAAATGACATAAAAATTTACCTGAAAGCAGAATGTTCCCATTCAGCCATCTGAAAGGCCCTCAAAATGTATACATTACTTCTAAAGGATCCACCAAAGAGTAACTAAGAAATTAAGCTGTAGAAAATAAGCTGTGACCCTCATACATGACTGCAAAGTATAGCAAAATTTTGCAGTTCTATTCCATTATGAAGGGCGGGTAGAAGTCAGGCGTGATATGTTAATGGCTTACATGGCAGTAGACATATACACAATTAGGCAAATAAATTGTCCCTATCTTACCAAAAGACTGAAAATTAACTATAAAAGAGTTTACAACTTCACTTATTTAGAGGTTTGCTGTTTGAAGAAAGACTTAGCAAATAAAAATAGTGTCAAAATTTTTACTGTTAATTTACTTTTTTCTTCTGTCTCATTTTGCATCCTTCCTCATGCACACCTGACGTTTTACCATGAGGTACAAAGCTCTTTGCATTCACTGTATATGGGAGTTGAGCACCTTGATCAGTATTGTGAATTCCTCTTCTAGACCAGTGCACGTAACTTCATTCTTGTCATTCTTCTAGTAAGCAAAATATTTCTTTTCAGTCAGTCTTTAGCAACAGAGCTTGGATGGGGAGCACCTCTTAGCTCCTAGATTGGATGACCTTTATTCCATCCTATTTTAGGATGAGATGTGGGAACCCAACACTGCAAGCTTTCTCCTTCTCTCTGGTTTTCATGTAAAAGAAAATGGGGAGATTAGGCTGTATGGAAAATACTATGAGTTACCCAGTCTGAACAACAGGTCACCAGGAACCAAAGCAAATTTTTGGCCTTACAATTTTTAACTCCTTATTCTGCTTTTGTAATATCCAGTCTTACAACTGGAAACAGAGGCTAAATGATAGGATTCTCACATGTGAAAATGTTTGTTTCATCATATTAATGATAAAATTAAAAACATTCAGGGTCAATATTTCATGTTTTAAACTAAAAACATTTACATTATTTCAGGAATTTGATCTCTAAGAAGAAAAATGAAAATAAACATAACATATATTGATGAATTTTAAATTGGGAAATGGCCATGTCTGCCTGGGAGCTTATCTGATTTAAAGGGCCTACAGCAGAAAGTCACAATAACTATTTTGCAGAATGGCTTATGCTGTAAAATCTGTATTCACATAACTGAAGAAGACTGACTGTTTATCAATGGCCCCACAATATACTGCCATATGTAAGTGAGTTTAAACCAAGCTTAGCTGAAGTTAGGAAATTATCTGACTAATGACTAAATTCATAGTCTTTGTTAAAATTTGGTTTTCTTTAGATGTACATCTTGGAAAGAAAATACAATACTCTTTAGTAGTGTAAATATTTGGACCATAGATTCTTTGCTAACATCTACTATTTTGAGGAAGGGTGATCTTGGATTTACTGCTAAATTTAGAATTTTGTCATGGAATTGAAATGCAGTATTCTACAGTCACAGTTTCTATGTTTTATATTTCCAAGTCCACTAATCTGAAATATACATTTTACCACATCAGCAAAAGAAAACATTTGGAGTTGACTGTATGCAGTACAAAATATTACTATTATTTTTATAATTTATGTTTTCAGCCAGATACCATCCTCAGATCTGAATCTGCAGCTGAAAATACCTTATGAGAAAGCACAAAATGGATTTTTAAGGTTATAAAGTAATGCATTCCACATATCTGAGGCTCAGATAGAGCTTTTTTTTTCAGATTATGATCACCAGTACAATGTTCTGTCCATAAAAATCTGTTAAAAATTTACCAGGCTATGATATTCATTATCATAGCCTTTCAATAGAAAGCTCAAATGTTAAAATGCAGCTAGATGCGTACTGGTAATATATCACTCCGTTCAAGTAAGCACATATATTTTATTTTTTTTTTAGATTAGTTTCATCTTGTAAATTACAAATTGGATTAGGGAGTTTGATATGATTGGAAAACAGATTGACAGTCTATTTAGCATTTTTATTAGTCGTGTAGATTATCTATAGGCTATAGATGACCTCAGTCAACTTAACATTCTTTAGGCAGCCAGACACAAGGCAACATCAGCCAATCATAAAAACATGTACTTGATTATTAGGTCTCAAGATGTGTCAAATCAATACACTGTATCACCTTAAAGGATAGATGTAAGAAGGCGTCTATGTCTTTTGTAACTTAGGAAGCTGAAGAAAAAATGCTAAAATAAAAACCACAGTTTATATAAGTTCTCTTCTATACAGATACTGATATTATTGTCATTTCAGATTTTTTGTATAATTATAAATTTTTTTACCCTTTGAATTTCTTTGAAGCCCAAAGAAATATAGGTCATAAATATATTAAATAAAAACTTAAAAGGATCACACTGTTTCTACAATCTCTTTGTCTCTACTATATTTGTATCCAGCACAAAGTGGTCTCTTCTGCTTCTGATTGAAACAAGAAATGGTTTAATATAACCAACGTACAGTAATACATCAAAGGACTGTTTGTAATTATGCTTAACTGATGCCATTGCACTTCGTGATCTAAAATTTAAGGGAAAAATATGTAGCTCAGAGATTGTGGTTATGCTGCACTTGCAGTGTTTGAGTGCTGCACCCACATCAGTAGTGACATAAGGAGGGAATAATTCTTCAAAATTATTCCTTTTCTGCAATTCCTTGGTTTCTGGGTATTTATTAATCTACTGCTGACCTTCAGCATTACTTAGCTATCAACTTCACCCTATTATCTGCCTACCTTTCTATCACATTTACCTTATTTAGGAAAACAGGCAACCAGGACTCTCAATTCTAATTCTCTCTAATTAGCTCAAGCAAAGTAGAAAAATTTTCATTAACTTCCATGAATCTGGACCCGTGCCTAAGGAAGTTAATCAGAGGTAGAATCTACTTACTGGTCTGAAACAGCATAATGGTGTTAAGCCTATCTCTTTCAGTTACCAAGACAGAGTGAAGGGACACCAATTTTTCTTTTAGATCACCTTACAGGAAAACTTAATCTTTGCATGCTATAGCAATATCTACAGACTGGATCTCACTTCCACTGTATATTTCCTATGAATGAGCTGCAACCTTGAAGCTGCAATAAGGATGAAAAAAAGACACATCTGTTCCATAGTCATGATCATAATATGAAAGGCTATTCTATCACACCCATAATATCTATGAATTTAGTTTTAGGTGGTTTGTCAGATGTTTCAGCGATTTTTATGTAGATTTTTCCATTTAACTTATCAGAAGATATTTTTCTGACTTTGATAACGTTTTTCACTTTAAAAACTAAAATTGATTTGGAGGATAAAATTGTGAACAGTATATTCAGAAAATCAGAGATAACTTTATCTTAACAGATAAGATTTCTGAGTGTGCACAAAGTTTTTTCTGATCAAGCTACTTGAGTGAGAAAACATTTGCCTGGTACATCTACATATGTCTATATTGATTCATCAGACAGATATTTTTCTGCTGAAGTGAGACAACATACCAAAGTCACCTGGAATATCTATCATCTGTCTATCTATCTATTATCTATCTATCTATCTATCTATCTATCTATCTATCTATTGTAAAAGAACAAATGCAGTAATACTTCATTCATTGACACAGGTTAAAAACTGGCCACATCTTTCTTCACATGGACTTTATTTGAAAAATAATATTTTGAAAATGTTTATTCTTGTCAAAACACATCTTTATCCAGTCTTCTTCCTTTTTAGTGGATTCTCACTAGTGGATGGAAGAAACCCTAATATTCAGAAATGTTTTTAATGTCTGTGCACTGAAAACATTTAGAGACTGAAGTTGCAGCATGCTAAATAGCCCAGTCAGAAAGTCTTGGAAATTGTTTGTTTTATGGAACACTACCTGAATTATAGGACATGAGTAAAGTTTTTTTTGTGCTTCATACTTCAAAAAGCCCATGCAATTCAACTTCAATTTTTTTCTTCTTGTTTGATATATAGATTCTCAAACCAACATATTCTGCTATTTCTGGAAAACTAACTGCTATTCTTCGTAGAAATACATGTTACAACACAAGATGATGTTTGAGAACCTTTTTCTTCATCCTGCTTAATTAAGTCCTGTAACTCCTAATTAACAGTTCCTAAAGCTTTAGTTTCTCTAAGATAGTAAGCCATAGAATTTTAAGGGTAATAGGTGCTATGCTAATTTAATGGATAGTTACAAATGAGTTGCCAAGGGATTAGCTCAAGAAAAGCTAAATATATTTAGGAAGGGTTTCTGGTAGTATTCAATACAGAAAGATCCAAAGAATCTTAACTGACTAGAAATTGAAGATCAAGCAAAAATGACCTTTACAGCTTTTACACCTGGCTCTTACTAATGTGTATCCTTTTCTTCTCCCCTCTCACCGAATGTGCTGGAAAAACAAACATATATGTCATAATTAACTAGATTTACAAGTGTGAGGTTTAACTTCTGCAACCTTTAGTGAGTATTGTTGCTTGATCTATTCTGTCCAAGGCTGAAGAAAAGCCAGATATAAGGGTCTAGAACATTCTTTCTTCTGGTAAATACAGATTTCTGCTAACCAGCCAGGCTGTTCTTTGTCACAAATCTTATGGTAATTTCTCTTTTCTCCCTGTACACAGCATATAGGGAGAAAAGAGAAAAAGATTGTTTTTTCAAAGTGATCCTGGAGACCCTGCCACCATGTAGGATTGGGCAGTCCATTGGAAGTTTCCCAGAACAGCTTTCCAGTGTCCTACAGAAATGCACTGAAATATATAGCATAGCAACATCTGTCCAGTGCACAGATCTAAGGGGCTCCGTACTTCTGGAAACATCATATTGCATTGAAGATCATTCCAATTATTTAATTACTGGTAAATTTCCTAAAACTAATCCCTGGATCACCATATGATGATTTATAACATTTCATATTTTTTGTTTGTTTGTTTGTTTTTACTTTCCTGTACTTAAAGTCTCCTGATTAATGTTCTGTTGGATATCAGAATTAGTGCTCTGGATTCAGGCATCCTTATGCACCATTTTATAAAAATATATGAATGGCCTCATTGAAAATCTAAGAATACCTAAATTCCACACCAAATTGTACTGCAACTTTAGGTTTTTCTTCTTTGTCAGACTTCTTCATGATGCTTCACATTCACTGATTTTTGCATTTGCATATAGGTATGTTGCCTTAATACACTATCACAAACTATATTGTACTTGGAGGCAAACAGATTACTTTTGGTGCTCTACGTAAAACTCATATTATCCCTATCCCATTCCTCTTTCATCCTCAGGTGCCATTGATTAAAAAAATCAATTAGTCAAGGACTGAGACTAGTTTGGCCTAATTGGTGTTTTGTTAGGCAATTTATTTTCTCTGGTGAACTTGTAGCTTAACTTTCTTCTTCTAGCAATTTATTATCTGGACAGTGACCCCAGTTTATTTATTTATTTTTAGTAAGAAAACCACAATAAGGTCTCCCCAAAGACCCTCCCTCTCTTCTGCAGTCTAAACAACCTCAACTCAGCCTTTCTTCATAGGAGTGGTGTTCCAGCACTCTGATCTTTTTTGTGGCCCTCTTCTGGATTGCTCCATGAGATCAATGTCTTTGTTTGCACTGGGAGGCCTGGAGCTGGATGCAAAATTCCAGGTGGGGTCTCATTAGAGTGGAGGAGGAGGGTCACCTCCCTCAAACCTGCTGGCTGCTCTTCTCTTTATGCAGCTGAGGAAATGGTTGGCTTTGTGGGCTGCAAGTGCATACTGCTGGCTCATGTCAAACTTTTCATCTACCATTATTCCCAAATCCTTCTTTGCAGGGCTGTGCTCTGTTCATTCATCCCTCAGTTTTTCCTGATAATTCGGGTTGCCTGAATCCAGGTGAAAGACCTTGCACTTGGCTTTGCTGAACTTCGTGAGGTTCACCTGGGCTCACTTCTGAAGCCTGTCGAGGTACCTCTTGATGGCATTCTCCCTTAAGCGTATCAAATGTGCCACTTAGATTGGTGTCACCCATAAACTGAGACATCTGAAAATAATGGTACAGTAGGATTAACACTGAGAAAAGATCTCCTCTTGAAGATATTGTATGACCTAAGATGAATGCTGTCAGGAAGAAATAAACCGTTTTATCACTCTGTCCTTATCATTCACAGTCTGTCCCATAAGCCCCTGGGAGTCCCGAAGACCCACACATTTCCACACATACCTCCTGTTTCTTTCATACTTAAGCAATACATTATTTGCTTTTTAGTCTCTGGATATGTGATATTTTTTTTTTCTTCTTATTCTCTTATTCTATTTTAAATGTTTGTCTGACAGAATTTATGATTCTTTCTACATGGAAAGATAGGATTTAGCAGCTTGACTGAAGTAATCTTGCAGATTTTGCCATTTACAGATACTGACTTTTGTCTTACATTTTCTGCTGTAGTAAGTTATGTTCTCCGTAATTCTGTTATAACACAGTCAACATATGTCTATCCTGAGTCAAAATTCAATTTTCCCCATGTTTAATATTAGGGTCACTTTGACTAGTTATGCTATTAAAAGAAACAACAAAACCCTGTGAAAAATCCTTTCTGTAATTTGATGTCACAGTGCTTGTTTTTTTGTTTGAGTCCTATTCCTACAATTTTGAAATTATTTATATTGTGGTCACTTCAGTTTAGTGGCTACAATGTTTTCAAACAATTCCTGTATGTTATCACTTCCAATTTACTTGTCCTTTTAGAATTCCAAGTCCTAGAAAGAAATGGTTTAAAGGACACACATCTTTAAGCCTGGCTTGTTAAGGCACTGCACTGGTTTAAGAGAATCAGACTATCATTACCATTTAATTATCAGAAATTGGCACTAACAGTAATAGCAAATTAGTAACGTCTTTGATCTTTTTTGCTAAGCATTCAATATTTTTTTCTTATCTCTAGTGTCAGTAATGCAATACAACTTATATATATTTATTTTAGTGAACTAACCTTTAAATATACAGATTTTCATCATCAGAACCCCCTTCACTGACACCTTTCCTTGACATATATGTTATGGGAAGAAGACTCTCTCCTTTTCCTGATTTCTGTCAACTACACAGCATAATTTGTTCTTTTGCTGCCATGATGTTCCAACAATCATTGTAATTCATAATGGATATTATGTATGTTATCCTCTGCAGCTTGAGTCTTTGTTTGACACTATACCATGCTTCAGCTCACCTTTTTATTCCATTTTTAATTGTTTGCCTATACTGAAAGCAATAAGTAAAGCTTCCACCCCTAACTTTGAAGTATTTTGCCTGGTTCTGGGTTGGAACCCACACTTTACACATGTGCAATTGGTAATACTGCCTTAATTTTATTAACAAAGCTCTGGCCTCTTCAGCCTTGATCATAAATATCACACCTGCATCAGTCTCTGATAGTATCTGCCTCTGGCAAAAGGGAATACTTTAGAATATCTTCCTAATACTTTGCATACTTTTAAATTAATTTTTATGGTTTTCATAACAAAGGCAAACCCAAAATTTTATTAGTTGAAGCTGTTATTTCAGCATGGACTATGATAGGCTTATAGAGAGATAGATTTATAATCTGCAAAAAATAACTGTGTCATTACTATTCTATAATAACCATATGGAATGCTAAAGTGGATTAAGGAGTTTCTTCCGATTAAAAGAGAAATTTAGTATTACTTGCTTTGTGGCTAGATTCTAAAGTATTCTGGCATCCAAGTGTTATGGATTGAGAACAAGATATATTTTAAAGTGTTATTCACTATAAGATCCCTTTACTGTTGATGTTTAACATTTGAAATGCAGTTTTTGGCTGAGAGACACACTGTAAAGACCAAGTTGCTTCAGATGGTTTTCAGATAGGCAGAGGCCAAAATCCTCCATGAGTTGCTACAGACATTAAAAAGTTTCTCAAGAGGCTGTGTTGTTTATGTCTCTCTGAAACTTTATCATGTTGCCTTTTTTTAATGTAAGTAATTTCTGAGCGTACTCATAATTCAGTGTGGGAAAATAAACAAGTACAGATTCTGATTTAGGAAGAAGGATACATATAGTAATGTAAGAATTTCCATCTATCATCTCAGCTTCACAATGAATTGAATGGACACTGTATAAGCAATCAACATTGTTTGAAAGTCCTATTAATATTTTAGAAGTCTTAAGAATGAATGAACTCTCTTATGGTGAGTGTCATCTTCCTTTCTTCTGCAGTATTGATACATATAGCCACTATGATGAGGTTTTTGCTGGGAGTATTTATGTGCTGAGAAGGGACTTTTCAAAAGCTACCTGCAAAAAAAACCCTTCAGAAAGCCTCTCCCTTTTGCTTCTTGCCGTTTTTTTAAGAGAATTGCAAAATGCCTAAATGTTCTTTTAGTGAAATTGATTAAGCTTTTTTGAAAACAATGTTAATAATTTTATTATCATTTTATATCAGCAGACCTTATTAAACAGTAAGGTTTTGTTAGTTAAAATTATTATCGTTAGAAATATTTGTTATGTTAGGTACTATGAATAACACCTTTACTATTTAAGCATACACATTTTTATTAACACGTGCTGGGGCATTTCTACTTGTTTTAAAAATACAGAGGTGGTTTTTTCCTCCACCACCATTAAGGGAAACTCGAAATCAATTTTATTCTATGTGGAAAATGTATATCCCTTGACATTTAACTTAAGACATAGCCAGTAAGTTCACATTCATGTGACAGCATAGTTCAAATTGATGAAAACAATGTATTCCTTGTGTCATTGTAAATTTGATAAAAATCTGAGTATAATAAACAAAAATGGGGAGGTGTGTTTCTGCAAGCACTAGCAAAGGTTTGCTGTTCTGTTTCTCACGAAAAATTTTTTTTCTCCAATCAGTTAATGGAATTTATTATTTTTACTTTATAAGTTAATAGTAGTGTTTAAGATAGTAGCTGGAAAAACCCAAAGCAAAACAAAACAAAAAAAAAAACATTTCAGAAGGAAATGAGACATGGATATTTCAGCCACATATAACACCTGTGTTATGCCAATATGCCTTATAAATTGGAATAGACCAGTAAACATGCAAAAAAAGCAAACAGATGCTCATTTGAAGAACTTAAGACATAGCAGTATCCTAATTTTGAGATATATATTGAAACTATGAATTAATTTAGGCAACAGCAGCTATGAGCGTTCTATGCCTTTGATGATCTGGCCACATGAAACCACAAAACCATACGGAACAACATGTTATACCTGAAAAATGAAAAGGAACAATAGGAATAATTTAGCATAAGCCTAGTGATTTTAATAGAAGATTGTCCCATTTTTTACAATGAGCACTATTTAAAAATTCCACCTGTAGGCCAAATCAGTCTTCTATGATCTTGGTAGGATTGACACTTGAACATTACTTTAGGATTTTGCTTAGAACAAAAGAATAAAAGCTATTTTAATCAACTCTTCTTCTTTTTAATCAGTGCAACATGCGTTTCATGAACAATTTATGGCACTCGACAAAAACATGGGACTTCTTTCAGATTTGCGAAAAACAAAAGAAAAAGGTATCCTAAAAGAGAACACCATCACTATGGATAGAAAACAGGCAGAATACGGTAAGATATGAGCAGGCATAATTGCGTGCTTTGATATTTATGATGAAAGACCTGAGCTGAAAGAAAAATGACAAAAATGCTATCTTAGCCTGTTATGAAACAAAGAAAACCTGAAGGTCGTGCAATAGTAATTTTCATCATTCCTTCCAAAGCCTTGGCAAGCTTTGAAAATTCATATGTAATAGCAGCTAGCTTTTCTAAGTGAAAGTGCTTTGAAATCATCTTGGGATATACAGTATATAAAAGAAACCTTCATTTTTCAACTGCAACAAAAGCAAAATTATATTTCTGAATCTTAACCTGACTATTTTAAATTATGTTGTCTTAGCTCTTGAAAAATCTTTCATTATATTGTACAATTAATTTTCTTAAACTCAAAATGTTCTGCTGTATCTATTAATTTGAAAAGAAATTGCTTCTGTAAATGAGGAAAAAAAAGCTTTTAAAATTTACAATTTATTCACTAAATGCAGAAAACATGTCAGGCAAAGTCCACTGACAAGCACGAGAAATGCAATCTAAGAATACAGAGTAAAAAAAGGATGTATATTGTGAGATTCTTACAGTTGCATAGCATTCTGAATTTCATTTTAATCCAAATTCCACTATGTACAAAATAAATGGTTAAAGTTGTCTACAATCTCGACTTCAAGAAAATCTAAATTCCCTTTAAAGAAGAAGGATAGTCTTCCTACTAATATTAATTTCTCATTTCTGAATGGGAGGGACTCATTTTACTAATAAATCACTCTTTATGAGTTTCCACATTTGTTTGGACAATTTGGTCTTTTTTCTGTTTGTCCCCGAAACAGAGGCTGAACACTTTTTTAAGCTGTAACTTGACCTCAATGCCTGCTTCCCCTAGGTGAGCCTGAATCCCCAGCAGCAGGAGAAAATATGAAAGAATAAGAGAATCAGAGAAAAAAAATCCAATAATTGGAAACTATTCCAAACTTCAGAAAAAAACAAAATGAGTATCTGAATGGAGAACTGATAGGAAAAATATCCAAATGTCTGATTTTCATTCAGTATTACCCATTCTGTATCAATTTCCTTTTGTAAATTTTTTTTTTCCTTAGTGATATTTCAGGAAGTTTACTTTTTGAAAATATGGAAAGGCACAAAACCTACATCTAATATCCCAAACAAATTAATCAACCTGCTGCCTTTCCTAGCATATTCAAAAGAAAATCATTACTTCAGTTAAAATGATCTTTTAGAGCTGACAAAAACAAAGTAGAAGCCATTATCATGTCTGGCACGTTTTTTTTTTGGGAAGACTCTTTGCATGTTCCCCTCTAGACTATCACTATATGAACGTGTGAGCAAAGTAGTCCTGCACTTTGTAGCATCCAAAATCTTCTTTACTTCTTCAGTATTTCCTGGTCATATGGATGAATAGTGTTTAGTTTCAAGACATTTACGTACTTTTCTTTCTTTTGATGTAATTTAGCCTTTCAGAACTGAGAGGCCACATACTATAAGTTACCTGTTACACTTAATTAATGTTAGGTACAAACCCACACTGTGCTCAGCTGGGTGCAATTGCACATTTGGATGTGCAGGGTGAACAATTAAGTGCAGCTTAGATCCTTGTGGTAAATCACAAAGAAAGAGTGTTTGCTAGTGAACAGTGGTGGGAATACTGCAACACTTATTTAAAAAAAAAAGGGGTCTGTGCTGGCATTCTGTGTGTTTTCAGGTTCAGAGAGGTGAAACAATTGGTTAGGTTCAACGCCTAAAGGAAGTGAGACATATCCAAATTCTTATCCTGGAAATTCCACATTTAGATTACTAGAAGTAGGATGAGAAACAAAGATCTATTTTTTTTTATTGGCTTTAGAACAGATATTTTAGGCATTTAAAACTAAAAAATGAACAACCTAACAGGCTTCCAAGGAGAAAAAAACTGCATGAAGATATCCAATGATCTTTGATTACAATAAATATAGAATCTGACAGTATTAGAAAATTAAGACAAAGCTCTTCATGCTGAGATACCAAAAGGTACTTAAATATCACTTCAGTGGCACAGGTCACTGAGATTTGCTCTTTTTAGTGTGAAGGTGCCATGTTTTGATTCTCAGTATCTGCGGGAGAATTTTAGGTTTTGCCTGCCTTCTGGAAGACAAAAGTTTCTCAGCAGATGTGGAGGTGTGACTTCTGCTGTTGTTTACCTTTTCTTGTCACTCTGCTCAGAAGAGGAAGGAGCAGCTGCCCTTAAGAACCAGCCTGCTTCCTTTGTCTATGCATTTTCAGTTTTCTATTAACACAGAATTTTCATAGGAAGTCATATCATTATGATTATGCAACTTTTAACACTTAAAAGTACTATTTCAAAAAAAANAAAAAAAAAAAAAAGCAGCCCTGACAAGTTGTTAAAAGATTATCTCATAAATGCATGATTAGGAATTGAGAGAACTTGTTATTTTTATCATTACTAATAATATTCTTATCATTGTTAACAAATACAGTAAATCCTATTTGTGCCATTGTTACCATTTACAGTGGTAGTTCTGTTGATTCCTGTGTTGAGGGTACTGAGGGTTTACAAGATAATGCTCTGTTGTATTAGAATCTGTATAGATATACCTGGATTCTGAAGAAATTTCCAGTGAAATACAAGACTACTAACAACAATTGGCTAGAATAAATGGACTGGAGTAGCATAGTGGAGTGAATAGATGTCATTTAAATGTCTCTCCCAATACAGAGATCTGGAATTGTCCTCAGGAGGCGGCTATTTCTCTTCACTGGTTACATTACATCACAGAAGTTTGCACTATGTCACTCCTAACCACTGTCATTATACTAGAATAAAATCTTACAGAGGGATATGTAAGGATGTGATGCTCCTACTATTTGCATATATTCCAAAACTGAATGAAACTGAAGATTGGGCCATTGAAACATTGACTCAGTGTGACACTGATCTTTCTTTTACCATTTAAAAAAAAAAAAGTACTAAATGCACAAATAAGATCTTCTGGAATCTTCCAAAATCCTCAGACACCATGCTTTTGGAAGATAATCTTAAGGGGTCATCCTGTCTACATTTCCAGCTGCTTAAATAGTTTTAATGATCTAGCAGTAGTTCCCCGAAGAAAATATCTCTCGTTCCTTGACACAGAATCCAGGTGACCAGTCAGGATGAACCCCAATCTCTGCTGATTTTTGCTCACCTCCATTTGATTTTTCCTAAAAATTACAAGGATAGAAAATCATTCTGCTATAAGATATCATAGAAATGTTTGCAGGTTTTTTCAATAAGTATTTTATAATTTTCAGTGAACACTTTCCTCTGTCCTTGTCTAATGAGTCGAGTAAAGTTTTTATTTATTTGGTCACAGTCAAATAATTTCTGTAGCATTTAGGGAAAATTTTGTAAGTTTTTAGGAGTTTACAGCCAATGTATCAACACGTTCAGCTGATATAACTATGACTATGCTAAATGATTGTATTATTTCAGCCAGCTTTACCTGCAAATATCTTCAGAAGAAGTGAGGAAAACTAAATGTAAAATGGCTCTTGAAATAGAACAGAGAAGCTTGTTCAAAGCTTTCATCAAAATTGTATATAGGTGTGCTGAGTATGAATTTGTAAATCTTGCCTAAATTGCTAAGAGACTCTTCAAAACCGCTAACGGAATCAAAAATTACACAGGATAAAATGGAGTGAAAGTTCCAGTTGTGTCCCTGAGCTAAACAGGGCACGATACCTCATTTCTGTCCAAAGAGTTATGTATATGGATGGGATAGGCAGTATCCACCTACTGCTTGAATTTAGAATTCTAAGCATTTTTCCCTGTGTGTCAAATTTTCTTGAATTGGTCAAAAACTTCCAAAGTTATTGGCATGATTGAGAGATGCACAGGCAATTTAATCACATTACTCTTATGTCAGATTAAAAAATGGGGATGAAGCTTCACAAAGCTTAATGAGACCACTATACACTGCTATAAAATACAAGTGGGTTTTTTTTCAAAATTGTATGTCTCCTATTTTGGTTTTCATTGAGAATATATAGGCTCAAAATGTGAGCTGAATGTAGGTGATAAAAGAATCTGGGGAGATCTTGGAACAACAGCTCTGACCAGTGTAAGCTGTCCCATTTTCTCTTTGAAAAGGAGGCACATAATCACCTGAGACTACAGGATAAATCATTACCAGAGGTAAAGAGGACTGGAGAGAAAGAGATACAAGAGAGCCTTGACTTCACCTAAACACTGGCAAATCTTGGACACAAGTGGAGTGAAATAATGTTCAATCATTTTTCAGATACTTGCACCTAACAAATCACTCTGCAAAAATAAAGTAATTACATGTAGGAACTGCTCGTCCTAAGCTTTGGTTGTTTCTGTCAGGGTTGTACTCGAAGCTAATAGACACTTCAGCCACTCTGGGTTCCTGGAGAATCCTATACGGGTGAGAGAAGGTCTGTGGAACACGGGACTTGTGTCTTAGAAGATGCTTGCAGCAAAATTATCACTTAGGATTTATCCCAAATAAGTTTAGGATTATTCACCTGAGGTTACCTCAGCTACCATCTATATTAAATAAAATAAAATGCCTCTCCAAAGAGCAGTTCAGTTCACCTAAGACTCAAGCACTCTGAAGGTTCTTATCTTCCTTCACTGATTACTTCTCTGCCTGGAGTGGCTAGGGTACTAATTTAGTAACCACAGTTAGGTGAATAAAATAGGTCTTAATATCCTATTTACATTTTTTCCCCTAAATACATTGATAGAACCGCTACTTTTATGGGGAAATAAAAACATACTGGTTAACTTTTTGCACATGTCTGTCTAAAGAGAGACCAAATAATGCATAATTTTTCGAATCAGAGACCATTCACAAAGTGGGGGCGGGAAGAGGAAGCCTGTGAAGAGACCATTGAAAGAGAAATCCAATGTAAGTTTTAAAAGGAAGAGCTTTTTTCTTTACAAAGAGACAGAAGGAATCATTTGAAAAGGTTTATAAATGCAGTATAATTCTCATAAAGATACATATTTTTGTATTGATCAGTTTCTCGGTCAAAAAGTCCAACAACAATATAACAGAGCAAAATCAAAATAAAATCCAGCCAGATGTCCTTTTCAGAAAAAAAAAAAAGAAAATAAAAAGCAAAAGCAAAAAAGAAAAAGAAAAAAAAAAAGAAAAGAAAGAAAGAAAAGAATGTAAAACAGGTACCACTGTTGAGAATTCTTGGTTGTTTACAAACTCAAAATTCAAATGTTTTCATCAAAAGCTTATTCCAGGCAGCAAATGAAGTAATCTTTTTGGAAAGTAATAGGATTTTATTCTCATGAGATCCCCCCACAGAGAGGTGGCCACTTCCTTAAATCAGTCAGTCAGGTATGATGATACCTCAAATCCCAACTGCTTGGAGCAAATAAATAATAAATGAAGATGGCATTTGAGTCTGAAAAATCATCCGTGAGGTCGAGATCCTTCCTTTTGGTGAACTCTGTAAGATGTGTAGTGTGGAAGCAGAAGCTAAAGGTTAGGAGCTTGACCATGCACTGCACTTCGGCCTGTAAGTTCAAAAGTGGCTACTAACCATGAACCAAACACATCATTGAAGGCTGGGGTTTTTGTGTTTCTTTTTTTTTTTTTTTTTTTTTTACCCTTCAGTCCTTATAGTCTAAGGTTTGCTCTCACTCCAGGGGAGTAGAGAGTCAGAAAATGCAGGAAAGAAAAGTTAGCATTCTTTCTGAGCACAAACCTGCTGCTAAGCTGGTATTTTGTATTGATTTTTCCTGAAGCCTGTAATCTTGAAAGCTTGTAACAGAGGATGAGGTAAATATCATTTTATTTGCTCAAATAGGTTTAGATTAGACTGAGATGAAAAACTAGAGACAAGCCAAATTAGGACTGAAAGCAGCAATTACAGATTATTGTTTCCAGCAGTAACTAGAATAGGTTATTTCACTGATAAAAAGGCTTGCTGAAAGAAAGAATAGGTGATTTTCCTTAGAGCCTTAAAATAATATCAAGAAAAGAATAGACAAGGAAAATATAAACAGAAATTCATAACAGATTTGTTATGTTGCATGTTAAAAAAGTGAGGCTACCTGTAGAGTAAATTAGCATGTGATTTATTGAACTTCCTTAAAATGCACAGCTTAACAATATATACTCAAAATATATACTTCTGAATATACAGAATATGTGTGCTTAGAAAACTAGTAATATTCTTTTCATTGTGTACATTTTTTCTTGTCTTGTTGAAAAACAAAGCACACCATACAGCCTGGAGGATAATAATAAAAATCAGCTCTTAAAAGTAATTCCTTCGATAAAATAGTTTCTGAGGGGAAAAAAAAATGTGTACAAAAGCGTTCAAATGATACTGACAATAAGGCATGGAATTTAAAAGGCTTAACCATGTCTTATCTTAGAGTCTGTTTTATTTCTTCATCTTCTGAGCACTTCAAACATATGAGCTGTTATTCCATCTTTAGATCAGTAACTTTGAATTGTTCTACCTGTCATTCTGCAGTGACTAGCACAGCTAGATGTCATACAATGATTGTTTGCACTTTCATTCTTTCACATTAAATGGCAATCATCCGGTCCTTTTGATTTGTTTCTTTTATTTAGCCCTGAAGTTTTTACACTAGAATCTCATTAAAGCTGAACTAGTATACTCCTGTCAAAAAACTAATGGAAAAAGTTTAAAAGAGAAATATTTCACCTATATTGTCACTTACTGGTGGAGTTGCATTTATCAAGATTTGCAGAGTTTACTTCTTTAGTATATGTTCTTTTGGCCTTGTTCACCTCTCTCTTCTCCCCCCGTACCCCTCCCCCCCGGCTTTTATTGCACAAAATTAGGATGATATGCTCTAATAAACCAGACGCCTAAATAAAATAATAGCAAAAAGAACAACAAATTTAATCTCCTGGAAGCATTCTTTTCATAGGACAGGTATCTCCTGTTAGTCAAGGATATTGTCAGAGAATTTTCCTATGCAAAGAACTAAGCACTTCATTGAACAAACATTGTTTACAGAAGTATAACTCTCTGCCTGAGTTACAGGAACAAATGAATTAAACAAATCCTTTGCTGCTGATATTTCCAGGCATATATGATAATCTTTGTCATCCATGCAGACAACTAAGTCCCACCCTTGAAAATAACTCTACAACCTTTTTCCCCTCCAGCAACATTTAGTTTTTGATCCAGGTAAGGCCACTAATTACAGCATCTAAAAAATTGATTACTGAGCTCTTCATAAGAGTTCTCAAATTACACAGAAGTTATTTATGCAGAAGTATGGCTTGCTGTATCAGGAAAAGAAAAATCATACAAGACCCATTTAATCTGTGGTATGAAGGACAATGAAAAATATATCCATTCAATAAAGAATCTTCTTTTATCTTATGCTGCTGCACTGACAGATAAGAGAAATATATCATGTGGATTCTGATCCCTCTATGAGTTCCAGAAAATAAGATAAGGGTCTGCAAAATGCTGGCAAATTAATCCCAGTGAAATTACTAACCATTTTGTCTAAAGATCCAGTAGTCAGGAGGGATAACTTAGAGGTCACCTTTACTATTAACGTTAAGGGTTTTCTAGCTGGTATTGTGGCATACATACATTGTACATCTAAATGCCCGATCTAAAAATGAATTCCTCAGCATTTCTGAATATGCTCCATAGATTTAACTCAAACGATGCAAGGATTTTTCCTCCCATGTAAAACGTGCTGTTTTAAGCCCTCTGTCTCCCATTTGCCTGTGCATAAATGACGACCTCTTCCTTAGAAACTTAAATGATGTGCAAGCTGCTAGATGTCAAAGGATCCCTGTGGCTTGAACACAAAGATAAGATAGTACTTGTTAATAAAAAATATGAAATTACTTTGACATGTAATTGTTACAGAAAATGCCTATTTAAGAAATGCATATATAAGAAATAATGACCAAAAGGGAGGGCATTTCTCAGCAGTTAATGACTAGATAGAAAAGTTAATGGCTCCAGGTGAAGTCAAGGTCGCATAACTCAGCCTGTCATTAATAGCTTGGAAATGCCCAGCCAGGAGGTCATCACTGTTATTATGAGCCATAGGAATATAAAAATATAATGAAAAAAAATAATTACCTTTTGTGTTTTGAAGAGTTAGAAGTAAAACTGTAGGTTGCCATGGATATGTTGTTCTGTTTACTAGAGTTATATCCTCTTAGCAGTTAAAGGCCAGGGTTGCAATTCAGCATGGTGCTAGCCAAAACAATTAAAGCACAGAGCCCAAAAAGCAAACCTCAGCATACTGCAAGATCAAGGATCAGGCTTATAATAAGTGGAAAAGCATTCCCTCAGGTTTATTTTCAGCAATGAGTATTTCTGAAGCAATAATTCTAAGGTAAAACCTGCCTCCTAATAAATTTGTTTCCTAATTTTCTCCATTTAAATTTTATCTGGTTTGTAACTATATCTTTACAGTTTTGCAAAAGAAATAGCTAATATACCACTAAATCCACATTTACTCTTGAAATCCTACCTTAGTTTCAACTTTATTTTCCTTATTGATTTTCATAATAAGTTGTTGTTTGTTTATTCACTCTTAATATTTTTAATTAAGTAAAATATATCATAGAGACTTATCCCTGTTTTGAATCCTGTCAAAATCAGGAGTCAGATATCTTTTGGAGGGAGTTCCAAAGATTAAGAATGGTATAAAAATATGTTTTTCTTGCCTTTTTTTTTTTTTTTTTTAAATATTTTTTATATCCATTGCTTCTTCCCTGGTCTTAACTGTTAAAAGAGGATAAATAGCCTTATCCAACTTTGTTCATTATCATACATTATGTGCATGTCTCATTCATGTTCTTCTTTTGTCTTCCATATTGGCCTATATAGCATCAAATAAAGAAGAGAACTATACACAAAGACATGCAAAACACCCCTTGAGTTTTCTAGACATTGTAGCTTAAAACATGGTATGGGTGCAAGTAGGTACATTTAAAATGCAACCCCTTATTCTAGGCAAGTTTAATTATATGAGGTGATAGTAGCTAATTAATCTGTTCAGCACAGAGTTCTGAAACGTACTTTCAAAACATCTGAGGAAATAATTAAAAACCACTTAAAAAAAGTGGGCCTGATTTTCATTGAATTCATGTGCATAATTCTGCTATCATGCAGCAACATTATATAGTTTTTTTTGCCAGAATGGTTTTGAGTCTACTTAACCCAAAAGTCTTTCACACTTGCCGATGGTAGAATAAACAGAAATATGCATACCAATACAACTTCCTAGAATAAGCACAAAAATAATAAAAATTAGGTTGATTAGTATTACTCTAAGTATCTCAGAAACGTATCACTCTGTAGTGGCAGACTTTCTCCAATATTCATATTAAAACATGCTTATTCAAAAACATTTTTCTCTGTATTTGTGTAAAACCAATTAAATTACCAAGAAGACCAAGAATTAGAGAATTAGACAGCCCACAGCAACCATAACACTGTGTCTGTAGCTGAGACCAGAGCTGGATACTTGAGAACTGAATATATTTACACAGTAGTCAATGATATGATTCTCATCGACCCTAGCATGACTTGGATCAAATTATTACTGAGTACCACAATCATGGTAAAAAACCCAACCAAATCTAAAGATATACATTTGCATATATGTGGGCACACACAGATATTATGCAAAAACTATTTTAAAGAGAACCAAGGACATTGAGAAGCACCTGTTAATATTTCTAAATCCCATATGTTCAACACTCAGAGAGCTTTCAAATTACAATCAAAGATGAATATAATCCCCAAATCCTGTTTACCATCAAAACTCTTGTGCAATAATACAGATAGTTCCATGCAGTTTTTGAACCTCTACTTATATATCCAGCAGAAAAATGCTTACTGCTTTCCTACCCAAAAAAGGTTTACAAAACAGATAAGCCTTCCAGAGCAGCCTCATGATTTTCATATCCAGGGGTTCTCAGAAGAAAAATGGAAAGAAAGACATCCTAAGAAAGAGACCCCTCCTGAATTAGCCTTCCATTTTTTTAAAAAACCTTACAGGTAAGCATACTGAAGGTCTCCAAAATCTATGCATCCATTGCAAGCAGGAGTGTAAACCTCATAAGTATTCCTAAGGTCAAAATCAGCACTAAGTATTCACTTGAAAAGCAAATGGCATCTCAGAACCTAATAGGCTCAAGATCCTACAGGCTTTTCTATAGAGACGATGTTTATTCCCAGTTTGTGTAAAAGTGTGCTTCTAAAGAAAGAAACATTACTAAAATAAGTTTCAAGGTCTCAATTCAGTTTCAAGGAGTGTTGTGGTTCAAAACCATCCGATAACTAAGTACTCTGCAGCTGCTCTTTCACTTTCTCCCACCCATGGCCCAAGTGGGATGGGAAAGAGAATTGGAGAAAGGTAAAACCTGAAGGCTGACATAAGAACAGTTAAATAAAAACAATAAAGTAAAAAACAGTAATGAAAATAATTATTGTAATGAGAAGGAGAGAGAGAGAAATAAAACCCAAGAAAGACAAGGGATGCACACTGCAATTGCTCACCGCCTGCTGACCAATATCCAGTCTGTCCCAGAGCAGCAATCAATGTCTTCTGGCCAACTCCCCCAGTTTATATATTGGGCATCACACTCTGTGGTATGGAATATCTATTTGGCCACTTAGGGCCAGTTGTCCTGGCTGTGCTCCCTCCCAGCATCTTGTGCATCTGCTCACAACCAGAGCACAAGACAGAGAAGTCCTTGATTTAGAGTAAGCACCACTTAGCAGCATCTAAAACATTAATGTGTTACCCACATTATTCTCATACTAAATCCCAAAACCACAGCACTGTACCAGCTACTAAAGTACAATATTAACTCTATCCCAGCCAAATCCAGGGCACGAGATTTTGAGGAGCTCATTCCATTGGAGGGAGTACAGAGGACGTTGATGTCAGTCATTTGGAGATGAATGGAAAAGAAGTTAATTTTTCTTTGTTGAAAAAGCCCAACAAAACCAAGTACATACCAGCAAGACCTGTTTGATTCTATGAAGACAGATGGAAGTCCAAGTAAAGGTTTGTGTCAGACTGAAGATGGATTTTAACTTTGTTCAGAAGACATTAATCTTAGTGCATGTCCAAACACAGTAATCATTTACTCAATCTGTATTTTTCACAAGTGGATTAGGATAAGACCACGAAAAGTCTTGAATATGGAATGAGCTAATAAATCTGCATATTAAACTGATATTCCAAAACATAGTTGGTCAGAATTTAACAGAAATATAGCTACTATCTCAAATCAAGGAAAAAATGAGAAAGGCAAAGAAATTTGAAACCGTCTAGAACACTGACATTATTTTCATATTAAAGAGTTGTATACTTGGGATTAATATTTATAATGTGATTGTGCAGTATATTGCCAGGAAAGACTGTCCTATAAAAAGGTTTATTTGATCTGAATTAGTGAAAAAGTATTTTGGCCAGTTTGCTTAGTATCCTTTAGTAGCAGATAGACCTCAATCCTCCAGCCAGTATGTGAGGTTATTTAAAAATGGTAAGGCACATCATGATGTGACAGTGCACTAACCTGAAACCCTGAAGTGGAATTGTTTCACCCTGTTACAAATGAATGTTCCAGAAAATTTCAAAAATTGAGACTGTCTGTTAGTAACAGAAAATAAATAAAAATAAATTAAAAAAATAAATAAATGAAACAGAAAAAAATTCAAAACAATCATTCTCTGTAATTTAGAACGAAAACTTGAATCTTTCTGGTGAGAGATTAAATGAAAGCTCTTGAGCTAACCTGCTTATCTGGTCCTTGCAGGTAGGCCTTTTTTTCTAGTCTGGTTTCCTGGTTCAGCTTACATTAGCATCCAGCATTTCTTAATTCTACAATCTCAGTCTCTAGAAAAACTCCCACTTTCCAGAAGAGTATATGACAGTTTTGTTCTACTTTTTTTTATAACCTGAGGTGTTCTTAAAGCCACAGCTTCTGGACACCTGATTAATTACATGTCTTTCAGAGCTTTCTTAAAAAAAACCCACAACCCCCCCAAAAAAACCTAAACAAACAAACCCCAATAACCAAAAAAACACCCTCCCCCC
>VWZT01016915.1:0-12051 GCA_013397055.1 Pachycephala philippinensis | reverse complement strand
CCTCTCCTCTCCCTGTTCTGGCAGCTCCTGGACATAAACAGCCTTGATGCATACTAAGGTCAGCACAGTACTGTTCCTCATAAATATCCCTCCTCATATGCCCATTTCTGTAACATCAAACTGTTGAAGTATGGTTTCTTACAGTGAAAATTATTTCACAATCAAAGCATATGAAGCACTGTTTTTTATCTCTCTTATAAAGATTAAGTTATATGCTTCACCTGCAAAGACAGTGAAAAGGATTTGAAATATTTGATATCTATTTGATGAGTTATTATATTTGAAAAGGGACATTTTCACTCACAGATTTGAATTTTACATGTGGCTCACATTTTATTTAGGGAATGGAGATAAAATGAAAAAGGTGAAATAAAATGCTGTGGAAGGGTGTTCCTCAGGTCTACGTTTCATGAAATAAATTCACTTATTTTTTACATTGCTCTTAACAGGTCGTTGCTAAGATTTGCATCTTCTCTCTCAGCTGACCTCTTTCAAGATACTCTGGCATTTGCTGCATTTCTGGAAGAATAGCTTTGTGAAATCAGAAGTCTGTGTGATCAGACAAAGCTTTCCAGCCATGTAGTTCTGTTGCTCTGATCCACACCTACTGACATGCCAACTTACCTTGATATGATTCCTGTATGGGAATTTAATCAGTCAGAAAGACGCAGAAAGAAAGGACTTAGAAGCTGAATTATATTTAACAGTCAGGCAAAAGGAAGAATTAGAGAGGAGACTAACATTTTTTGTTCTGTACTAAAGTAACTAAATGAGTTGGGCAATTGCTTTCAAGGCACCTAGAAACATTTCTTAAGCCAGTCTTCACAACATCTTAGTAAGTTTATTTACTATCAGAGAAAAACACAAAATGCATTTTGTTTTTAATTAACGACAGCTCTTGCCCCTAATAAAAAAAAAGAAAGAACGAAAACCACCTGTACAGCGTCTCTTGAATTTTACAAAGCAGAGAAGCAAGATTAAATCTGTACAGCAGATCTAAAGAAAAGGGAATAAATAACCTGGGGTAAGACCTCTGGAGACCAATTTAAATGGAAACTGAAAAGCAAAGGGTTCAATTGGCCTCCTATACATAAACATATCTTTGGATTTATTATAATTACTTTTAAAGCCAGAGAGGATCCCAAACTGATTTATGAACAGTGTAATAGCTGGGATTGAAATATCAGGATGGGTTATAAAAAGAAGGATATCATCCACATACAGTATTCATTTATGTTCCTGTTTGTGTGCATCAGTAATGATACTGTAAGTTTACGACATTTCTAAAAGCCTCAGGAAGTGTTTTGAAAGCTAATGTGGAGAAAGGAGGAAAAGATGGACAACGAAGCATAAGTACAAAACTCAGGAAAAAAAAAGATTCAAAAAGACTGTGGAAATTTTATGTGATTTTATTTTTTCCTGAGGAATATTGAAGTTCATAACCAAATCTCCAAATAGATGTCTGTGCAGTTCAGTTTCACCAACACCCAGAAAGTGTAGCCTTTTTATTCACATCAAATACTATCACTGCATCTAGGGAGACTGCAAGGGCATTATTCTTAACCTTGTCTGACCAATGCATTAGATTACTCTCATAAAAATCTCAGAAATACCGGACCTTTATGTAACAGCCTGCTTAAGAGCTGTTTCTATCTTAAGGCAAGCTGAGTTTGAATAATCCTGTTTACAATGCATTTCCAATTGCCTATTTTTATTTCAAGTATAGTAAAAATGTGATTTATTCTCTTTTTTTCTTCTTTTTTGTTACATTGTAAAACACAATGACCCTTGTAAAAATGCATTAGAGGTGCTTCTAAAAGAATTCAGTCATCTGCATGTACCCTGAGTCTCAATTAATATTCTAGGAAATCTAGCTCCTCGTAATAAGGTTGCATTTTATTTTTAAAAGTTCTGGAGAAAAAAAAAAAAAGCAGCATAAGAACTTCAAATTTATTTTTATTTTCTCTTTCCCCCCTGGTTCATTTAACTGCTTCTTTGTAATTTTCAGATCTCCACTATAAGAGTATCCATGTCTGGCAAGATTGGTCTTAATCTTGGTCAGATGGAGGGAAAAAGAGAGAAGGGTAAAGAGGAACATGTGTGAGCATGTGTGTGAGAGAAAGGCCACTGCAAAATTTCAAATCAGTACGAACTATTCAAATGGATTTTCGGCACCTGCAGCTACCATTGAAGTAAATTGGAGTTCTGGAAGTTGGTAGGGAAAAAAAAATCCTTTATAAACTGGAAACACACAAAAACACGAGTCCTAACATGTTTCATATTAAACGACAATCTTCATAATTACTCACAGAAATATTCTAATGTTTCATTAAAATAATTGCTTATCTAAGAATCTGTGGTCTATACTTTAGCCCTGTGGACTCTGGCCCTTTATTTTTCTTCCTATTTGAGGAAAGAATACAGAAAGAATACAGAAAATATTTTCTGAGAAAAATAAAGCAGATTAAGGAGCAATAATCATCCATCCTTAAAGTAGAGATGGCTGATCTTCAGAAGCTAGTTTTCTTGTTGCTGGTACAAAAGCATATATATAAAAAAATCCCCATTCTCATTTTTCCCTATATATGTTTTTCATCTGCAGATAACACAAATGCTATTCTGGAAGAAGAGGTTAAATTAATTAGAGGTTCTCTGATGTTAGTTGATCTAATTTAAATCCACTAAATACAGAAGTTCTGAAATTATTTAAAAAAAGTATTATGAAACTTGTTTCTCTGTTTCTCACAGAAGGAGTGATGAAGTCTCACTGAATTTGTCTTGCCATGCAATGGGCTACTAGAGACAACTTTTGAAATAGCAAGTTCAGTTCTCCATTTTTAAATTATTATATGGTGACAATTTAAGGGACTGATGCCCTTTCTTATTTTTGATGTGTAAAAAGCTGTCCAATTCGAAATATGCATTTACAGGTCATTACCTATTTCTGTCAAATCATGAAGGCCTTCACAAGTTTCCAAAAATTCACCTTCAGTGTTTTTCATCTACCTTGGAAGACAGTATCTTATTCTCAATTAAATAAGTAGAAAGTCTAAACACATACTCAGGCTTTTACATATTGGAGAAAGGTATACCCTATACCCTATACCCTATAAATACTTTCTCTTCATTGACATGGGTGATCACTGTTGCTCTCTCTCTCCCTGATTCTTAGAAATATACATCTAGCAAGGCACTTGGCCTTTAGGACTTTCCTTGAAAAAGGGGGCTCCAAATAGCAAGTCCTTTATCTCACCCATTTGCAACTCCAAGTGATAATCATATACTGTGACTCCCTTTGTTGGGACGTATCTCATGATCTGTACAACCTATTGTACTCCTGTATAGAGGGGGTTGGCCCAGTTGCTGCCCTGTGCTGATTTCTAGGTCCTAAAAATAAGAGGAATTATAATTTACTAGGTTTATTACTCTAGAACTTACTCCCTTACTTTAGCTGAGGACAAAGGCAGATTTGTATTAAAAGCTAGCAAAAGGCAAAAAATGGAGGTATAGCCGCTTGAAAAGCTTGCACAATTTCAGCCTACAATGATGTGGTACAGGCATTGAATACATTTCTCTGTGTGGACTGATACTCGTATTTGAAGGAAAGAAAGAAAGAGCATTTATAATATCCTGACCAGGGACACTGGAGTTTTATTACACCCACTGACCTCTAGAGTTTGTCTCTGGATGAAAGTACAATGTATGCATTTTAGTTAACATTCTCTCATCCTTTCCTATAACTAAATGTGAAAATGAACTCTCATAATATCTGTTTATTTTTTACCCTATGATGTTCATTAAAAGATAGCTTGTGACTATTGCAGTATGCAGCTGGTAGAAGGGACTTGAGTGAAGGGGGAGTGCAAGTTTTGCTGAGTAATAAGAGAATAAAGATGGAAATACTGGTCCCTCACAGTGTATGATTTGAATATAATCATACATTTACTTTCACATTTGGAAAATTGCCTTTGTTACAATACTGAATTCAGAAGAGAGGAAAGGGCAACTAACAGGGCAGTGTGCAATTTCTATGTCTTTTGTATAGCTGTGTATGCAGAATTTCAGATGGAAAATTATAACGAAGGAACATTTGTCTCCAGCCTTTCTGTAAGAGTACAGACCTTAGACATGCACTAAGCAGTGGCATTTCTCTACCTTATGTGACCACTTTTAAAGCTGCATCTGAACTTGAGTGAGATGAATCTTTATTGAACTATCTACCTGTAGGTAGGTGGAACAACTTCGAGCTACTTATTGCAGGAACAGCAGTATGTTTAGTAAAACTCTGTTATCTACTATTGATAACTATGCTCCTTCTCCTACTTTATCGTTTTTATCATCACATGCATTTCTGGAGTGCTAATGACCACTGTGTCTGCTCATTCTTCCTTTGCCATCCTGTGATACGAGCAAGGATGATCTGTTTCTCACATTTTTTGAGATGATCCTTTCAGATTTCCAGAAATAATGAATAACAATATTTTTCTTGACATTAGAAGTGTTGGAAGCATAAAACCAAATTCTTTGGTTTTTCTCTTGTAGCTGCTTTATCTGGATCGGAAAGTAGGAAAGATAAAGACTGGAAGATGTAAGATTTTCCCACACAGTAATTAAGCATAGAATAAAAAAAAATATTTTTTTTTTGAGGAGGGCTTATTTAAAGACTTTCTGTAAATAATTCAGCTTAAATATGACTATAAAATTAGACAAACAGTGGGAAGCAATGTTGTGGAACATGTTATCTGACTGAAACCAAAATTAATAAATTCAATCTATTCTAGATTTCTAACCTTTTCCACATTCCATTATCTTTGACCTTGCAAAAACACTGTCTTTTGTTTAACTTAAAGCATAATACTAATTCAGTTGATTTACTTATGATCTTCAGGTTGAAAAATGTATAAACATACAGAGAATTAGAAACTTAATTTATTTTCCTGGAAACCAATTAAGTTGTAGATAAATGAACTTGCCAATAAAAAAACCCTTTGCAAAAAACTATTTTCAAATTTGAAATGGTCTTCTGTAAAAAAATCCATTTAGAAGCAGTCTATATCAATGAGATTTTGTTTCATGTTATAATATAAAGCTTTTTTTTCACTTCTTATGAAAATTAGTCCAGTTTTCTCGTATAAAATTTTGCTAATATCTATATATATATGGATCTCAACATTTTTCTTCGTATTGTTTATGAAAATTTATCTATCATATAAAACAAAACAAGCAATTACCTCATTCTGATTATATGGTTTCTGGATCATCCAAGTTTAGCTAAATTATACTTCACATACAGTCAAGAATGCATTATTTTGATTTTGGAGACAGGGTAAATATTTTCCTAACCTTCCAAACTAGCATGCAATGTGATGACATGCATGGCGATATTTCTATCATCTGAAGTCCACAAAGTATGTCAGTATTATTCTCCTTACATGGTAACCCTTAAAGTATTCTTGGACAAATATTAAATAAATAATATTTAAAAGAACACATATTAAGACTGTTCCCTATGGCATTCCTACATTACTGCATAAGCTTCAAACTGTATCAGCCACTTCCTTTTCCTTAGGTGACTCTCAGAAGACAGAGAATTAACACTAAATGTAGTTCCTTTAATAAATGAGGGAGTGTGTGAAGTGGCTTGAACTCAAAAAGTAGTTTTTAGCTATGTGTAGTTTTTGAAGAATTTTAGTGCACTTATCTAAAATCCTTTATCGTGGAGCAACTGCATTGCAGTTAATGATCTTTCTTTTGAATGTTATTTATGCATATGTACCATAAGTATCACAGTAAAGACAGGAATGTTTTCCTGGGAAGAAAATGAAATGGACAAGACATTAAACATGAAAAACCAGGAGTACTTCCAAATTATAGTTGAAAAAATCAAAGGAAATAAAAATAAGAGAAAAGCTATAATAGCATTAGAAAGACTTCCCTATATGTGATAATTGCCCACTTAAAATTTACTTCACATGTGTTACACTCAGGAAAGCAGTTTACAAAAAGGGGAAAAAAAAACCACCAAAAAAACAACAACCCAAACTGTATTGAATTATCTGTTAAAAATCTCTTCAAGATTACACAGATGTGTAAAGATTTTCTCAAAGACAAAAACTAAGTGCCCAGCTAACAGAAGCTCCCTAAATTGTATCAAAACTCAGTTTATATTCCCACAGATGTCTAACAAGCTGTGTATATGGTCTTGGATTATAGACTGGGAAAAATCAATAGCTTGCTGTCTCAAAGGCACCAATATAGATTATGAATCACAGCCAGGAAGTTGTCAGTGATCTCGGCTGCCAACAGTGCTTCAGTAAAGATATTTGCTAGCTCATATTCTTTTAATGTGCACCTTTCATATATGAAACAGAACAGGTCACTTTTTGATGAAAAAAAAAAGAAAAAGGAAAAAAAGGAAATTTTAGGCAAAGATATAGTATATCACAAAATAATAAGTATCCAGTCTTATCTAAATAATGACTTTTTACCCAAAAGTGGAGGGGGTTTTTTTTGCAGGGTTGTTTTAGCTTCTTTTTTTTCCCCAGAAGATATACATACAAACCCATACATCCACACCCACACCCATCCCCCAACATTTTCCTCTGTTTAGGCTATAAATTATTTCTATTCGCTGAAACCATTTAATAAGTTGAAAGTAACAAAAGAACAAGGAGGAATTAAGTTTTTGATCATATTTATCTATAGGACTATATAAGATCAGCTCAAGGAATGCAGTTTTTAATGTGAGGAAGCCTCTTTCATTGCAGCTGCACAAATTGTCCATGGAAATAATACACTGTCAATGCTTTTCAAAGTACTATATTTAGTAAAATTATAGGGCCAGTAAATAGAGCGGATTTTGCCCCACATCATTTTTTCCAGATACATTTCAATTAAATAATAGGTACAGAAGGAATAATCATCCTTCTTGTAGTAAAAGTATATTTTGAGGTATTCCTAATATGCAGTTAGGCATCTAACCTACATGCACAAACTACTCTCCACTGGCTATGTAAAGAATGGAGTCTACAAGTTCTAAGCCTTCAATAGGATAAAGTAACTATTTCTGTGACCAAAATAATAACAATAAAAAAATCCCAACAAAAAACCCAACCAACCAACCAAAAAAAGAAAACCTACCCAAAACCCATCTCTCTGGCACGTGACCATTTGTTGCTACACTAGAGTGCTATTTTGAGTGAAGGCTCTGGGGTTTGTCAAGTTATGACAGCTGTAAGAACTTGAATATACCAATAAATCAACCCTTGGAAGATACACCAAGCTAAGAGAAATCAGCTGCAGCATCTTAAATTGCATGGGGAACAATATCCAACCCAGAACAAGTGATCATATTCAGATAAAAATTTTCCCATAGGCTTCCTTATTGGGAAATGGTATAGATCTGGAGTGAGCACATGGGGAGGCATGTACTTCATGTGCTATCTGTATTTCTTCTGTTTTTTCTTTCTTTTGGATACACATCTATATTACACCTGAACCTCTTCTACAATATTGAGAGGTAGAGATCATGAGGCTTGAGGAAAAAGACAGAAGAACAGAAGAACATTTAAATACAGGGGTACTGCTGATCGCAAATGAAATATTTTTTAAGAGTATCAATAGCATGGGGACGTCCTTGTGGTTGATATTATGTGTTGTAAAGTGACATCTCATAGGAGCCTTCTGGTACCTAAAAGGGACCTACAAAAAGGCTGGAAAGGAACTTTTTACAATGGCATGCTATGATAGGACAAAGGGAATGGCCTTAAACTGAAGAAGGGTAGGTTTAGATTAGACATTAGGAAGAAATTCTTTACTGTGAGGGTGGTGAGACACTGGAACAGGTCGCCCAGAGAAGTTGTGGATGCCCCATCCCTAGAGGTGTTCAAGAACAGATTGGATGGGCTTTGAGCAACCTGGTTTAGTGAAACGTATCCCTGCCTCGACAGAGTAGTTAGAACAAGATGATTTTTAAGGTCCTTTCCAACTCAAATCATTCTATGTTTTTTATGATTCTATGAAACATTGACAGCATTGATTTCCGGACTAAATCTATCAGTAAAAGGTAAGGGACCATTCAAAGAGGCTGGCATAGAACTGATTAATCCACGTGTAAGAAAAATATTGCAGGAATAGCTGTACTGTGGTTGACCAGTTCTCTAACTACTATGGTAAACTTCACAGATGTTCAACTCCATGAACAAATGGATCTAAACTAAAAACAATTTTTGACTTGCCTTTTTGAGTAAGACAGAAAACTGGTGACAGAAACTGGACATAAGAGCACAATTTTTGCACTGCAGGAGATGGAAGCAAATAGAGTGAGAATAATTAATGTTAAGCAAATGAGATAACTTTTTTGAAAGAGGAATTCAGACTAATTTTCTGCATGAGCAACGTTCCTCAGGATTCTGGCCATCTTGTGTTTTGCATCAACTGGCTTATCTGAGGGTTTATTTCAGCATCTCCTATGTTTTTACACTGTCCAAAACTGTGATGGTAAAAATCCTTCTAAATAAGATTTAGTTCTTGGTCTGTGTATGAGAAACTTCTACCTTTTATTTTTAGGACTTTTTAACCCTAAAAATGTGGTCTTAAAATTCCCAAAATTATTTGGTTTAAGGACAAGTTTAATGAACAGATTAGGCTGAAAATGGTGTTGAATAAATTAGAAGTGATGAAAACTGACTTCAAGCATTTATTGAAGAAAATATAAAGTTCTTTAGATGAAACTGACAAGTAAACTATTCATTTTCCACTTGTGACAAAGGACATATATCATGGAAATTAGGCCTTTTGCTTCAAATAAAATAAAAACAATCAGTGTTAAATTGTATTCTTTTTCTGATCTTCCTGAAGCAACAATTTGTAAATCTTTAGATGCAGCATTCTTAGTGACAATTGCAAGTATTTGAGGTAAAAAATGAGTCCTCTTTTTACTTTATTACAAGCTTCTAGGATGCACAAAAACTCTGTTAACAAACCCTTATGGAAGTATTACTGCACTTCTTAGCTAATGAAACAGTACGTTATATGGCTCTCTAGCAGCTGTAGAATGATTGAGGTTGGAAAAGACGCATAAGACAACTGGGTCTAACAGTTACCCTAACACTGGCGAGTCCACCACTAAAGTGTGCCCCAAGTGCCATGTCTACATGTCTTTTAAATATCTCCGAGGTTGGAGATTCACACCACTCATGACTGGACACCAGCTGGGTGTAACTCCATTTACCACCGCTCTCTAGCCCTGGCCATCCAGTCAGTTTTTCACTGAGAGAAGAGTATACCCATCCAAGCCATGAGCAGCAAGTTTCTCCAGGAGAATGCTGTGAGCGACAGTGTCAAAGGCTTTTCTGAAGTCCAGGGAGACAACATCCACAGCCTTTCCTCATTCACTAAGCAGGTCCCTCATCAGAGAGGGAGATCAGGTTAGTCAAGCAGGACCTGCCTTTTACAAACCCAGGCTGGCTGAACCTGATCACTCCATTTCCAGTCCACCACAGACCCCTCCGTCCATGTCTGCATTCACAGCCAGGCCATTGCAAATTTTAGGGGCTCCCCTGGACTGTGGGGTTGTCCCCCTCTTGGGCTATGAAGGCCCTAATGAGGGGTGGTAGGGCAGGGTGTGGTGGGCACCTTTCTGGGGACTGGGACAGCCGAGGCTGCCAGCCTGAACATGGGAGCTGGAATCAGTCCCAGTGAGGGGAACCAGGGTCAGACACATCTCCAGGATGACCAGAAAAGACTAAAAAACCTTATGGAGGATAATTATACAGGTTCTCTGTGATTAACAGGCCTTTAACTTTCAGGCATCTCGGTACAATTACACTATTTAAGATTTTTGCTGAGCTTGGAAAAAGTCTTGCTAAAAGACTTTCACTTGAATAAGACTCCACATTTTGTTGGAACATGAAAGGTAGTAACTAATAACTACAAAACACTTCATTTTGCAATGTATAAAAATAACAACACTTTCAAGTACAGGAGCACTGCTGGTTCATCATTACCAGAGCTAATTAATGCAGAAGAGGCATCAGTGATGATTCAGCTGGACTGAATTGCCTTCCCAAGGAGCTAGCAGTCTATGCTACTGCCATTGACCGGGATTCTCTCCCTTGATCAATGCAGAGCTGCTCATGACGCGTGTGGCAGTAGAAGACTATCCACCCTTCAAGCACTCATTAAATTAACCTGAAATAAGTGCTGCAGCCTAGGAAAGACTTGGCTCCATTCTGCTCTGGTTTCTGAATCTAGTACCCATGCGAGTGCTTTGGATAAGCCTACACCTCTCAGTCTTGATAATACACATTTCTCTTTGTTTTTTAAGGACTTTCTTAATCTTCAGCTCCTTCACCATGAATGAACAGATTGTATGGTAAAAGAGTAGTTGGATCTTGGTAGAGCATATGCATGTCTTCAAACAAGTTACTAGGAAGTGTGTTCCACTATGAGGCTTAATACTTTACTATATTCCATATCAAAACATTAATAATATACATGTTTAGAGATTCATTTTTCATTTGATCAGGTCTAGTATTTTTCTGTTTATATTTTAACACAGCGATGATAGCCACTGGCTTTAATTTGCATTTGTTCATCATAGTCCAGTCTCTTTCATGTGGTAAGAAATACACATTTTTCCAGTACTCTTCTTTTTTCCTGAATGAGATGCAAAAACTGGAACAAATATTTTTTTTGCAGCTGACTTTTCTCTCTATCCCTTATTTTATGTGCATTCTGGATTTGGTTTTTGTGTTGGTTTTCAAAGGTTTTTTTTGTGATGTCTCCAAGCTCTTTCACCAGCTTTCCGTTAAATAAGATGTTGAAGTCTTTAGATCTATGATGCTGTACAGGCTCCATTTCAAAATGCCTAATTTATTTCCTTTGTGTTTGGCTGTTTTTATTTCTCCAGAGTAGTGACTTCAGAAAATTTAAGCATGCTAAAAAAAGAATCTGCCTTATGGAGCATGGGATCTAGACACCTTGTGTGAATCAACACAGGCAGGTGACCAGAACGACAAAACTATGGCTGAAATGCAAAGAGTAAATTTATTTAATTTCCTCGCTGACTGGAGGATCCTGAAGCAACACCTGGGCAGCAAAGGCACACAAAATGAGGGTGCAGGCACTGTCAGTCTTGGTCCAATCCCAGTGGGTGGTAGGGCTGCTCTTTGCACCCATTTATCAAGGGCCCATGCACATGTAGTTTGCCACCATGCTGTGATCTCCCTTGTGCTTTTTATGATCTCTGAGCTTTGATCTCTCTCCCAACAGGGAGCTCAAGCATGTCCGTGAGAGTGCCTCCAAGTTTCTGTAAACACCTATGTTATCTCTGCACAGAAATTCTACTTCTCAAAACAGACAGAGGATAAACAGCAGTAGGCATAATATATGGTTTCCCACACTGATATCCTCCAGGCCTTGGTATTCCCAGCTGCCAGGTCATTTAAGTGGATCACCCCCTCCTTGCCAATCTCCACTTTTAACCCTTTCCTCCCAACAGACCTTATGTGGCGAAGAGGATAATACACTGAATATTGTATTTTACTACTTGTACAAACTTTATGTGGAACGTTTTTTGTTTGGTTGGTTGATGTGGTATCAAACATAAGCAGTGTATATGCATACTTTAAAAGTAGGGAAGAGAAGAATGAACACTATAGAGGGAAATAGTACAGAGCATTGGAAGATTTATGTTTATCTTCTTACAATAAAGGAAACTCATTCTGCATCATCCAGTAGTGGATGGTCTGTCATATTAAATTTTGACATCAACAGCAGATGCACTTTCTAGAGATAATTTTAGCTTAAATTGAAAATATTTGCTTGATTCTAGAATTTAAGTGTAAAAAAATGTTATGCTGTTATGTACAATAATACTATATGTCCTGGGGTGATGTTATAAGGCTTCTTTAGTCCTTAACTGTCTGCTTAATGCCCAAAGATGCTGTCTCTTTAGGATGGACCCGGGGGGCAGGGCCAGAGCTGCAGGACCCCAAGTTTGGGTCAGTTCAGCCACAGGGCCCAGTGGCTCTGGGCTCCAATGGTCTG
>VWZT01016913.1:461040-471961 GCA_013397055.1 Pachycephala philippinensis | reverse complement strand
TCTTCTTCTTCTTCTCCTCTTTACACTTTCTCTCTTCTACTTCTTCTTCTCTGCACTTCTCTGCACTTCACTTCCTCTCACTTCTTCTCACTTCTTTTTACTTCTTACTTCTCACTCCTCACCTCTCACTTCTTCTTACTCTCTTGTCTCACTCTCTTAACTCTCTCTTGCTCCCTCTTGCTTTCCTGGCCTGCTTCGAGCTGTGGCTGGCAGCTCCAAGCAAGGCCCCTATAGCTATGTCCCTACCAATAAACCTCATGCTCTAAAACCTGCTTATAGAGATCCCTCGTCATTAACCATCCTCTGCTACCAGGAGACTTATCCCTACACATTTTTTTCTTAATTTCTTCGTAGCTTTGTTGTTTCTTTTAACATTCTGAAGTGGTATTTTGAAGTACAGAGGCTCATGCCTGAATGACACTGGATAAGAAGTTATAACCAATAAATTCTTAACTTTGTGACCTTATTGCTGTCTAATGCTTGCACTGGTACATGGCAATATATTGTGCAGCTTTGTGACTGTTCTGGACAGGAAAAACTCTTGAAAGCAGCAAGGATTCCTATAGCCTAGAAGTGATGTTTGAGTGTCACTGGAACTAGATGTTCAAACAGACCTAAAAACTCTGTCTCTCCAAGACTGGTTGTGAATTAAAAAGCAGAATTAGAATTAGAAATTGCAATTCAAGTTTGATCAGATACTTTTAGCAATATCACTAATTTCTTCCCTACCAGAAGTCCAGTGAGCAACATCTTGTAACTCCATTTCTGTTCAATGGACTGTGTGTTGGAGAAGAGGTAAATACAATTTTTCTGCATGAGATATAAATACATTTGTGGGAAATCATATACCCACCAGTGGGCTTATGCTCTGCATTCTCTTTAAAGCTGAAGTTTGCATACAGAGTTCCAGTTTCAGTGTTCGCATGGTTTCTTTCTGAAGACGATTAATTTATACATACTCTCTCGCACAGAGCTCTAGGCTTCAGAAAACTTCTTGTGGAAAATGGACCCACAAATTATTTTGCCTCATGCAATGCATGTGAGGCAACATCATGGAAAATATAGTCTCTTTTCTGTTGTAAGCAAAATGTGTTGGGGGGGAGAGATGACCTTCGGAGATAAGGCTGAAATCAAGCAAAAATGCATTCTCTTCTTATTTCACGTTGAGGCTGATTTTTATCAGAACACTTGGATGCATTTAGAAATGGAGTTTAAGAACAGGGATGGACCTTTAAATGTACCTGTGTGACTGTAAACATTATCTGGCCAATTATTTTTCCCCTGCTTGTCACATTCTAGTCTTTGAGGTGAAAGCTCAGCATGATCAAGGTAGTTAAATGCCTGGTGTGCAGTCTGGGAGAGATATTTCTCTGTGTGTAAGTATGAAAACTTTTTTAAAAACAGGATGCTTTAACATAAATCAAACTCTTTTTTTTAGAAATTTATTTTTGTGCACATATAAAAACATATTTAAGTCTATCTTATTTCCGCAGCAAATGAACTCAAAAGATTATTTTTATCCATTGCTTATGTATGGTCAAGTTCCACTGAACCACAAAGCTGCTTAAGGACCTGCACACAGTCATTTGTATACAGGGCAAAAGTCTTGTTGGCTGTTTTGCTGTAAACAGAGCAAAGATCTCTTTAACTCAAACAATCTTCTCACCCTCCATGCAAATCACAGGCCATATGAGCTTACAGGTTTACAGGCAAATCCAGCCTGCAGCTGAGGATCCAGGGCTGAGCACTGGGAATCACTGTGTCTGTGTGTGCTTTGAACATATCTTGCCTTTCTCTGTGTGACTGTGTTTGCTGCACGTGTGACTTTATCTTCCTCCGGCCCCTGCTAGGCATATTTTCTCTACCCCACTTCATGGCTGCTGCTGTATTGTTCTCTTAGGTTATGATGCTCAGAACTGTTGAGGCAACTGGAAAAAAAAGGAAAGAATAAAAAAGAAAAACAAGACTGTATTTCCCCAGAATTACATGGGATGTAATTCCTGCTGCTTGTAATGGATTTAATTAATAGAGGCTAATTTACCTGGCAATGCTGTGCTCTTGTTTCCCATGCACTGGGTAGTGTCAAACTCAGAAGTGCTGGGTCTCATTACTTGAAAAAAAAATAGAAAGTCAATACGTAATAATAAGCAATAAGTATTACATGCCTAAGTGTGCCAGCTGATGCCTGATTATATTTGATTATGTGTGATTTATTTTTTGACAGCAGTATGACACTATTTATTTCTTAGGATCAGGTAGGTGTCAGGCCATACAAATGTTTGGTAACTCCAGTTTCTGATGTTGGTGGTACAAAGGACTTGAACACACCTCATGTAGTTTGAGCAGAGAGGCAAAGATGGAAGATAAAGAGCCACCGATTCATCTTGTTGCTCAAGATGTGTCTCTGCCAATTCATGTTAAGTGTTGTGTTGGAAAGAGCAATGTGGCAGCTCGTACAGCTTTCCTGAGAATTTGGCTGTGAGAATTCTCTAACTGGCCAGAGGAATAAAAAAATGTAGTAGGAAGCTAAAAGGATAAATGGCCCTGAAGTGCTTGTTCCTACTCATAATTTTTGTGCCTTAGTTTCACATGGGTTTTAGAAAGTGATCTGCTTTGAAAGAGGCTGATTTTTTCTGCTGTGCACCATATGAAAGTCTAAGTATTCTAGCTGCTTTCTAGGCTTTGATTTGTTTTGGATTCTCATGACTGCTTAGTTTTTGAGGGTTAGGGAGGATGTCTCCATGGCAAATAATGTGCTGGCTTCCGTAATATTGGCGTTGCTGAAGATAGCTTAAATTTTGTTTGGGAGCTTGAATTAGTACTGAAAGACTGAGGCTTTTAAAAGGTCTGGTACCGGAGGCTTTCCTGGCCCCTGCTCTGCAGCCTGGGCATGCTCAGATCCTAATCCCCTGTTAATCTCCTTTGATGGTCCTGAGCCAGTGCCAAAAGAATCAGATGGACACAAGAAGAGTTCTTAGAAATTTGTTGGTGACTGGCATGTTAGTAGTGTTAAAATACTTAATCATAAAACAGTAAGCAGAAGCCTTTAAGGTCCACCAAATTTTTAGTTTTTCAGAAGTTTTGAAGTGTTAAACTGCTTTGTTTTACGTGCTGTGCTCACATATATGAAATTAATAGGAGAGCCTTCTTCTAGAAGTGTCAAACGGGTGGCCATGAAGGTTTTCAAATAAGCAGGACTTCCTTACATGCAAAACTCTGCAGTTTTCATGATTTTCCTTTAAAAAGATATGCATCTGCACAGCTGTCTGAAGAGATATCTTTAGCCTCACTATTTTAGTCCCTAAAATACTAAAAGATTTTCAATCAATTTTGTTTTTGAAAGGAAGCACAGGAACAGGTTTCTTTAAATTCTTTTTCTATTGCTATGGAATTTTTGTGATTTTTCTTTTTCCTCTTGCCCCCAAATCCATCTCATATTTCACAGACGAGGAAACAGAGTGATGGTGTGTCACATCCAGTTATATCAGTCACTTTGGCAGTCATTACTGACACAGCTTAATGCAGTTTGACTGATGTAATCAGACATGATGTCTCTCACAGAATACTGTGTCACCCTGAGAAATATAGAGAGACACAGGTTTCAGAAAAACACAGTTAAGGGTTGTTTTACAAAACAAATAATAACCCATGGCATTGTGTCTGGAGACAGGCACCCAAAACAAGTAGGTCCTTCTGGACAGAACAAGACCTGTGTGCTAAATTCATTTCCTTAGGGAATATAAGTTTTTTTCAGCCCACATGAATGAACCTCATTTATAAAGGAGTTCATGCAACTTTCTGCAATAGTAATTTCTCTTTCTCTTCCTCACCTAAAGCACAATGATGTCCATTTCAAAAAGGTATTTTGAGTGCTTGCCATTTTGGGATACCCAGCTTGTGACCTCCTCAGTGCTTCTGGTTTCAGTGAGCTGATCTATCTCACATTTGGCTTTCAAGTTGAGAATGTCCAAACAACTAGCCACGAAGAAGGACATTTTAACTTTGGAAGGCACTCTGTAGCATAAATGTCATAATTTATTTCAGGGTTGAGGTATTCACTGATGGCATTCTGAATGCATTTTCCTATTCTCACAGTTTAGCTGCTGCAGCTGAAGCACCCAGATGGAAACAAAGCTTGTATTCGTACTTCTTGATGTGTAGTTAGAGCAGGGATAATTTCTCTGATCATTAGAGGCACGTGCTCAACTGGACCTGATGATCTCACAAGTTTGTTTGAATTTATTGATAGAAATCTCAGCCTTAGTTCTCGTGACCTCTAGAACAGCCTGTGAAACCTGAGGTCCACTGAAGTCAGTTCCAAGCTTCCCGTTCACTTCAGCAGGGCAGGCTCAGATGTGTGGAGCTTGCTTCAGGCACTCACTATATTGAAGTTGTTTGAAAAAAGTTGTCCAGCTGGTTAAAGTGACATTTGGATAAGAAATACCACCTGAAGTGTCTCTGAAGGATATTGAGCCTGTTAAAAACCACCTATTATTATCACCTAAGTAAGTGAGAACTGAAAATTCCATTGAAATGGAAAAAATATTGATCAGTAACAATGAGAGAAACGCTTGTCTATACTTAAAAAAAGTGGCTGTAAGCCTTGATTTGGGATCCATCCATATGACTAAAATGAAAGTAATAAACATTAATGTTTTTCTGGACTCATAAATTCTACTGGAGACATCATCAAGCTGTAATTATAACAGACATTTAAATTAATGAGTTGGACATAAATGTAGCTATCAAAATTGTTTTAAAAATATAGAACTTAATCTGTACTTCTGTTTTCATCTCCAGAAGTATCTTTTAATGTCTGTTCTTAAAACAGCACTTTTAACTTGATTGGGTTTTTTGTCCCCTAAAAGTGAAAATGAATGCAAATAATTTGTGCTTTAAAATAGAAAAAAGAAAAGAACTATGCAGGAAAACAAATGTGTCTCTGTCTGCCTCTCTCTGTCACCAGCATTTTAATGATCACTTTACAACTTTGCTATCTCTGAACTTAGATCTGTTTCAGCTTCCTCAGCTTAATTTGCATTCAGCGCTATTTTGCTGTTTTGGGAAGTATTGATTGAGAAAGCAATAGAAGAGTTTTTATACAATGTCTATGGGAAATGTCCATGGAAATGTAGGAATGTGGGGTTGCTCCATACAGGAACCTGTTGATACCTCCACAAAAATATTATGTCCCTATAAAGGTGTCATTGTCTGGTGTGTCCAATATATGCTGCTGTTTAATCTTTCTGGAGGGGGTAGTAGTTGAAATGTTTAATGTGCTACATAATTTTAGATGAAAATTAATTAGCATGAACAGGCAAGGCACCCTATGGTGTCACTGTTTAGTCAGTTTTCTATTGAGAATCACACTTTAATAGGAAAAACAGTATTATTTTGTGTTCTAAAGACATAATAAAAACAAGCAAATTAAAATTAGTAACTGATGTGTCATCTTATCATATGTTTTCTTCCTTTCTATGCCATCCATTCCACTGCCATTAGTGAAGGAAACCATGTGGGGGAAAAGATTAACAAAACCTAAGTGAAAAACCTCAGACAAATGCTCATTTCTTTTCCAGTGCAGGCACTGCCAACTCCTGCTTGGAAAAACTGCTTCTGAACCTTTCATCCATGCTTTTGGATGGTAGTACTGGAGAAATTTGCCTCAGTAACATAATTAGAATCACCTGCCTGGAAGTGAGAGCTGTCAGGGGTGTTTTAAATGCTCCCAGTTTGGTGCTATGTGACAACATGATGGCTGTATACAGCATTTTGAGTCTCTAAATTACTGAGATAACTGACCTAAAGGAAAGAGAGAAACAAGGGACTGCCTAAAAAAATTAATAAGAACAACTCTTTGATAAATACAGTGACTGGAACAAATAGAGCAATGAAGCCTGTTTGTATGTTAAATCTATTAAGATGTAGTTGATCAGAAAGTTTAAAAGAATGATCACAGTGTGGCTAATCTGAAATATCATCAGAGTTAAAATGTCTTGGTGATTCATGTATTTGACAGAAGTGTTGATTGGAAAGACCTTATTATTGTAATCATTTGGGGGGAGAGGGATTGTTTGGTTTTTCAATAAAGAAATCAGTTTACATAACTACGGGCTTATGTGACCATTGTTTTACCTGTAGTGTCTCAGCCCTCCCTCTTCTCTTGAGTCCGTTCTGATCCGTTTGTCATTTTGGAGGTTTTATGAAGTGTGGCAGGGAAGAGCTGAATTATTGTGTCACATCTGTTAGGGGTCAGAGGCAAATAAAACCACCACCCAGGAACATGCTGCTAATGGGGAAGTAATATATAATACAATGAAAGACTTAGCTTTTCTTTCTCCATTCTTGGATAAATCTACACCGATTTCTAATACTAATATTGCTTTAAGAGGCTGTAAAGTTTTTCTTCAGTCATATCCACTGCAACTATGATTATGGGCTGTTCCATCTGCAAGGATATTTTCAGGTATATTTAGCTTTAAGCATGTGTGTAGATTTTGCTGAATAACCAGATTGCTTGCACATAAAGATGAATGAACAGACTTAAAGTTGTGAAGCCTATCCTCCCCAATGCCAAAACATGGCATTTCAGGCTGGTTACTCCATAAATTATTTGGATTATTCATAAAACATGAAGAGGTTCCTTTTTCTTTCTTTCTTTCTTTCTGTCTTTTTTTTTTTCCCCTAAATTACAGTGTTGTATTTTAATTATATACTGAATTTGCCTTTTTTTTTTTTTTTTCTGGAAAAGGATTTGGCTCTTCTCTTTCCAAAAAAGTGCACCTTAGCACATGGGCTAAGGAACTACTCAAGGTCTGTGTTTGCAATCTTAAAAATGTCTTTGCTTTCCATGGAAAGGTAACTCTATGGTACATATTTGGTGTCAGAAATCTGTGAGAGAATAACATGTTCTAAAAAGAGAATAAAAGGGTATTCTGCGGTGTAAATCACATTATTGATTTTTTTGTAGGAATATGCTTTTGATTTCTTTGTTGTATTCAGGGCCAAGTATTTGTTTGATAAACACTTCCTGAGAATATCCAGCTTCCTATTACTAGAAGTGCTACATAGAATTGTTGCAAATGAGGCAGGTGAGAGGTGCCAACTTTGCTTTGTTTACTTTCCCCACTGACAAGTGTTTCTGTGTACAGATAATGTAGAACACTGAGAGTGTGTTTCCCTTAAGGGCACGACTCTTCAAACACAAACAGGATAAAGAAAACATTCTAAGAAACAGAAAATGGTTTGGGTTTGCCTCCCTAAATTGGTAGGGGAGACTCCAGGCAGTTTGTGGTACCTGAAATAGCTTTTATTCTTTCTGCTTTTACTTGACAATGTTTGAAGCTCATGATGCCTCTTTAAATCTGCTGTTGCCTCTGCTGCCTGGGAACCGATGTGCTTCTCCTTATTTCTTGTGTTTGCCCTGCTATCAGCTGGGATGAAGAAGATAGGCAGGCAAATGTAATTAATTTGTAATATTTCACATTTTTCTTTCAGATAGATGAGGGACAATTTCAAATTAAAGCAGCTTTTTTTCTGCAAGAAAAACAGATGCTTGTATCACTTCAAATTTGTATTAGACCATATTTTATTGTTGAGAAGTGTCATGTTGCTACACTGAATAGTGCAACATGGGCTGACCTACTTCAGTGTTGAAACACTGATTCACCTGTCAACATTTTTGAGCAAATGGAAATATTTGTTTTTGTCTTCAAATGGAAGTATAAAACAGAGCAGATGTTTGCAGGCGTGAGTAAATCTCAGTAGACGAACGTTTCGATATATATTGTAAACTCCTAATTTCATCAAGATTATTCTTTTTTAAAGATGGTAGACCAGAAAGCTGTGATCAATAACATAGAAATTCATGACCGTGTTGGAGTATGTCACATTAGTAGTTAATATCTACTGCCTGTATTTCATGAGAATATTTGAAACATTCTGTTATATAGGTTAATATTTAGTATAAACATATTCTGAAACTTCTGCATATAATTGTTAATAAAAGAAAAAGCAGTTCAGCTCCTGAGTTAGAGGGCACATCTTTAAGTAGCCTATAAAAGGACACAACATGTCCAAGCATTTGCTATGTAGGTGTCTTTTCAGAGTATTCAATTTCTGTAGTGAGAGAGCTCCCCAAATTTTTATTAGCCATCTGTTTATAGTAGGTGTGTACTTGGTTTTTTTTTCTTTTTTCCATTTCACTGTAATTATTACTCTGGCAACAAGAACAAGTTGAAATTGTGGCTTGTCTCCTGGAAGTTCTGCTTTCATTACATATGGTTCTCTCCATTAAAATACAGTCCAGTTGCTCAAGCCACCTTAAGGGGGAAGCACTCGGCATGCTGCTCCCGAAATTAGGCATGCAGGCACATTAACAGGAACAGTAATTGCACACATTATTTGCTGGCTGGAGCACTGACTGTGTATATAAATTTTCGAATTATTGTACTGGCTGCAACTCATTGCTAGTGAGCATCCACTGGCACCTCCTTTCCTACAAAATGAAATATCCTTTGTAGGTAACTATTTATATTTATATTTAGGGTTTATAATGACTAATGACAAATGTTTTAATGTTTGCTGTTCTGAATTGCATGCCATATGTGTTGGCCTGACCTTTGAATGAGCAATGTGATGGGTACTGCTTAGAAAATATGGAACAGAGTGGATTATGTATAGATTTTATACAGCAAAGGAAAAATGGAGGGGAATCCACTTGGTTCCTGAGGAGCAGGATCAGTTCTAGACACAAAGCCATTCTAAGAAATGCTTTGATTCCGTCTGATCACAGCAGGTTTTTTCCTGTTGCTGCTGTCCTTTTATTCTGGGACCCATTTGACCATGAATGGAGGGATGGGGGCTGCTTTCCTCTTCTGATTAAGGAACGAAGAGGCAGTTCTGCCAAAGCTGCTCTTTCAGCTGGCTGGTACTCAAAGGCCATTTGAATATGTTGCTGTTCCAAGAGTGTTCCTGAGCAGGAGATGACCCTGTGCCCTGTGCTGTGCATGGAACCTTAACCACAAATGGAGAAGAATATCCATGTTGCACAAAAGTACTGAGATATGAATTATCTCAGCCATATGAGGCACCTCTGGGATTAATTGTGTCTCTTTGAGAGAAAACTTTTAGGAATTCCTCTCTTCAGTTTTATCCCATCTTAATGAATGCTGGTCTACTCAAGGTCATGAATAAGTACAAGAAAGTCCTCAATTCTTTCATGTGTATGTACAGAACTTCCTCAGCTTTTTAAAGGAAATAGAAGTTGTTTCTTCCACAAAGAATGAAAGAAGGAAACTCAGAAGTAATTGCTGAAAAAGTGTTTCTTCTGTTTCAGCCCTATTTTTAGATACTGCTTAAGAAGGCTTGTGAGATTTTTCTGTCACTCATCTCAGTTATTCACCACCAAGTTAATTATTACCCATTTAAAATTCTGTGTAGTTCAAATAATTTCCATCTCCATTCCTCTCCCTTTCTTTCTTTTTCACTAACATTTAGAACATTTATATTTCTATGGCTTTCAGATATTTAAGTTGTGGTATCAAGCATGTACTCTCAATTATCTGTCAGAATTAATGAGCAAGTTTACCCACAAGTGTCTCATTTTTCACTGTGTACAAGATAAGCAGGAAGTGCATATTTTAGTATCTATAGGCTGCTGTAGGTATAACATTATTTTGATGTATGGCACAGGCTCCTTAATGAGATCATTGCAGGAGTGCAATGTAGATGCGTAAGATGCAGATGATTTTTGTAGCTGACAGCAGCCATCACACTGACTCATACGATGTTTGTGCTGTAAATTTTCTCTGAGGAACAGACACGTCAGCAGTCTCTCTTGCATATTTAAATATTATATTGTGCACATTTTCACCTGTATTCAAGCAGTGCTATGGCCTAGTTTGTTTTATCCTTGGGAAGCAATATTTTAATGCTAGTGTTTTCCTGTTTTCCATACAGTAACATCGAGAAAAATGTATTATTTCCTTGCAAATAAAAGATTGTTGCCAAAGATGAAACATTAGCAAAGATCAAACTTGCTGATATAAACTTGCAGGTCTGTTCCTGATTTATAGTTTAGATTGGGCTTGGGCTGGGCAAATGCCCTGGACCCCTGCTGTATTCAAAACAGCAGCATGGGCTGAAAGAAACTTGAAGAACCTGGGCTTTTTCCACCTGGCCCTTGGTGCTTTTTGAAAAATCAGTCTTTTTAAGAAGTACAACTTGAGCATTTGGCATCGCATTATTATTATTATATAAAATCCTGGGCTTGAGCTTGATGGACCCGTTATCACTCTTTGCTCAGACAGACTGCAATTTGAATAGTGTGTCCTCCATAGTGTCATATGGGATTTCGGTTTTTTACATTGATCGTCTCTGTTGTTTGCTTTTATTTCTCTTAAAAGAGGTGAATTGAACTGAAGCATGACTTTTTGAACAAAAGATAAACTAATTTCTTTTTGCTGTTAAACGAAATTATTGTGTTCAGCTTTAGGGTGTGTATCATACAGTCAGAGGACCATCAAAAGATAGTAACAGCTATTTGCTGTGTAATGCAGTTACATACCTCTTCTGTAAGGTACCACAAAATTTATTTCATGGGACTTTCAGGCGAATTTCAACTGGTCTCAGAAAACTCATAACCTTCAAACAACCATGAAAACAGTGGGATATTGTTCAATGCTCTCTGAAATGGCTGTCAGCTCCAAAAAAAACTTGAAAATGTTTTTGGGTTTCTGGTTTGCTGTGGTGGTTTAGTTTGCATCTTTTTTTTCTTTTTGTGAGATAAGAATTAGAAGAAGGGCAAAGCAGGCTTAAAACTTTAAAGAATATGAAGAAGTTTATTATTCTGTTATTATTACTAACAGAATTAAAGGTAATAGAATAATAATAATAATAATAATAAAAATTAAAGCAAACT
>VWZT01016913.1:446854-458579 GCA_013397055.1 Pachycephala philippinensis | reverse complement strand
AAAAAAGTGGTTGGCCTTTAAATGCTTAGAGATGGTTGCTTTTACACATAAATACAGACAGACTGGAACCAGGAACTGGGTTTGTTAATGGCAGTCCAGGGCAGGAGCTCTGAGAGAGTCATGTTTGAATATCACTTTTCAGCTGTGGATCCCTGAACTGCTGGCAGGGTGCAACCATGGTATCAGGTCATTTTCAGTTTGTGCATAGGCCTCTACTGGGTATGAGACAGCCTTAGTATAATAAAAATTAGTTATTAATAAATACACCTTTTAAAAAATATGTAATTAATAAATACTTGTATTTTAAAATAGGATATTGACACAAGGGGCGTATTCTTGACAAGTAGGGGACAAACTTTCATACACTCTGATACCAGGGTACGAATTATGCAGGAGAAATCGTCATGCTGGTAGAAGGCTAAGGAAAACTTGGAGAAAAACAGCTGCTGTCCTTGGTTACTTCTCTAAGAATTACTGTCATCTTTGCACAGTCAGCAAGTTTGATCTTCTCCTTCCATAAAACATATTTTACTTCCTGACTGAGAGCAAGTGATGAAATTGAGATATATAATTAAATTTAAGAAAAATTATATAACTGCTACCACTCTAATCAGAGAGAATCCATATTTGGCAAATTCATAAAATATTTTGAAATAGGTTCCCTAATTTAAGTTTCAATCTTCTATTTTTGAGCACAGCTCTTTAAACACAGCATTTCTAATGGTGGATATAAAGACAGTGTTGGTCACCTTTGTGGTGGAGTTAAGCTCATTGAATTGAGTTTCTTCCCACGTGACCCATGAGAATGTTTTGTAATAGGTGCAAAACCATTTTCTCCTACCACAAGCAAAAGTGTTTCAAATTTTATGTTGACTGAATTCCTAAATGTTCATGTTAAAACTGCCATTCCATTATTTTTTAATGGAGAAATAAGAGCCAACTCAGCAGTGATTAATTTAATTCCATCCATTTTTTATGTTGTTTTCAAAACTATAAATAGTCCATATAACTGATTATAGCATAGCAAAGAATATGCCACTTCTGAACACCTTGGAATATTATAATTTTTAAATTTGGTGAAAAAATCAAGAATATTTTCAAACTTGATTTGAAAAGAACAATAGTAAAAATTTGATCAAAACTGTAAAATGCATATAGAGTAGCTGAGTGAGAATAACCCTGGCAATGTGATTAAACAGGAATATGAAATAGATGGAGTATGGAAAGGTCAATTGTAGAGACAAATTACTAGCTCCACCAGCAGTTTTACATCTTATAGTTTGTTGCTCAGGTTAAAATAATATATATTCCATATATGTCTAAGCTGACCTCTAGGAAATTATATTGGAAACAGCCCTGAGTGGAAAAATTGATGGGGAGATGGTGGTTAAATAGAGTTGTTTGGTGGTTTGAAACAAAAAAAAATTGCAAATAATCTAATGTATCACTTCAGACTTACAGAATTTGACCTACAAAATAACTTTCAGATTTGCTAATTTGACCTTTTAGTTTCCATTGGGATTTTTTTTTGCAAATAGTTTAGACAATATATTATGAAAGTTCTTAAGAAAAGCCTTTCACTTAAAACGTTATCATGTTGTTCTTAAAAAGGTTAGAAAGGAAGACCCTGGGAACTACTGGCCAGTCAGCCTCCACTCAGTCCCTGGGAAGATCAGGGAACAGATCCCCCCAGATGCTCTGGAAGGCACAGGGAGGTGACTGAAGACAGCCAGCACAGGTTCATCAAGGGCAAGGCCTTGCCAGACCCGCCCAGTGACCTGCTCTGGTGGAGTGACAGTGTCAGTGGACAAGGGAAGGGCTGTGCATGGCTTCCTGCAGTTCTGTGAGGCCTTTGACACATCCTTCTCTCTGAAGTGATGTGGATTTGATGGATGGACTGTTTGGTGGATAAGGAATTGCTTGCATCCAGAGGGCAGTGGTCCACTGCTTGATGTCTGGATGGAGATTGGTAACAAGTGGTGTCCCTGAGGGGTCCATACTGGTACCAGGACCCTTTAATATCTTCACCAGTGCTACAGTCAGTGGGACTGAGCACACCCTCAGCTGTGTGGTGCAGCTGACACACCTGAAGGACAGGATGCCATCCAGAGGGACCCAGACAAGCTCAAAAAATGGCCCATAGCAATCTCATTGAGATTAACACGACCAAATGCAAGGTGCTGCACCTGGGCTGAGGCTACTCCCTGTGTCAGTCCAGGCTGGGGGATGAACAGATGGAGAGCAGGCCTGGCCAGAAGGACATGGGGGTGCTGCTGGCTGAGAGGCTGGACATGAGCTGGCCACAGGCACTCACAGTGCAGAGCCAAACGTGTTCTGGGCTGCATCAGGGTCCTGTGGGCAGGAGGAGAGGGAGGGCATTCTGCCCCTCTGCCCTGCTCTGGTGAGACCCCACCTGCAGCGCTGTACCCAGCTCTGGGGTCCCCAGCACAGGAAGGATGGGAACCCGTTGCTGCAGGTCCAGAGGAGGGTGACAAAAATATCAGAGGGCTGGAGCACCTCTCTGATGAAGAAATGCTGAGGGAGTTAGGGCTGCATAGCCTGGAGAAGAGAAGGCCCTGGGGAAACCTTGTTGTGGTCTTTCAGTATTCCAATAGGGCTTATAATAGAGATGGGACACATATTGTGCAAGGACAAAGAAATGATTTTAAACAAAAAGCGGGTAGATTCAGACTAGATATTAGAAAGGAATTTTATACAATGAGGGTGGTGAGGCCCTGGCACATGTTGCCCAGAGAGCCAGTAGATGCCCCACTCCTGTACCATTCAAGGCCAGGTTGGATGAGGCCCTGAGTAATGTGATCTAGTTGAAGATGTCCCTGCCCAAGGCAGGGTTGTTGGAATAAATGACCTTTAAAAGTCTCTTCTGACCAAAATCATTTTATGATTTTTGGGCACTTCTGTCCTAGCTTTTTGTAAGAGGTGATGCTGACAGATTTCCTTGGCTGGGGCAAAAGCAATTTTAAGTCCATATTTTGTGGACCTCTGAGCACCTCTAATGGAAGCAATACCACAAGAACTACTCAAACAGGAGTCAGGTTCAGGTCACTAAAAGCAAATGTGGTGCAAGAGTCATTCAGTTTTTCTTCTCTTTTAATAATCTCTGGTATTGTCTAAAGGTTCACCCTACAGTCTCAGTAGGGAACAGTCTTGATCTGAGATCTGTAGCTTTTTTTACATGGTGTTATGAAAGTGTATGCAGGAGCAGTCACACAAACATTATTTCTGTGGATTAATTTTTTTTATTATTCAATAGCAAGAAGACAGGTATCACTTGGTAAAACAAGCAAGCAATACTCTTGTCTTTCTGGAACTGACTGAAATGAAGGAGGGGAAAAGCCAATTCATACATGATGTTTTCTAGTAGTTACCAGGAGAACACATGCTACAACTTGACATCTTAGTGAAAGCCTTGATTTTTTATTTGCCTACCACATAAGCTCATCTAAGTTATGATGACCGAAATAGACACTTCTCACATTCTGTTTATTGAATTCATTTTCCCTACATATCACTATGGATGCTTTCTGGTGTACATGAACCCATATTCTATTTTTTCACCAAAATGGGAAACTGAAATAAAGTAATGTGTTCGGAATGCTTATCTGTGTGGTTTTTTTCCCTGATCCTTAGTATGATGGTTGTTAGATGAAATAATGAACATTCTATCTGCTTGAAATCAGTGCCAGCTTCAAGACAATAATTCTTTGCAATGTTTTGCAGCTGTTCTGAATATATTTATTTCTCACAGCATGATAAATAGAGTATTCTAATGCGTATGAAAAATAAAAAAAGGAAAATGCAATGGTGCAAATGGAAACAAAGCTTCATTTTTTCCTGTGTAGAAGAGAATTGCAAAGTAGCTTTATTCACAGTTCCCAGAAAAGCAATATGTGTTAATAACTACCTTTATTCATTTTTCAATATCTTGCAGCCTAGTTAATCTGTGTTGTATAAACACATTAATGCAAGAGAATCCCTTTTCAGACAATATCTTGACCTTCAAATTTGTGTGAACTGATGTTTCTTAAGCCCAATTTCAAATCTAGTAATTAATGGACACAGTCCTTGTTATCATGAAGCAGAGAAGGGGACTTTGACATTGCAGCTATACTGGTGCAAATCACATGGACTTCTAGTAGGTTTAGCCTGGTAGAACACAGAACTGATTGTTTTTCTTCTTGATAATTTCTTAGTGAAAAAAATTAATTCTGCTATACAATTTTTCTTTATAGTGTGTCTTGCTTTTACAGATAGTTTCTCTGTTATTCCTAAATATTTGCTATATTTCAGTGTTTGTAAAAACAAGTATTTTTAATGTGGAGGGCTATCCAGGAGTGGAGGCTACTGCGGAATCTGGAGAGTCACAAATATCATTAATACTTTGATTAAGCAATGTTATTTAATGTTGAAGTCATTGTATTAGAACAGTGACTTGCATTTACTTTAAAATTACTGCTTTGAACACATCTGCTATGTTTTGGAGCTCTCTTGCAAGTCCAACTTATTTTTCAGATTTGAATAAAATTGTCTTCATCTGTCATCTTTACAGCAGCGGAGCCCTGCCACAGTCTTCAGCTGAGCTTGCAGGACATGGAGAGAGGCTTCACTGAGTCTTCACAAAGGGAAGGATTTTCAAATTAATAATTAGGTGAGTTTAAAAGAAGCAACTGCAGCAAGATTTTGCTATGAATCTCCTGCTTTCAGGTATGGTATCAGATTAAAGTCTGGGAAAAATGTAGGCAAAAAGCAATGGTGAATTATTCGAGCTAAGAAATTAATCAATAGTTTGTCCCTTGCAGACTGGTTTGTAAAGAACTCACATTTTTAAAAGTTACTTCTGAATAAAATTTAATATGCAGATTATGTGTATGCATACAAGTCATCGTGAGCAAAGACTACCTACTCAAAATATGTTGTGAGAAAACTGGTTTGGTCTCATAGGTCAACAAGTAAGTTTTTTACACCAAAGGAATGACTTCTTTCAGAACCAAATTTATAATACTGGGAAAATGATTAACTAAAGATTCATTTTCCTGGTATATTTTTCTGTCCTTTTTTTTTTTTTCTTTTTTTTTCTTTTTATCAGTGCTGTAGAGTTCCTCTTAACTGACTTCTGAGCTAGAAATGTATTAAAAATTAAGCTGAGCAGTGTGAAGACAAACTGTGATAATTAGATTCCAGAGTTTAGCTGAACATTCAAAGAAGCATTTCTTTGCTTATAGTGTTTGGAAGTAATCTCAGGATTCATTGCTGATAAAGTACAAATATTTTGGTTTTATTCTAAATTCCAAATAGGAAAAGTGCCACAAAAGGATTGGTTTTTGAGTCGGTGTAAGTTCCACAGGTGACCTTTGTTCTAGCCATTTTAGTAATATCATATGGATGTCTAGGCACTGCCCATTGCTCCTTGGGAGAGAATTCTCCACAAGTTAGATGCTCTTCTCTCCTTTCTGGCTGTACATCTCTGCAATCGATTTTGGGCTGGGACATCCCTCTGTCATAAGAACTATAGTTTGTGCTGGGCGAATGGACTGATGTGTCTGTTTTACAAGAAAAATAAACGTACTGAAAATATATACATTACTTTCCCTGGAAAGGTCATCGATGCCACAGAATGCAGCTGGAAATCTCTGTAAATTGACTTAATGGTGCAGACAAAATTTTAGATTGTTTCCCAGTTCCAAGAGTTTATCCTTGGGTAAAAAGAATATTTGCTGTCCTTTTTGTATCTGGTTTGTGAAAAAAGAAAAAAAAAGTGTTTTGAGTTTTAGTTAATTTTGGTTTAGAACAGATAAAATTTTACTGGGGAAAAAAAGGCATAGCAAAATAAAAGAAGACATAATGAAATGAAACTAGTGCTGCAGAAAAGTGGGGGTTTGGCTCTAGATTTAATTTTAGAAGTGAGGGAATTTGCTTCAGGGGAGAATTGAGTATGACCATAATTCCTGTCAATTCTGTAACTTCTTCAAGAGTGAGTATAGGGTTGCAATAACAGGTTGAATGAAGTGCTCCCTCAAATTACAGGGAGCACTTCATTCAATAAAAAAAGTCAAGTTGTGGTGAAATTGCAGACAATTCTGCTCCATATTGACTTCAGTTTTATTTGTTTTCTCTGCACAGTTCATCTTTCTTTCCTTTAGCTTCTTTTTCTACACTCTCTTTGCTTAAAGTGTGCTTACAATAGTGGATTTTGGGTTAATAGTGACAGAAATAAAAGGATGTCTCATTCACTGGCTAATTGGTAGTGCCTGAAGCCATGTATAATTTCACATAACTTATATGAAGCTCTGGCTGCCTTGTCCCTTACCACTGGACCCAAAGCCCTGCTGTACCTGTGGTTTGATTTAGATGTTGCTGTTTCCTGTTTCAAGTGTGTGTTAATGACGGTAGATGCATGAGCACACTGCACGCGCCCGACGAGTGGGGCATCAGCAACAAAAAGAAAAATACATTGTCATTGCTTCAGAACCAATTCTAGATCATGCTACTTGCATCACTACTTAATTTTCTGTGTCCTCTTAATCAGTAATGTTGGCAAATATTGGCTAATTTTTATTTTTCTTTTCCTCTATTGCTTCTTTTCACTTAACAAGAAGATGGCTTTTCAATGTAAAATTCATGTTCTTAACTTTGGTTCCCAAAGTATCAAAAAAAGTGGAGATTCTGAGAAAGACATCAGCCTGACACTGCTGATGGAGATGCTTTGTCCTATCTTTTGGCAGCATGTGACGTGGCAGACCTATCAGGATGTTCATGACTTTCTCAATGAAGTCATTCACAGCACTAGAAAGGCAGACAAGTGTGTGTGTACATGAGTTTCAGAGAATTTTTGGAGAATTCAGTACAGAATTCACAAGGTGTAAAAGACTAAAGCAGCTGCTTTGGTGCTGACCACACAGTGTATGAACTATTCTGTTGTCTTGGCAAGCACCAGTTGAACTGTGGCCTTTTCTGTTCTCCTTTCCTTGCCAAATGTCCTCTTTTTGTTGAGTTACATGCTAATGTGCTAAGCTCCATCAGGCAAAGACTGATTTTATTTAGAGAAAAGATTGTGTGTTTGCATAGAACATGTCAACAGGAAAGCTGAATTCTAAAGAGCAATAAAGGCCTCACAGTTGTCACCGTGAAGATCAAGGGCAAGCATAAATATAGGACCTGGAACAGAGCCTGATAGAAAAGGAGGTAAGACTTGAAATAACAGAAGGCAGTATTGAACACTGGGGTGATAAATACGACAGCTGCTATACTCCTAAGGCCGGGATGAAAACATGTATAAAATCAGTATGATTCAATGGAGAAGTGTATATACTGATAGGTTTATCAAGCAATATTTTTATGTGCAATGCTATTTAAATAGTCTGCTTTGCAGTAAAATCAGTAGATGTAAAGAAGTTGGACTCTTTTATAAAATTTCATATATTTAGTAACTTAGGCTCAAACATGCTGTCCCATTATCTTCCTCATAAAATGGTATCTAGACTTTCCGTTTATGAGCATATTGGAAAGAGTACAGACAAGAAGGATCAATCACAGTGTTGTTTTGCTGTGATCAATAGAAGATCTCTGTGACAACAAGCTGGGAAATGGCTTTTCAGAACAGCTTATTTGTCTAAAGAGTAAAATGCTTCCCTACCCATGGCTGTGCTAACTGTAGAGAATATAATTCAACCCTTCTTTTCCCTATAAAGAGCAGGCTGTTGCAGCCCTCTGATCTGATCTGGTTGTTTAGTTCCTCGTTAGAGTCCTGTGAGCACACCACGCTTTGGTAGAATGCACACAATGTGCAGGTATCAATTTCCAGGACAGGCACCGTCTGTGGTTTATTTAGTGAATAGCATTATTGAGATCCCAGTTCTGACTAAGCCCTTTGGCTGTAGCTCTTCTGTCTGTTTATTATAAGCAGTGAATGCTAAAGTAACAACACGATAAAACAATTAGAAGCCTTCCCAAATAGGCAAATAGATAATTCTACTAATATACTTTAAATCTGCTAAAAGAAATAGAGCCAGCTATTTTAGTGTTGCTTTGGGGTCTACGTTAGACCCAGTAGTTATGTCTCAAGGGGGACATACACAAACTATGTCTTTATGTGTGTGTATACATACACTGATTTTAATATCAGGAAAAACCTGTCAGATTTGTAAAATACCAACTTACACTTCAGGCCAATCTATGGAACATCTGGTTTATCCACAGATGCAATTTTAACATTAGGTTTATACCACAGTATTCAAGAGACTGTCAAATTCGGGAAATTGCAGAATAATAATAATTACTATACTTATAACAGCAGGGATATCTCAAAAAAAGTCTTTTTTTTTTCTAAAAAACAGCTGCACCTGGAGGTTTACTTACCAAATAAAAATTTCTCTCTTTATTTTCAAACAGTTTTCAATTTTCTGTAGCATTGTGTATTTTTAATTAACTCTCTGAATTGTGATTATTTTTCCTGAAGCTCAAGCAGTGAAGGTCAAATGTAATCATAATGATGACTTGTCTCACTCAAGAGCTGTTTATAAGATACAAATAATTTTTCTTTTCCTAGTAAAGCAAAACTGATTGACTAACGGATACCTTAAGCTAAAAGTTCTTCATGCCTATTCGCATTTTTAGTGAGTGCTTTAGTTATTAGGAAGAAAATAATAAGATTAAAACCAAAATTCTATTGTACACCTCTTCCAAATTCCAATTTAATTTGACTTTTTTCTTCAGGAGGAAAATGCCATTTGCCAAACACATGAATTATGAAGCATAAGAACTCCCACATCATTGTCATCAGTACTTTGTGAATTTTGCCTTTCAGTTAATTTGTTTCCTTAGGAAAATTATGCTTTAGGAAAAGTTATATTATAGATACATCTAATGACAACTTTATAAAGAGCAAGTTCATTAATTTCAAATACACAGAATAGATTTTTAAATTAGGTAGAACACAGGACAGACACACAAATTTAAATTAGGACTTACACAGTCCAGGCATTATTTTTCCTGGCAATTTGTGAATGCTGGACTTTGTTGTACCAGTTCTTTAGAATTACATCTCCCAGAAGTTGAGTAAAAAAAATTCTAATATTCCTCACGTTTTCTTCTTTTGCTTTAAGTGTTCTGTAAAAATGCTATCACTGAGCAACTGTTCTAGAACGCCTTCACTGTTCACTTCTTGAGGGAGGTAGGACTTTAATATAAAGTTGATGAAGTCAGTAACTTGTACTAAATAAGCAACGTGACTTTATTCCATGTATAGAGTGGAATATGTTCCAGACAACACCACAAGAAACCACAATTCAGTGATTTCATACAACATATGTAGGTGTGGATTAGAGATACGCTTTCTTTAACACTATCATATTATGACAACTTAATTTCCTGCTGAGTATGAATAATTTTACTGTGAAATAATTTATCACCATATTAATTCAGATGTTCTCAAATCAGTTGGCTACATTATTTAAATCCCACAGATTTTTACTTTTTTAAGTCAAAGTACTCTCATTAATATCATAATCTTTTAGAATAAGTGCCATGTTCCCTACTTTGAGAAATAAAATAGTTCTCAGTCAAAATGAATCTTTATTGCCAACTTTACTTGGAAATTTAAAAAAGACAATCCTTCTGTCACTAACTGGGTAGTCAAGAGGCAGAAGATCATGAAGTGGATCTAAAGCTTCCATTTCCTTAAAAAAAAATTCTCTGGCCCCAATCTAGAATCCAGAGGTAAAAAACCCCAAGAAAACATCAGAAACTTTTTCATGTATCATTTTGGCTGTATCATACTATAATATTCACTGCATTGAGACTTTCAGCCCTAATTGTCCTTAAGGGGCATTGTGGAGTTTAATTATTGTTGTTTTGGAGAATAATTTAAATACAACAGTGATGAGCACTCTAGAAAAACCCACAGCAAAATCAATTATGACATCTACAGCTCACAGTTTGAATTTTGTACAGTAAATATCAGAGTGCGCATCTACTCATTATCCAGCTAGTGTCTGTGTTTGTTAAACCCCAGAGCTTCATCCATAAATAAATGAGGGCAGGGTTAATGCCAGTAAAGGAACGCTAATTCTGTCCCCTCTAATCTTTTACCTTCACTCAGCTTTTTGTTTCAGGGGAAAACACAAATTAATGACAATGAAGGCAACACAGCACCAGCAAGGTGGAGTACATTTCTGAATCAATTATCATGAGGCTTTGAATGCAAAATTTAAGCTCCTGTTAGCAACGCAATAAATTCTTCTTGCGCTGCAAAATTCTGGCATAACCATCTGTTTTCAAATTGTTTGGAATCCTCATCTACTGTTAAATGAGTTGATATGAGAGCAGTATCCATTTCCTTCCTTACCTGTATTTGTAACTCCAGAAGAGTTATCTCACTGCCAAATGTTTCTAACCTGTTGATCCTCTGAGTGTGTGATGGTTTTGGCCGCATTTTGAGCTTTGTACAAGAAGACATTCTCAGGAGGAGGAATGTTAATGGACTTAGTTGGAGCTCCTTCACGCAGCTGCTCACTTTGATCTTTAAAGTGAATCATCACAGCTCAGAGATGATCAGTGAGCAAGGCTTAGGGAGGTTTGGCTGATCTAAGCACAGCCTGCATGGTAATGAGCTCCTTGTTGGGATTACCTGGGACTTTGTGCTGCTTACCAAGTTAAGAAAGCATTTTGGCATCTCAGGTGTTTGTGCTTAGCTCCCAAAGTTATTTTTTTGCTATTGCTATTGCTTTGAAGATTCCGGTCTTTAAACATTACAATTTCATTGCCTATTACCCTACTGTTCCTACAGGCTTGTTGCATTGGGGTGTGCATTGCATAGCCAGGGGCATTTGGGTGATAAATATTTGAATTTCAGCTCATTTCTCATTATATATTCCATTACTTTTATGTTATCCCTAACATGACTGTGATGCAAAATTTGTGATGTTTTTGTTCAGGACTTTTAGTATACCAGTTATTGAATATGCTGTTGTAAAATCAGTGGAGGGAAGTTAGAAATGTTACTATAAACAATTGAATAGCCATTGCCTGGAGCCCAAAATCAAGAATCGAAATGTTCAGTGATATGATGAACAGAATGAATTATATATAATTCATAGACTGTGGAGGGGAGATTTTTTCCTATGCTGAACTAGGCTGAATGTTTTTTGAATGGCCCCTTTAAAAAAATACCATAAAACCAAAGTTGAAGGATGTTATCAGCACTTTTTAGCAAACCTTAGAATTTAAATGCCACAGCTAATTCTTCAGAGGGTGTGGATTTTTTAAAGAAAAATTATTTTGGTTTACTAATCATGCAATGGGAGATGAGGAGAAATATATAATTCAATATTTACTGAGTTACACTCACCCATTGCTCAAAATGTTCAGCTTCAGTTATTATTTTTGGATCCTCACAATCAACAGTTGCTTATGCTGTGAAGTTGTCTTAGCTGATCAGCACACAGATGGATGACCAAAGTTGTCCTGCATTTCTGTTTATCATAGCATAACCCTTTTCAGTAAAGAGAACAGGCTGTTTAAAATATAGCTGGATAGATCATCAAATTCTCAACATTAGGATAAGCAAACCTAAACCCATTAAGTGCAATTATGTCATTTTTGTCTTGAATTAAAAACAAACAAACAAAAAAAACCAAACCAAACAAACAAAAAAAACCCAAACAAAACAAAAACAAAAACAAAAACAAAACAAACAAACAAAAAACCC
>VWZT01016913.1:355332-436092 GCA_013397055.1 Pachycephala philippinensis | reverse complement strand
TCCTTAAAAAGACACCCCATTCTTAGTTCATGATAGCAGTTGTGGGAAAACTGCAAAGTTCATGAGAGATATTTCACGACAGCAGATGTCCGGGCGGGTCTGTTTGTTAGTGACAGTTTGAAACACCACATTGGAGCAGAAGAAACCTCTTTTTCTTTCAAATATGAATGAGACTTAAAGACTGCAATTCTGACCTGAAATCATATGCTATCCTTTGTGCAAGTATGGAAATTATTAGGGAGAAGTGCTGGGGGGAGAGGTGCTGGGAGGAGAGGTGCTGGAGGGAAAGGGAGAATTTGTTGTAATCTTTATCATTCTTTTATTACCTTTAATTCTGTTAGTAATAAACTTCTTTGTATTCTTTAAAGTTTTGAGCCTGCTTTGCCCTTCTTCTAATTCTTATCTCACAAAAAGTAAAAGATGCAAACTAAACCACCACAGCTTCTAAGATGTAATTTCAAAGCATTTCCTTGCTAGTTGAGACGCAAGAAGAGCACACACAGAATTTTGTGCACTGGGGCATATTGAGTTCATTCTCATTAGGTGTTTGCTAAATCTCTAGGATACTAAAACAAGTTTCTTGGAATTAATGTGCAGCAGTTATTTCAATTAAACATTTGCTAAAGGCTTTTAATGTCCTTATCAGAAAAATTCAGTGTAAGCCTTAGATTAATTTGTTCATGATTGTGTGGTACTTTGGAAATACAAACTACTAAATAAGAAAGAAATGCTATTATTGTACTATCTTCTAGATTCTGCAGTACCATGATTACTTCCTGCTCATATTTCTCTTCAGTGCTGGAAATAGATAAAACTTAACTTACCTAACTGCTGAAATGCTGAAAAATATCAGTTATATGCAGAATTATTTGCATAACTTTATCAGATAAACATATTTCTGTGCATTATGGCTCATCTTTAGTCATAACTTTAGTATATTTAAAGCTTAGACAAGGCAGATGGAACAATCTGAGATACAAAAAAAGTTGGCATCTCCATTTAAAAGAAAAAGAAGGGGGTGGAAAGGAAAAAAATAGCCTCTGCTGGCAGTGTCCCAGGTAGATACAGAGGTTTGTGCTGGTGTCTAATGATTTGTTGCACTGACACTTATAACTTTTCAAAACAGTGGTTTCAGGTTCAAAATTTAAGTATCACTTCAGAACAGAAGTGGAAGAATTTGCTTCATTGTTTTTCGTTTCATTGTGTGATGCTTGGGATTGTGGCCACAGAGGAGGAGCAAGGAAACTTCTCTTTTCCAAATACAGTACGAGCATATAATCTGCATTTACTATCTAAGGCCTAATTTAGTGATCATTTAATCACATATTTAAATACAACTGGTCACAATAGCCCTTAAGCAAATGTTTACACTTTGTTGTAAGTATATATACTTTCCTGAACTTACCAGAGCCAAAGGAAACTGAGAGTTATGCAGTGAAATCCCTCAGCCGAGGCAGCAGAGCTGGGGATCAGTGCTCCTGTATCTCATCCAGTCAGGCCTGTGCATTACTTGCTGAGCTGCACTGCTTTTGGCCTTTTGAACCTTTAAACTCAGCAGAGGCAATGGTACTTTGAATGGGAAATCACAAGTCCAAAGAGAATTGTAGTATTCTTTAGAAATATGCCTAATAATAACCTTTCCTACATTTTTCTCTTGAGTAATACATGGCTTCAGCAGTGTTTTCATTCCATGCAGTTTCATCAAAAGAGAGCAAAAAGTCCATTTCAGCATGCAGTTGTGCCATTTATTGTTACCTAAGAAACATTTCTTATATTCGTTTGAATCAAGGAAACTCAGAAGCAAACAAGACTTTGGTATCTTGTACGGTGGTTTTAGATGGGTTTTGGTCTACATTTGAATCTTCTTTGTTTTCAAACTTTGATGATTCTTTTTTTCCTCCTAATTTGTTTTCAAGAACTTCATCCCATTTCTGTCATTTCTAAATTAATAAAAATAATGTTATGCATGTCACTGTGTTAAATCAGCCCATTAGCAGTTTCACCAATTCCTTCTTTTCTTTTTCTTTCCTTTACCTTTTTTAAAGTGTTTCTGTCTATCACTCTTGCCAGCTGTGTCCTATTTCCAAAGCTTCATCTACTCACACAAAACAGCTTGGAATGGTGAGGTAGATTTTAGGAGATTAAAGATTGCACTGTAATACACTACACTTAATCCTAATGCCAGTAAACTCTTTATATGCTATCCTCCCCTCAGGATTACAAAGATTTATGTAACCATATTTTTTCACATCCAAAGGAGCTTAAAGGAATAGACATAGATTGTTCTGGGTGTTGAATAAAAGCAGTAAGCTCAGATAAAGTATTTTTGTTCCTCAGATAATATACCAGAATGTAGCATTTTCAAACTGAGTGGTCATAGGAGACAGATGAATGGGGTGAAGGGGGAATGTTTACTCTGATCTTAAACTCATGTCTTCAGGATGTAGTGGCACACATTTAATATCTATAACAGCAGAACTAGGAAAAATGTCTTGTCTAGCAATGTTTAATGTTATATGAGTTTTGCTACCTAAGATTTGCCTCTGCTAGTTTTTAGCATTAAATATTCAATGATGTAGATGTGTACTCAAGTAAGGTTGCCTATCAGTTTTCCAAGTCACATTGTGTGGGAAACATACTAAGGAATGTAATGAAAGTTGTTTTACAGCCAGCAGTGTATCAGGAGCTATCATGTGCTTTTATGTCTTGCTACGAGGGAAGCTCTTTAAATATCATTATCAGAGCCATGAATATTCTAAACTGATGTTCTTTCAATATTTAGCTTAAGCTTTTAAAATTTCAGAGGACATAACTCTGTGTGTGAGTGGTGATTTGCAGTCTTCAATCCTCTTTGCTGGAAGGTTCCTGTAGCAGCAGCAATGTCTGACTGAGTTTGATTTCTGCTGTTTTCAGGGTGAGTGGAAGACTTTACCTTTTGTTTACCTGCACTATTTTGACATGACTTACCTCTTTTCTCCATGTTTTGACACTATCTTGTCTGCCGAATGATGATTTAATTTTTATCTTTTTGTGAAGGAATGAAAAAACCACTAAGGTAAAATGGGATCTCAGGAGATTACGAGTCTTTTTATTGGACTTAAAAACCATTCAAACAGGGCCAGGGCCCATTTGGGTGATATTTGTCACTACCAGGATGCCTAATGTTTTGGGGATTTTTTAAATAAAAAATGTAATTTTAGCATTAACTTTTAGAGGAATAGAACTATAATTAAGCAATCCTAATCCTCAAACTCACACTCAAAACCACCAAAATCAAGACAATCAGCTGTCACACAGGAAAATATTTGAAAAAGATTGCTGGCTTATCTCAGTAGATGGAAACATTAAAAAATTGCAACCGGCCCTCATTATTTTTAAAAGAAATAGAGAGGCAGGAGAATGTTTGATTTCACTGTGCTTCTGAATTGCTTCAGCAAAGTGCTTATTCAGTGGGCAGAGTCAGAGGGAGGAAGAAAGGATGAGAGAAAAGCACCTAGTGTACAAAGCAAAGTCTATTTATAGCTGGTATCTCAACAATGACTTTCATACAGAGGAAAAGATAGAAAACGTTGAAGTGTCTTTTGCAACAAACGGTCATTTTGAAAAGTGGAGCTTCATCACCTTTTCAGAGGTGCCCAGAGCCTTTGACAGCTGTTGTGTAACTATATGCAGGGAGATATATGAGGTGTAGCACTTAGAATTTTATCAGCCATACAGCCATACAGGAAAAAATAAAAGCATAGTCTGATACTTTGAAAAATGAGTGGAAAAAAAATGTTTCCATCTTTGGTGATGTCTGAAAGTTCAAAATACTTAAGAAGTAGTGCTTTGCTTTTATCCTTTATTTTCCTGTTAAAAAACATCCTAGTGTATGCCACTTTGGATTCTATAAATGTACTTTATATTGTAGGATATATGCAGTCAAAGAAATATATTTACAGAAAAGTAAAGAATGTAATTTTAAAAGCATTTCAATGTTCTGATGTCTTCCTTTATAGAATGTGTAAATCTTGTGTCCCCTCTCCAGGTGCAAGGTAATATCAGTCTGGGTGACCACTGTTCCTTGAACCATGAAACAACACATGAAATTATGTAATTCATTAGGAAATGTCAAAGAGAAATGAAATGAAATCATTGATTTCTCTGAGCTGTCACAAGTCTGGTCTTCAAATGTTCAAATCATGACCAACAGATGAATTTGCTTCTGATCTCATTAATGTCAGTAATATTGGTTTTTTTTGGTTTTCCCAGTGCAGGCTTAGAGGGCTATCTGTCTATCGCTACACAGTCACTAGATTTACATAATTCTGAATCATGTTAGCTCAGAGCAGATGACTATAAGTCAGTGCTAAGCTTTTTGCCATGCTTACCTCTTTTAGACTGTCAGTATTTTAGAGTAATATTAATGTTGTATTGTACATGAAAAGAAAGAGGAATTCAAAATACCCATGAAATGCTAAACTGGCAGAGAAAGTATGATCCTTGCAGCAAGACAGGAGTGTTGCAGTATCAGAAGTACTGCTGGGCTTTCTTCAAAATAGCAAGTGCTAAGGATGGGAGTCTCAGCTGCTAATACTCAGCTTTTGTGGTGTTTATGATTTGCAGTGTTTTCCATTCAACAGGCTTAAAATATTTTACAATTTCTATTTTATTAAACCTTATAGCATCTTTGTGAGATAATGGGAAAATAACACCCAAATCTGACTGTAGAAGCTAAGATAAAAAGAAGCCAGTTGGAGCAGAAAAACCAAACCACAACCCTCTTAATTCATGCTGTGTGAAGCTCCGAGAGCTGCCTTGCTGTTTTCTTCACTAAAAATTCAGTATCCAAAAGGTCATAAGAGTAACGGCATCCTGCATGGCCAGTAAGCAAAACCAGCATTTAATTATCACTTTTAAATGACAAAAGGACAGCTTGTCTACCAAAGTGGATTATCTCTAACTGTGAACTAATGTCCCCACCATGCAGGAGACCTTACTGGTGCTGCTGAGTCATACAGTAAATATGGTCATAAAGGATATTGGTGTTAGGCTTAAGTGTGTGTGTTGAATCGGCTCAAGAGTGATTGGCAGCTTGGTGCATCTGTTGGTGCCTGGGGTTTGAAATTTTGGTTTGCTGTCCATTGCTGAGGAGGAACAGAGCACCAGCAGAGAGAACATTGCCATCAGGACAGAGCAGAGAACTGGGGGAAATGTTGGCATGTATTGGGAGAGTTTAGTTAGCGAGAACATGTTGGGACCTTGACAATGTGATGGCCTGAACACCTTCAGGTGCTGAAAAACTCTTCAGAGTTTCTGGGAGATACATGGCTCAATCGTAGTCTAATTCCACAGTGGCCGTATATTTCACAGAAAAAATGGAATTTTATTGTGCTTTCTCCAGGCATTATTTTTGTTTGTTTTCTCTTGCATCTATACAAAAATGCATCAGTGAGAATGTTCCAAGTAATGATTTACTCTTATGCTTTAGTTACATGAAATACGAACGGAATCTCCCTAAGTAGTAGATGGAGTTGTTCCTCTACATTTTAAAAGTACAATTCATAGGAAGCTTTATTAAATGGTTATGTCACAGCACAGTTCAGTTATCTGTATCATCATAACATCATAGGCCAGCAAAGGTTTCGTTTTTTTGTTTTCTATGTGCATTTGACTGGAAATGCACATAGAAGAGATTGCCACTAAAACATCATCCATCTGCTTATATTACTCTTTATTGTAAACACCACAAGATTTTATAACATGGCACAAAACTTGCTACATGAAAAGCATTAACACTTGCAAAAAATGTTTTTAATGCAGCCTAATCTTTAATATATTGCTCTTTTAAACATCTCCTTTTTTCCATCCCCTTAAGTTTGTAAAGGTCCTTCAAATAGAAACCTGTTACAGACATTTAGAATGTCACCATTTTATCAAGGTCAGGCAATCCATCAGCAAGTCCTTTAACATCCCTCTCTCTGCTGAATTCTTGCTGTGCCCATGATATATAACCAAGTTTAAATTTCCAGGCTCATTTTGGGTGTTCAGTATACTCCAATAGCACTTAGGTGATAGTGATTTCTAGGAAGAAACACATGGAATGTTCTCCAGAAAGAGTTAAACCCTTTTATTCAGCAAAGAGAGCTTGCAGGGAATAGTGCTACATTGTGGGAAAAATTCCCACTAGAGTTGAGTGTCATTACAAAGCTTCCGTTCCAGATGCAAGACAGACTTCTTCAATCTTTTTCTTAATGGAAGTTCAATCTCCAGTGAGTGCAGATTAATTTCAATCTAGAAATAAAAACCTAATCCAAACATTTTATCTTGTGGGCAATAAAGATGCCATTAAGTTTGCCTTCTACATTTGTGGCAGATGTGCAGGACCCAGTTGGGTCCATTTTAAAAAATACATCAGATGTGACTGTTACTGTCAATTTGTAATGGTCTGCTTAAAAATATATTTAAAATTCCTGTTTCTTCATCACTGTTGGCAAACTTCGGGGTCAACACTGAATAGCCCGCAACACAGAAGTATTAAAGCAATGGCAGAATCTCACGTGTCCTGTATTTGTAGCTTCCAATGTGAATACCACTGCATGCCTCTGAGTCTTTGTTTTAAAAGGAGACAATTGCAAGGCTTGTTGATAGTGTTGGAGACCAAATAATTCATTTAGAACGAAAGTCACTGCAACAGCACCGATGAAGTAAATCTAATAGTGCAAGTTTGCCAGGTCTTTTTCATGATATTGATGAATCTTCTTTATACCTAGATTAATTTAACTGTAAGACTGTATTTAGTCAGGAGGTGATAGCCTTACCTGCTCTAGTGTGGAGACATTTAATTGCTTCACCACAAAAAGAAATGTTGTAAAATGGAAGACAACCTGTACACTGGAGATAGTTTATAATGATAATTTCCTCCTCTAACATCATCTATCTGACAGTAAAGATTGAGCCTTTTTGCTCTTTGCCCTCAAAACAGCTTGAGGAAAGAGGTTCATGTTAACCCAAACTGCTGAAATTGCCAGACAGAGCCCATTGTAATGACTGGTAAAATGAGCTTCAGTGATCTGATGATTCATCTTAATCAATTGCCTAGTCTCATGTATAAAACTGTCTTTCTCAATGATACATGTAGATAATACAGATACAACATTAATCTCACCAGATACTGCATAATTAACCATGCCCATTTATCTTCCCACACACATGTGCATCATTAGTAACAGCTGCTAAACTCAGCTGCGAGACAGTTTCACAAAGAAAATAGAGAAATTGGTAAGAAAAGTCAAATTGAGTCCAAATACCTTTAAGTTTGAATACTAGTTTTAAGAAAATGTTTGTAGATGTCATTATATTTGGTGTCATGTATGTACAAGTTGGAAGGTTTGTATCTGAACAAAAGGATAGGTGTTTGATCTATTAAGACTTTTAAATCTCTGGCAGGTGAGAAGGTGATTTGTTGTTTGTTGTCTTGAAAAAACTGTCTTGTTGAAAAAAACTGAGTTGTCAACCTTTCAAATCAACAGTCATAAGAGATGTGCTGGAAGCTATTTGATTTAGAAATTAATTTATTACAGATGCACATTCTTTGTAATTAGGTTAACAGATGTTATTAACAGGATTTTGGGTGTCAATATTCTAATACCCCATGAGATGGCAAGACAGTTCCATCTGCTTCTGGGTGCCTAAATGGGCAGCAATGCTCCTTCTAAGCTTGTTATCCTCCACAATAGAAATTCTGGACTATGCTTGCATTGTCTGACTGTTAGTGGTAGTTTTATTAATGAGCAATACCTAAACAGCATAATGTCTCATGTAGAGCCAAGGTAGCAGAGCAGTGATCACAGCTGGTGTGCTTCACATCACAACGGATCAGAATCTCTTGTTTTGCTGTGTGGGATTAACACACCTCGCATAATGAGATGATTCCACTTCTATGTACAGCTAAGAGAAATGAATAGACAAGCCATGATAAGTATTCTACCAACCTCCATCTTCATTCATCCAAGAATCAGTCCAAACCATTGTTCTAGTCATACGTGGTTTGAAGCTTCCCCAAAATTGTTTAAAATAACTGGGTTTTATTGCTGCAAAATATCAGAAGAGTTTGTTGTGAGCATAATATTGAAAATTCATAGAACTTTAACTATTAGTATTTAAACTGGAGCAATTGTTTCTAGATATTGATATGCATTCCAGGAGTAAGAAGGTAATTCACTGTGATTTACTTATTTTGTTGCTATGTGTCTCTACTGTATTTTAATTGTGTTTCTAGTGTATTTTCCAAAAGTTTCTTTGAATTGGAAGCACATCTAAATTGGCTGCAAGCATGTACAGTCCAACTGGTTGATTAGAAGTTTCACTGAGATATGCAAAGAAATTTCTTGGTGTTTACTTTTCGTATCGAGTATTTAGTACCACCAGGTTTTCTGCCCAGATTCAGTTCAGCATACTAAAGATGAGTTTCAGAGGCAAATCAAGAGAAAGTGTTTGTAACTTGCACTTTTCCTTCAGCACTTTCCCCTTGACAAGCTTAGACTTGCTTAGACTTTTTCTCACTTGCTTATGCAGGGCTTATTGATTTGTAGAGATCACTTCTGAGTTAACAGAAATATAAGAAGCCTGGACTGGTGTTTATATGCCAAGGCATGCTGGTTTAGGAAGAAAAAGGACTTAAAATGTATATTAATATTGTGTATTTCTACTCCAGATAAAGCATGTTCTTCCAGCACCTTGGCACACAAACTGTGCTAGCACAGTTGCCTTAGATTACGACTGCCTGACATGTGACGTTCACTGATGTGAAACTTCCCACCACCACCCGCATTCCCTCTGCATTTGTCCCCGTGCTTAACCAGAATGAATCAATCAGAAGTAGATTTTCTGATGCATAAGTCACCATAGCCTTGACTTGATCAGGTTCTGCAGAGGTCACAGGGAAGAGTGGAGGTTTGTCCATAACAAGCCTTGCTTGAGTTATTATTATGGCTATCTTAGAGTGCTGCAATAACTTAGAGTGGCTATGTGAATAGTGTACTTCATTGCAGTTTCATTTTGTTTCCCAACCTTTGGAACAAAGATTTCCTCATCCAAAATAACTTCTGTGTACCTTTTATCACATCCAGAATAAGAAAGGTTTACATTGTTTCAGCTCAAAGAGTGAAAAAAAAGAATATTTCAGGATGTCAGTCAATCTAAAACTGCCATGAGAAATCTCTCTGGTAATACTCTGCACTGGCACTGTTACTACACTTTGGAGGAGAGCATTCAGACTTTTTTAGATTGTGCTCTCTGAAGAATGTGAATCTCTCTGCAATGATGGTACGTTTATATTTATATTTTCTTTGCCTGTGTACTCCAGTGGGGCATCTGTCTTTAAGCTCACAGAACTGTGACAGTGTGTCTCATAAACATACAAATTGAGCAAGTTTCTTTTGCAAACCAATCAAGTTCCTGCTGACAACCTTGGCCATCTTTCTATTTTAAGTAGGAAAACATACTCATCCTCCTCTATCAAGTCATGACTAATGGATAGAAATATTAACACATTTTATAAATTGTTACTCAGCCTCTGGTAATCTAAGGGAAATAGAAAATACAGTTTTTAGTAGTAGAATCTATGATATGCCTTCATCAAACAACTAAAAGGAAGGGAGAACGCATGGAATGCATTAAAATGCCCTGTCAGCTACCAAATTAAGAAGATGCTTATGATCTTTATAATAGCTTAGCCATTATTCTTATAAATTTTTGACTGAATGTGTGATATTTCTATTAAAAGTGGTGCTAATATTTGGTGGTTTTATCCCTGTAACAATGCTGTGTTCATATAAGGCATGTCTGACTTTGCTTTATAAAAATAACTTGGAGCATGAGCATAGTGAATTCTTGGAGAACCTCACCCATCCATGGCTAACAAATACCACAGGAGTGTGTATAAACAGTGAACATCTCAAAGCTCTCCATTTTGACCTGTTCATTGTTAGGAATGCTGGTAATTTTCCTGGCTAAGGCCTTGAAACTGCAGTTATCTGCCTGTGGGTGTAACTGTAATAGTGCATAAATCCCCAACTTTAAAACTTATAAAGGTGGAGTTTTGTTTCTTTTGAGGTTTGGTTTGGTTTGGTTTAGTTCGGTTTTTTGGTGCTTTTTATTTTTTTGGGGTTTTTGGGGATTTTTTGTTCCGTTTTTTGTTTGTTTGTTTTTGTTTTGGGTTTTTGTTGTTTTGTTTTGGGTTTTTGTTGTTTTTTGTTTGTTTTGGTTTGCTTGTTGTTGTTTTTGTTTGGGTTTGTTGGTTTTTTGTTTGGTTTGGTTTTTGTTTGTTTTTAATTTGTTTGGTTGGGGTTTTGTTTTTTTTTTTTTTTTTTTTTTTTTTTTTTTTTTTTTTTTTTTNTTTGGTTTGGTTTGGTTTGGTTTGGTTTTGGTTTTGGTTTTGGTTTGGTTTTGCCAGTTTAGGCTTCAGAGTGACTGCATTTATCATGTCAGTGGGAATTGTGACAATTATGGAGGCTTCCTCACTGTTTAAACCTTGTTGTCCAAAGACCTTCCAAAGTCTCCTGGTGCCTGGAAAGAACAGGTCTGCATTACTGATATTTGATGCTGCTCTGAGCAATTGAAAACAAGATCTTGTATAGGAGAAACAGGTCTCCAAATAACCTTGTAGGTAAAACAGTGCAACCCATCATCTCTAGTGAGACACATGTTGAAATCAGAGGTCAGAACTATTTATAACATTGTTTATGCAGAAATCCTCCTACAGGTGAAATTATCAGTGATTAAATTGCACAGTTGTCTAAGTCTGCTCTTTGTATTACAATATTGGCCAAGCACCTGACTGTTCTTGAAAACACTTGTTGTCTTCTGAAAGGACAGAAGAAAGGATACAATTAACTTTCAAATGGAATGGGAATATTTCCTCTCTTTGTAAGCACAGAGAAGATTGTTTCCTGGGAAGGAAAGTTTATCTTCAGCACTAGTTCTGGGAGGTTACACAGCATTATGCATAATATTTCTAAAAATTCTCTGCCATCTTAAAAATGATAAAGACAGAAAGATTACCTTACAATTACTCTAACGGTAGAGCGTTGCAGACACAAAATTTATCTGTAAAATGAGAGGGAGACTGCATGTTGTACTGATAAACTTAAAAAGCATCAAGTTATCTCTAACTTAGGTGAGAATATTGAAATTAAAATTATTATTTCAACAATTTTGTTTAACTCAAACTGCTGGCTACAGGAGGAAGAGAAAGCTGGCCACACAGCTTCAAATCAATTTGGTTATATATGTGGAGATGATGCATGCACATCACCTACTATACACAACATGTACTGTACTTCTTTTAGCCAACTGTAACATTTCTCTCTATAAATGCTCTAAAATAATTACATGCTGCTACTGAAAATCTCCTATGAAGAATTATTAGATATCTTTTTTCTTTACACCCTGAAGGCTATGATAAAAAAAAATATTGCAGTTATTGAAATTACTTTAAAGAGGTATAAGTAGCAAAAGAATTTTGAACCCAGTCTTCCTAGTTTGGAGCTGCAGATAATGAGTGCAATTGATGTAATCTAATTGTAAAAATACTGCATTATAAATATGGACACAATTAGACAGACCTATCTATCTGAGATCAGAATCATAAAATGAAGTTAATCATAAAACACCTTCACTGCCGTTTGCACCTTTGAAACTGTTCCTTTTGGAGATTGGCGGGGGGCTAAAAATCAGGACTGAAAGTCCTACAGCTTTCTTGTTGCTGCAAAGAGATAGAAGTATCTTAGTGATAATGTAATTTTTCTAAGCTGTGGGAAATGAATAAAACTCACACCTGTCTGATATTTAGCCAGTTTACGTAATATTTAAAGAGCAGTTGCTCAATAAGTATTTTCATAGCAGTGCATAATTTTCTATATGAAAGTAATAATAATAACTGTCCTGATAGACTGAATCATTTTGTCCATAAGAAATTATGAAGGCCTATGAAATTCTTTCATCTGTCTCCCATTTTTCCTACACATCCTAGGTTTTTAAGCTTTTTGAGGAAGAAGTCCAGTTAAGCAGAATTGGACTTTTAAATTTCAAAAGTATTAGTTTCCTGTTATTATTTTCTTACAATGCAAGAATTTCAATATTTTATTTTTTTTAGTGTTAAGCGTAAAGTTCAGCAGTGTGTGCAGTCAGGATTCTTGCTGTAAAAGGCACCTTAAATATTGCCCCAAGGTGTGGAAGTGTTAATATGAAAGGGCTGATTTTAACTGCTCTTCAGCTAAAAGCAAAGCAAGAATAGTTTCCCTAATAGTGAAAATAATGAACAATTAATTAATTAATTAAGCAAAAATCAAAATTTCACAGATAGTAGGCCATCTAAACGTATTCAGACTTTAGGAAAAAGAAAGACTGCATTAAGTTTTAATCAAATTTCACAGCTGCTGAAATATATTCATGCCTGATTTGATTGACAAGTCTAACACAAATAACTCAATCTATAAAGCAAAGTGTTACCATTTAAGGTCAGGCATGTAATTTTCATTTACCTGTGCTCAAAATGCAGAGCCCTGAAAGACTCCCTATTTCCAAAAGACTCTATTCATTTCCTTTATCAACTTCATTTTTTTCTACTCTCCATAGCAGTGCTTCTCCAGAGGGCTGAAATGAACCTGATGAATGCTATTAGTTTTTGAGAATACAGTAATAACTCCTTATATATTGTTTGCCTTATTTTCTTGTCCTCATGTATTTAGAGATTCATTCAGCTTGCTTTGAGTATCAACCAAATTGCAACTAAGTGGAAGTGTCCCTAAAACTCTGTGGATCATGCAGAAAGTTTTTACATTTTTATGTTGTGTTTCTTTGGTTGATATCAGTACTTTCAGTAAGCTGCTTTGATGAGTTGGATTTCATGGAAGAGACAGATATGGTACAAAGAATTATTGGAGAGGAAATTAGGAAAAAATAGCAGCTGAGAATAAACAGATGCTAAAACAATGGGAAGATCTTGATTAGGTCTGTCTAACAGTCAGCATCTTATTGAGTTTAAATAACTAAATATTTCTCCCAGAATTACCAGGAGGAAATTAAACAGAATAGTTATATAAACAGAATACTTATATTAAGCAGAATTTATATAGGTGATGTCTAGATTGGAAGAGTTAAAGGTGATGATGGTTCTCTAGATCTCTAGAAGTGTAATTTTTAGGTACAGACTGTTGCTAAGGAAGAAAATTTGAAAAATACTTTTGACAGTAAAGTACCAGGGCCATGGAGAGGTGGTGGGAGAGCATCATATGAAGGAATATCTTATAGAGGGTTGTGGGAAGATGCAAATGTGCCAGCTGCAGGGAAATTCCACCAGTGTCAGGGGCTGGGACTTGTGGTTAGGATGAGACATGACAGACCATCCAAATATCACTTGGAAAGCACCAGCTCCTGAGTGCTGGCTTGCAAATGACAAAAAAGGATGTGGCATAATAATAAAGACAAGCAAGACCATGGAATTCACATCTTAATATCTATTTGCTAGTAATGTGAAATATTTTGGAAAAGGCTAACTTTGCCTGGAAATGAATTATGGTATTTTCTTAAATTGGGGGACAGGATAAATAACTTAGTAGACTGAATTTTCAAACTAGCAGTTTTTCAAAGGTTGGTGTCTAGGTGAGATCATTAATATGCCTGGTCTGTTCTTTTGTATGAGTGAAGATTGATGTCCTGTGCCAGGCAGAGTTCCTTTACTAATAAACTGGAGTAATAGTCTTTGTTGAGCTGCTGCAGTAAGATCTTTAATATTCTTTAATATTCATGTTGGACATTCTCAGTCATGTCTGAAGGATTGGGTAGAAAGCTTGAATCTGATGATCAAAGAAACAGGTGAATATGGAATTCTGCACAAGCCAGCTCCATATTTAAAATTATTAGTGTCCAGAATCAGATTTCAAGGAAAAAATCACTGTGAGATGATGGAAAAAAAAAGTTATTTGGATGCTGGAAAATGTTAAATAAGGTTAAATTAAATACTTATATTTGTAAAGCTTTCATATAAAGTTACATAGGTATCAGGCACTCTGAACATCAGGAATTTTTCTGAAGTAGTTGCATGCATTTTCCTAACTATGTTTTTATGATAATTATGTGAAGGACTTGTGTAGTATGAAAACTAATCTTAGAACAAATATTGCCATAGTGAATGCACAAAATAGTGTCTCTATGCACTGAACAGGAATTTTTAATTCCATACAACATTAGCAGCTTGCTGGAGAGAGTCTTCGGACACCAGGTAGCTCAAAAGGACTGAGTCAGGGAAAAGGAATCTGTAGATTTGTTTGAAAAATTAGACAAAATGTCTGAGACATTTGACATTACAAGTCATAATTCTGCAAGTTTTCATCTTATGACAGGTGTCTATGACACTTCAAGAATGAAATGGAGCTGGCACCAGGCTGCTCCTGGCAGGCCCCAATCTCTCCTTAGCTGGGCACTGGAAGGGCTGGGGGTGGGTGATTTGTGGGGTCCACTCAGCATCTTCCAGCCTCAAAGAGCCTTTGTGTTCACTTGAGGTCTCTTTTGGCCTCATGAAAGGTTGCCTTTCATAAATTAAATATTGTGTTAAGTGGGAAAAAAGGTCTTTGAAAATATTACTAGTGATTGTAATAATTCCCAGACTCAAAAGTAAGTGAATTTTACCTGCAGTGTGTGATGGCAGATGGGTTTGTTTATTACCACCTGTTCTATCTGAGACAGCAGATGTATTTGTAAGCTGGTAATACAGTATTTAGTAAATGGTCAGCTTTCTGCACTGATTTCAATGTATTTGGGCTCAAAATCCAATCCCTTCCTTCTGAAAATAGTAATGATGATTTAGATAGTTTTACTTAGTTATTCTGTGAAGCTACTTTATTTCCCCAAAATAGGGACACAAGTAACGTTATAACTTACCCCTATCTTAAAGCAATTAAAGCAATTTCTATTAAACTTAGTCAATGTCCATTAAAATTAATTCAGACATTTGTGTTTTGCTGGATTTTTTCTAACGAGCTTGGGAAAAAGCAACTGATGAGATGATAGATCTATTAGACTAGATCTGCTCTCATACTACTCTTACTAATTCACTCTATGTTTTTTACCTCCAGGCTACTCAGTTCTTGTTCAGTAAATACCTTTTAATTTTCAGAACTACTTTGTGAGAAAATTAATACACACATTCATAGAAATGTAAAATAAAATAATCTAAGGATTTTATTCATCTAAAAGTCTTTTTTTTCCTGTTAAAAGATAACAAAGTAGATTATTAAAATTTTCATTAATATTCAGTGAGTTCTTAGCTCTCACTATAACATTCTTTGGTATACTGAGATGGTAGAAAGGTTGATTTTCTTAATTTAAGACTTTTACATAGAAATCCTAAGTGACTTCATTAGAAAGATGAATTGATGAGAATAGAAAGATGTTAGAAAACAAAGATATTTTATACAACCTGTAGTAATCTGAAATTAAATTTAATTAATTGATTCTATGATGAACTAAAAGTTTATGTGACTAAGTGTTCATTAAATGGTATATTTTTATTACTCTCAGAATTTAAAATACTAAGAATTAAGGTTTTACTTTTAATTAGAAATGTTTCTAGAACTTTGTGGCACTCAAGTTCCCCAAAGAAACATCTTGTAGAATTTCTAAGGTAAAATTTTCTAATAGATAAACTGTGCTATGCTATAAAACCCAGTTTAGAAAGGGAATATGATATTGTGAGTGTATATACAGCGGGTACATCTCGCACATCTGTGGTCTAAGCTGAGGAATTCTAGTCTCTTTGATTGGCTTCTTGTTGGGAAACAGTTCTGCATCATTCATCAGAATTATTTGCTATTTTTTTTTCCCTCATGTTCATAATTTTTGCTGAGTTGAGGCGGCCAGAGCTGCATGCAGCACACAAGATGCAGGCTCATCATATATTTATATGGCGGTGTAGTGATATTTTTTTCTCTTCAATACAAGTTTTTTCTCCTAGTAAAGCAAATTGAAGTCTCTGAAAAGACAGAGAGGGATGGGAGGTGGCAACATCACAAAACAACAGCTGAAATCCAAGTTTCAGAATCTGTAAATTGCAAAGCCTGGTAAAGAGTTTCAGTTTCTGTGCTCAGAAAACTGCTCAGTGTGGGTACTTAGTGACTTTAACAGAATAGAGGAATCCTCTCAGTGCCCTTCAGCATATCGTTAGCTGGCTTGGTGCTGAGAGCTGAAGGGCTAAAGCACATGATCCAGGGCTGCTCTGAAAGCTCAGGCCTCCATTTTCTAGGCTTCCACATTTCAGGAAATGCATTTGTCTGGTTAGTGAACTCCAACATGGACAAAAATACAGTCAGAGGACCTTCTCCTTGTGTCTGGCATGTGAAATGCCCAGAGATCCTACTGAACTAGCAACTGTCAGAAGCATCAAGGGGTGCTAGAAACTCCCAGTTCCACTGAGATTGAAAAATAAATATTTTATTAAAGGATTTAATATGTCTATATCATTTATTATGAGAGATTCAGTTTGTTTGTTCCATGGATGCCATAGCTTTTAGGAAAGAAGGATAAGGTTGCATAAGCAAAGAAAAAAATTGCATCTCTTAGTTAATAAAGTGTTTTCTCTCTGCTTCCTTAGATCTCCCTTTGAAAGATGACAAAATGTTTTTGCTAAAATAGCCATTTCATGTTTAAAACCACTGGATTAATAAGCAATAGAATCCTAGGGAATTAATGAGAAGTATTAAAAACCAAACCAACCAAACAAGAAAACCCAACAAAAACTGAGGGTTCTTCTGGGGAAAAAATACTGCTAAAATTTCTAAGAGTTGTCTGTATTCACTCTCTGTCTGAGCATAGCCAAGAATAATGATGGTTGGGACAGTCTAAACTACCCTGAGAAATTATTCTAAAATTATGGCAATACTAGGTAGGATTTACTCTGACACTTAATTTGTGTGCACATAATTCTGCATTCTGTAAATCAGAAAAATAAAAACTAGCATTAATAATAGACTTTCATGAGAGTAACAGTAATCTACAACACCTTCTGTGAGTTTATGAAAATTGCAAACCACACCAATGCATAAGCAGATATAATTTTACCTTTGCTTCTAGTACTTTGATAACATAAAGAAAATTCCCAACCTTGCTTTAGCTTCCTGTTGAGAATTTGCTCACAGTGATATCTAGGTCACTACACACAGATGCATGGCAGTATATAATCAAAACTTGAGTTATAGAACTTTAATGTCAGGCTCTTTTCTTTCACTTCCCTGGAGAAGGGAATTCTGAAACTGCATTCGTTTCTACTCCTGGAAACTCGCTGCATTTCAAAGTGCCAGCACAGTTCAGGGGAGGCAGTAATTGGTTGCAGAGATGTGAGCTGTAAGTACAAGCCCCCCATATTCAGGACAGAGCTGGGTCGTGGCTGCTCTGGTAGGTCCATGGCAGCAAAAAGCAGGGAGCAGACTGGAGAACAGACGGCTCCTGAAGTGATGGGGATAGGTGTGCAAAGCACAGGCTGGCCTTGGAAGCATGTGTGAGTTTTTTTATCCAGCTCCTTTTCTTTTTCAGAACAGTGGCAGGTTTGAGACTCTGGGCATACTAGAGCTGCAGATTACCAAAGAGCTAGAAGATTTGGGATTTTAAAATCCTAGAGATGCTGATCCCTTTTGGCTCTTGTTTTAAAGGCTAAACAAATGGAGCACCTGTTAGTGCTTGTGGTTTTTGCCAAAACAGTAGAGACAACATCTGTGCCCATCCAGGGCTAAAAATCTCATGTCAGAGAATACAGCTCTTGAAGTGAGCAAAGCAGAATTCATCCATAATAGAAATTCATCTCTCCAAGATATAAAAAGAGGTGTCTTAGAGAAGGAATGGAGATCTAAATGTGCCGTCTAAAAGCAACAGACAACAACATTTTTCAGCTCAGCTGAGCAGTTGAGAGAGTAGAGACAAAATCTCTTCTGTAACTGTGTTAGATAAATGCAGAAGAGAACTTAGGGTGAAACTCTATGAATACTCTGGATAAATCAGTCTGCAGCTTGTTCTGCTTTATACATACATATATATGTTCTATGTGAATACACTGGTGAGACTAAAACTGGAACACTGTGTCCAGTTCTGGGCTTCCTTGTTCAATAGAGACATGGACAGGTTCAGCAAAAGGCCAGGAAAGATGACTGAGGGAGTGAAGGCCATACTGGAAGAGGCTGAGAGCTGGAATTGGTTAACCTGAAGTAGCAAGGACTCAGGGGGATCTTATCAATGAGTTTACATCCCTAATGGGAGATAGTAACCTATGGAGACAGGATGTTCACAGTGGTGATCAGTGACAGGACAAGAGTCAACTGCCACAAATTGAAATATGGGAAATTCATTTAAACAAAGGAAAGAAACAACTTTTTTTTTTCTTTTTTTTTCCTGTGATTGGTGTTGGACACTGAAACAGCTGTCAAGAAAGGTTGTTGAATCACCATCCTTTGCAATATTCAAAACCTGATGAGACACAGTCCTGGGCAATCTGCTTTGGGTGATCTCCAGAGGTCCCTGCAGATCTCAGCTCTTCTGTGCTATGGCTGTTTGGGCAGAAGTTGAACTTATATAAATTCAGACCAAAAGTACATTTTTAAGTGAAGGCAATTAATTTTTAAATATTTGCCAAGGGTCTTGATAAATTCTACAGCTGCAAAGCTTTTACACTGAGAGTTAAATGTTTTCACAAAAAGTGAACTTAATTCAAATATAGATAATTTTTAATGATAACTTTTAATGCAAGTCAGAACCTTTCAAGACTTCTCAGCTGGGTAGGATTGGATAATGTCACCTTAAGATTAAGAGTAAAATAACTTTTTAGAAAGAATGATATTCCTGGTGCAGTATTTGAAATTTAATTTTTAAATTCTATAAATAATTATATAAGCTGTCCCTGCAAGGATGTCACTGAAAAACATGAATCTGGTTAATTAAACTTTAATCTGTGTCTTAGCACATTTATATGTAGTGAAATCTTTCTTAGGTAATGGTCTTAAAGCTAAGCGGTAGAGAAGATTGTAAAACCTGCAGAAAATGCTGTGTCATGAGCTCCGAGAGTAAGGCAAGACCAAAGTCTTACTTAAAATCATCAAAGTAAAGACTTTTTACTAGGAGACTTTAACTCTCTGGGACACCTCCAGCAAATACTTTGAAAGTCATCTTTGTCTGCCAATGTGTCTCCTAACGAAGAAGAAAATTTAGATTATGGTGGTTGTTTTATATAGAAACTATTAAGCAATACTGGACAAATATAATCGTTGAGTTGATCAATATATGAAGAAGGGTTGAGTTTTTATTTCTAATTGTTTTCTTCTAAAATACAACAGACAGTTTAGAAAATACATGGCTTCCAGGGGCTTTCTGATTCATGTTGTTTGTTTGTTTTGTGAGGGTTTTGGTTTGTTTGTGTTCTTTTATTCTGTGTTTTAACTGAGAACAAAGCAGTTGCTTTTCTGACCTTATCCCAGTGAAACTGTGTTCAAAGTGTTTTAAGACTTCAGGGACTTAATTCTCTCTAGAAGATAATTAATGTGCTCCTCTTCAGCAAAATCTACTTTACTTTTTCTCTTTTTTTCCTAATTTAGCTGCATATCTGCCAGTTTTCCAGCATCCAAACACACAGACCTTGATCTGGTCCACAGTTTCTTCCCATTTCCTTACCAGCTAAACCAAAGTTTCCAGTTAAACCAATTACTGTTTTCTTGATTCAAGATGAATATCTTAGGTCTGGAGTTTGAGTGCAGTTTTAAGTGACCTTTTCCCCAATGATCATCAAATTTATCTGATTCACATTGTTTTCTGATTTGGTTTCTACAGCATCTCTATGAAGCTGCATTTTCTGTCTTCCCCCTGTGATTGTTTTTAGCAAAATTCCGCTTGCTGCCTTCTGTCGTTCTCCTGGAGAGTTTTCAGGATATTGGCCAGCTGGCAATCTGCCTTCTCTGAGCTCTTATCATGTCATATTGCAGCATCTTTCTTGTTCACAAGGGGTAGTTCAGGTCCAGAGAAAGGTAGAGGACTAAAAGATATTGCAATAGAATCAAGACTGGTACTTCAAATTCTGTACCAAGGATAAGGGGAGCAAAGCAGTTAAGTAACACCTTCTGTAAGGTGACTATAGTGTACATACCTATGGAAACATTTTGTAATCAAGAAGTAACTTCCACCATCTCACAGACAGGAAAAAACTGGAAACTGAAAGGATTATCTAGGGGCAAAGGAATCTTCAGAAAACTGCCTCTGTGTCTTCATCTGTGTTGATTACAAAGATGAGTAGGGTTAAGAATCGGTAATGTGGTTGGAATGAAATATTTTGCCTTTTAAAATTTGCTCTCAGAGGTGCTCATTGCTGCCTTTCTGTACCTGGATGTTTGTTTATGTGTGTGTTGAGCATGATAAAAGAAAGCACCAGCAACCTGATAGGGATATGGGAACCTTTGATTTGGATCAGATGGAGTCTGGCTTTTCGTAAATACTGACTTCTTGCCTTGCAATGTGGTGAGTTACTGTCACCAAGGCACTGTCATTTGTCCCCCACTGTAAGTGGCAAAGTGGTCTCTATGAATGCAGTGCTGTCTTGCTCACATGCTTGTTAACCTGTAAAATGTGTAGGGCTTAACTATAGCACCAATGCTTTAAAACTCGAGTTGCTCACCCATATTTTTGGCCTATTGCTGTTTTGCTTTCAAGTTTTTCTAAGCATTAGCTCTAAGCCATCAGCTAGCCATCAAAACAAGTATTTTGACTGTATTGTTAACAGTATTTTTTAATTCATGCATGGGATGGTAATTTGCTACTACATAGCTCTGAGCTACCGTTGAATTAGTAGAGTCTGTATTGGCTTGTGACTATTGAAACCAATATTGTCTTGTTTTCCTGATCCCCTTGCACATAAAAAAGATTGACATGGCAGAGTAATAGAAAGTGTATTGCATTAGGGTTTAGTATTAAAGATAAACAACACAAATGAAACTGAAAGCATATGGCATTCCTTGCCTTCTCTGCCAGCCGATGAGCAACACATTTTGTATTATGATCCACTTTGGAGGCTTTAAACCATTAAAACCTTCCTGCTTTGTTTTGCATGCTTGAAAGTTGCCAGTTAAACCAACTGGAGTAGCCTAATTTAGCTGCTTGTGTGACTGATGTGTCAGAGCTCTGGCTCTGAATTTTCTAGGCTGGAAGTAAAAATTTGGACAAAGTGAATTGAATACAGCACATTGTATATCATAACAGCATCTTAAAGATGGAACCCTGAAGATGGAACTGAGACATTATTTATGAAAAACCTGGAAAGCAAATAGAGTAAAGCAACGGATAATTCGTATATTCAGTTAATACATTAAAGAACTCACAAAAATTAGGATTTCCTTATGGCTGCCTAATGGAACTATTTAGTACATCATAGAATTTGTTACGAAAATTCAGTAAAACTGTTAACTTTAGTATACATCAAACAAGATATCTTCAAGATATCTTCTACAACACAATCCAATGACTTGTGATCTATGCTAAAATTGAGTGTAATGGTTTTCCCCAGTTGAAACAAAGCATTTGGAATACTGACAGTGATTGCACTTGAATGGATGCATTTAGAGTCATAGAATCATTTAGGTTGGAAAAGATCTCTAAGATCTTCAAGTTCAACAGTTAACCCAGTACTTCTAAGGCCATCACTGAACCATATCCCCAACGGCCACATCTACACATCTTTTAAATCCCTCCAGGGTTGGTGATTTCACCACTGCCCTGGGCAGCCTGTGCCAGTGCTTGACAACCCCTTCAGTGAAGAAATTTTTCCTAATACCCAATCTATTTTCTTTACATAATGACATCAAGTAGGTAAAATAACTCAATTGGAACAACAGCAGGAAAAAATGTCACTGAGATCTAACTGTGAAAATTATTTTTGATTCGTTTTGTCAAATTTTTTGAATGATTCCTATTTCACCACTATCTATATAGTATGATCTGTTATTTTTGTGGTTACTATCTTATCTGACATAGGAATGGTATGAAGAGATTGACCTAGACAGTGGGGTTTGAATGTTTTTCGAGAAAATACATACATTCACCATTGGTTCATATTGCATTAGTTTAAAATACGATTGCCTAGAAACTCATAATCATTCAGATATCGGTTCTACTTTTTAATGATGTATTTGTTAATTGTAGACTCTTAAAGGTCAAAGGAAGGTTAGCTCAAACCACACATTTCTTTTGATTGAATTTCTTGGAAATATTTGATCAATTTGTTGTAGAATAAAATCAACATTCTCTGGGGCATTATTTATCTATTTCAATTTATGTCTTTCCTATTTTGCATCAGCCTTTTTTGCCGAGAGATACAGATCTAGTTAGACAGGTCTGGCATAGTGTGAGACAGTTTGTTCATGTTTTTTTGAGACTTGAAAGTGGAGGAAAAAACCTCTTTGCATATTTTCTTTTAACTTTTCTGTGATTAAATGTGTTATATCAGTGAGTGATAGCCTGATTGAAGGCTCAGCTCTTTGCTGTTGTGAAATTAATATAGTACTGTCTAGAGGTAGGAGGGTGGCCTCAACAAAGCAGGATGATTCACAGGCTAGTTTTACCGTAGCAGAGTCTGGAGAGGCTAAAGGAATGAAAAAGACTCAAAGAGGTTTCTGGAAGCCAGGATGGGCACGGCTATATGGTCCCCTGGCTGAAAGAGTCTTTCTCTGAGTCTGTTCTGCTCCCAAATGTCATCACATCAGTCCAGCTAATCTGATCTCATCAGTGTTCTGGTACCTCTTTTGGGGTCTCTTCATGCAATGTTGGAGACAAAATATGGTGCTGGTTTAAGCCAAGACTTATCCAGTCCCTCACAATGCAGGCTGACATGCTCTGCCTCAAGTATGGGGGTTTTACTCTGTTATGACCTTGAGGCCCTTCTCATGCCTCTGGACTGGACTGTGGTAACTTCACAAGAGCAGAGACTGAGCCTTCAGATATGGTGTTCTTCTTCCTCAATCTAATTAGACCAAAATATTAAAATATACTGATATTTCTTGTAATTACAACAATGCCAAATGTTTTTTTTATTGTTTCTTATTTCTGTGCAGGCATTTAAATAACTAGATTATGTTTTTCTGCTTCCTAATTCACTACAGTAAGCAATGGAGAAAAATGGAGGGTTTGTGGGGGTTTTTACCAGATCTCTCTTGTGCTCATCCTTCTACATTATCTCCTAAATAATTTAGTAAGTGGCAGCATATGGGTCATTCACATAAGTGTTATTGCTTCTCAGAAGTTGTTAAGTGACAAGACTTGTAAGCATAGAAAATCTTCTTGAATTAGTTGAAAGTGTAACCTGTGGAATATTCTAGATGAGTCAAAAAAATGAAAACAGTTTCAAAGCAGAAAAACTGTTGTTCACCAATACAAATGTTTTTGTCTCAGCATATTTCTGAATAAATCCTTTGTTGAAATTGAGTATCAGAATAAATCGGTACATTAATGTTCAGTTTGCATGTCTATCTAAATTCAATCACTCAATCTCTTAATAAGGGAATAACTCTGTTATTGATTTTTACATTCTAATTTGCCTCAAAGCTCTTCTACACAATTATGGGAAAGAAACAAAATACAAAAGATGTTCACGAATAGAATTATTAAAAAAAAAGAACACAAAAACGAGTTAAATTTATGTTCCCCAGCTTTAAATCTAACAAAGAGCTTTAGCAAGTAGAAAGCTATGTGGCAGTTAAACTACGTGACAGTTTAGACAGCTACACAGAAAGCACTAGAATGCAAAACTGCACTAAAAGTAATAGATACTAAAAGCTAATGTGTATTTGGCTTATGAGGCTTCCAAGTTCGGGGTATCTAAACACTCTTAAAAGTTAGATTTGAAAATTCTAACTTAAGGGCTTTGCCTTTTGTTCCAAGCACACACACCAACTTGGAAGAGGTTTAGGTTTGGGTTTGACTCTAGTTTCTACTGCTTAAGTCTCTGAATATTCAATTAAGAACCACCTTAATATTTTGGTTATGGTGCTACATAAATAAAAATAGTTATCCAATGGAGATTTTCACAGAGTCATAAGGAATTTTTTTCCTGGAAAGAGATATATAGATATATATGTGTCTATCTGTATGTACCTATGTACATGTGTATATGAATATACATATAAAAATATTCAAAGCAGTACTTTCTGAAATAAGTATTGAATTACTGAATTATATCATGCAATCAAATGCAATCCTCAGTCTCTTACTGATCATTTCCTAAGAGGTGCAGATATAATTCTGCAGGGAGTTGCTCCTGGAGAAAAAAGGAAAAGAGAAAGGATGAGTTGCACCAATGTGGTCAAACAGGTTTTGAGCTCCCTGTGTTGTGAAACCATTTGTTGAACATGTGACTAACCTAAGAATCTTTGTACTTTCTTGCCTGGTTTTTATATAAGAAAAAAGAGAGATCCTCAGAATATTTAATTAGCCCAGTGATAATAGAATTTAGATAGGACTGGTGAGAATTTTTTTATTAACTGAAACTTCCAGTGAACACAAAAAATCAACTCTGTAATCTAAAATCACTAAAAATTGAGTTTAGATTACTTCTCCAACATAATAGAGCAGCTCATGAGGCAGTCCAAGGAACAATCCCCCAGAATGCCCAACCTGCTGATTCTGACTCTGGGGAGTGAGAGCAACGTTTCTAGTCCCTACTATGGACAGTCAGATATTCATTTATACTTACATAAATCCCTTTGGGCCTGGGCTTCTCCAAGCTTCATTTAAATTATTAGACCTTGGTGTCAAAGCGTTCCTTCACCTACTTGTAAAATCCTAATTTTGGGGTACTTAGGGATTCAGCTTCGGGTAAGGCTCTGAGCTTTAGAGCATGCTACGCAAGCGTGTGAGAGGGGAGACTCAACTCTTCCATTGTACAAGACAAGTGCAGCTGGAGCTGTGAAAGGTTGATTTCCTCAGGAGAGGCAAATGAACACAAGACTGACAAATGTCTAGACCTCACTATGTGTTTGTGCTCTGACAGATACCTGGTACAAAAAGGCTTTGTACAATGATGACATTCTGCTCCTAGAAGTAGTTCAGGTATCTTCTAGGTTGTGTGGCTTAAAAAGTGTGGAAAAACTAGAGATACTACTGATGATAAATTCCTCACAGGTGTTTTTTCCCAGTCAGTAAAGTTACTATTATACACTATGGAGTGTATAATAAATATAAGAAAGCTGTTAGCTGACAGGAGAATATATAATATAGTGAAGAAAGAATCAATGGATATGGGACACCACAATGCTGTGCTACTTGTCTGGATCAGAAATTTAAGTGGCTTGTTTAAATCAGTTGATTTTCTCCCTGTCACCAGTGCAGCGGAGCACTAGGTGTGTGTCAGTAATGGCTGGGCAAGAGGAGGATGCTGGGAAGAGAGACCAGTGCCTTTTAAATGAGGAGAGTAACAATTTCTGAGCAATGTAGTCACACACAGAAAGGTTCATTATCCTCTAGAATCTTAGGCAGGGAACTTAGACTGCAGACTCTACTGTTGCCACCAACAAACAACAATAAATAAAGAAAGTATATGATGCTGTAGGTGGTGGTGAAGTACTAATCCTGAATGTTGAAACAAATTTTAATTTCTGAGGTTATCATGAATAAGCATCACTACAGATTTTATTATGCTTCTATCTAACATGGGTTTATACTTTATATTCTGTACTGATAAGGATGATGAGAATTTAATGCAACAAGGCAATAGAACAAAGTATTTTCTTCCAAAAGTAACTGAATTAGAAAAACATTGTGGCAAAATAGTGAATATATTCCCTGTTGCAGTGAGACACCTCATTATTTATTTGACCTTTAAAAATTCTAGTTATTTAAAATTGAACAAAAACTTTAAGAGATATACTCATTTATGAAAAATATAATGAGATCTATTAATAACTCTAAAACTCTGGTGAGCTTTTCAAGTATCGAACATACTTCTTGAACTCTGATGACCTTTAAAACTTGAAGAAATATCTAAAGTGAGCACACTAAAAATATTGCTGTGAAGTTTTGGAAGGAGTGAAAGCTGGAATGTATTTAATGCACATGCCTATTTGGAAAAAAAAATAACATTGTCAAAATGTTTTTAAAGTTCCATGTATGAAACCTTTAGATTTCTCTGTGGTTTTAGGTATAATGGATTACTCAGTAAATGGCTGAATCTCATCTGCTACAGAACTTGGGGCATACAATTTTCATTCCGAATCCTCTTTGTGTTGTGAAGACATACTTTTAAATATACCCTGGTTTTTGTATGAAAATGACAACAATTATGGCTCTATACAACAAACAGGAGAGACTTTTGGGCTGTCAGAGCAAGATTTGTTGTTTTAGATGTCCCTTATCTCCTCCAATAAAATGGCAGATTTCTGTCTCCTTGGTGAAGTTGTCTTCAACACCGAATGCAGGGCATGGCACAAGATTTTATACTATGAACACGCAAACATTCAGACTGGAGTCTTTAGGGCAATTCCACTGATGCCATGTGGGTACCTTAATTTCTAAAGCCTTATTCTCCTGTTATAATTTACTGCTCCAAATATGATTGTTTATCTGTATTGGCTCTTCTTCATCCATTGTAAGGACTTTGTATGATTTTTCTGCACCAGGAAAAAGGTTTCCTTAATTTCCTCTTGAAATTAAAGTATGGACAGATTTAGGCAGCATGTGTGAGCATGTCATGCTCATTGCTTTTTGGGTCTGGGAAACTTTGTTCTCTGGCAGATTATCTTTGAGAGTATGATCTTCTAAAACTTGTTTTCCATTGTCCATTGGCCAACAAATCAACAAGTCTCACTATACATTGGCTATATCCAGTTCAGTGTTTGCTCAGCCAACAAACTGTTGGTGCTATGGTGTTAAATTTACACCATAAAAATGTGCATATGATTGATCTACTTCCCTTTTTCTCTTACCAAGGCATATTTACTCTTAGCAATTGCGGAAAGATCTATATTCTGCACTAATTAGTACAGACTTTTTAATCCAAAGGTGGATATGGAATTCCCCTAATGAATTGATCCTCCCTCTTCTGAAACAGGCATAACTTAAACTTCCTTCTGACCCTCAGGCTTTGTTAGCTGAGATCTCTTCTTTCCTTTTTGGTGCGCAACTCATGTCATGTCACGTCTCATCAATAATAATTTCTTAAATTATTGCTAGTATTAAAATTCTCAAACATGTGTTGTTTCTTCTTTCCTTTTACGGTGTAAGGCTCATGTAAATATAAAATGAGAGACAATATTTGAGCCCCAAGTACACCATCCAAAGAAGAATGGAGAGGCACTTGCTCCAGATTGCTTACCTGCTTAGCATCACTGTTATCCTGCTTGTTCTCTATTTTGTTACACTCGGAATGGTCCGACACTCTTCATGACCTGGAGAAACTGTGGACTGTAGATGGATGTACGCCAGGACGTGCTCCGATGTACCCACAGCAGCCAGACGGGCCCTAGGAGAGTAACCCTGGAAGCCTTACAGCTGCTCTTGTGGCTTTGGGCAGCTCAGAAGGGAGGCGGCTCTAGCAGGGACTGTTCTTGCCATCTGGTGTCTTCTGCCAGCTGGTGTCACCAGGAACGTGCTACCAATGTGTCTCTGCTTTATGGGCTGCATGGATCTGCCTAAAACACAAGAAGCTTCACCTCAACATGAGGAAGAGCTTCTTTACACTGAGGGTGTCAGAGCACTGGAACAGCTGCCCAGAGAGGTCGTGGTGTATCGTTCCCCAGAGACACTCCAAACCCACCTGGATGTGTTCCTGTGTCATCTGCCCTAGGTGACCCTGCCTTAGACTGGGTGATCTCCAGAGGTCCCTTCCAACTCTACTATTCTGTGATTCATTCAACAGTTTCCATATCAGGCGATGTAGCTAATTTACCTTTTTTTCATCCTCCAGGGAAGCCATGGTATAACTCCTTCTGTGTCCTGTCATCCAATAATCTTTGTCCCTGTTCATTGTGCATTCAAAAGGAAATGTCATCATTACCCCTGTATTATTCTACCTCAGGTTTCTCTTACAGAGGATACAGACTTCTATGTTGTGGAGTTTCTCTACTGCTTTCATCAGGAAAAATACTGTAATCAGAGTCGTATTAGTCCTTGTGCTGTCTATTGTCCATCACTAAAATGTCACTGAACAGTGGATTATCACTACCTATTAACTTCATGACAAGAAAGAATGACTTGATATTGGCTATATTTAATTTCTCACAAGGGATAATATTTAAGTGTGGATATTCACTGAAGAGTCCGTTAACACAGAAATTTGTTTTGGCATTCTTTGTGAGCCTGCAAAGAGATACATTTATATGATGAGGATGCCGTTACAATTAATTATTTTGTCATTTTTATAGTTTAAAAGGGATGGGATCTTTTCTATTTAAGTGTTATGCTTTTGATGATCTTGTTTCATTATCCACACCCAATTCTGCGCAAAATGGATGGGCTGAAAACTGATCTGGAATCTGGGATGTTTTTAATGGTAATTTCAGCTGTTAAATTCAGTTCCTCTGGCTGGCTCATCTGCTGGTCTCATTATTATCAGCGATGGGAGCAAGAAGGAGCTGCAGTGCAGGTAGGCAGGAGGGAAGAACAACTTCAACTCACTTTAGCAATCCAGTGATGAGCCAGCTCAGGAAGTTTACTGAGCAAGAAACACACAACCCAGAGAGTTGTGTGTTGAGCAGTGGAGAGGGCAGGAGGACTGAGAGAGCCCAAAATTTAGATTTACTCACATCCTTGTGGAATTACACCCTTAGTCTCACCCTGTGACTGGACTGCTTAAAAGATGAAAAAGGGAAAAGGTTGTGTAAGCGTCATTTATTCTGAGTCCGTGAGTGCTTTCAGTCACAATTTTTAGCTCTGTAAGTTTTGTAAAGGTCAGGTCTTAAAATTATCAAAGAACAGGGTTAAAATACCACTCTTGACTTAAGCATAGGAGAAGAGAATGTGTTGGGTGGCATGAACTTTTAGCCCTTCGCAGTGCAGGATGCAGTTTTCAGGAAGCCACATTATAATGCAAGTAAGTTGATAATAGAGAAAAATAATTTCCTGGAAGATTTTAGAACTAAAGGACTATATTGTTTACAAAATGGACATGTTTTACTATGCTGAATTCTATTAGAAACCACGTGTTCACGTTTCCATTGTGAACAAGATCGTACCCAAAACTTCCATCTCTCCAAACCCCTAGAATCTGGGGTATCTTTCTCCCACACCTTTTTCACAGTCCCAGCTCAGGTTTCAGACATCTATAAACCTTTGGTAACTGCTTTGGGGATGAGTCTGCAGCAGGATTGAAGTGTAGTGTAGTTACTTAATGGAATGGTATGAATGGGGAGGACATAAGAGGAAAACACAATTTTCTTCCAATCTGTGTTCACCTTATAAACAGTTTCAAAATGAATGATGAATGAAATGAGAATTCAAAAATAAATAATAATAATGTATTGTCAGGAAATGATATAAAATGTTTTATATATAATGATTAGTTTTACCTTAATTACATCAAAATATAATTCATTCAAATTACTGTGTGTTTGAGTGGAAAATAATTGCATTTTAAATTTCATTGAAGAGACTTGGCAAGCAAAATGGTAATTAAAAGCAGTTATCATATAAACAAAAAGCATCAAAGCCTATAGGCTATGGATTTTTTATTCCTGGATTTGAAAGCAAGCTAGGCAAAGTAATGATTGAGATTTATCCTAGATTAGCTGAAGCAGGAATGAAAATTAAAAATGTATGTGCCATAGCTTCAATATTAAACTCAGGAATCGCAATGTCAGTGTCAAGGTGAATTCCTCAAGATATGATACAGACTAAGCAGCTGTTTTGTTTTGCTATCACTTGAATAATTACTTTCCAACAAATTAAATAATTATACTTTAGTGCTGTCTGTATAATGCAGTCTTGTAGTTATGGATTTCACTGGATTTTTATTCTCACTTCCTCTCTTACCATTCCCTGACTTTTGAAAATTTTTTTCAGTCTGTTTTCCTGTATTTTTTCTTTTAATTTCCTTCAGAAGCAAAGCCATCATAACCAGTGTTGTTCTGTACCTGCAGAAAGACATTAAAGAGCAGTCCTCGTGGAAGGTTCAATATTCCTATGTAATTCTCAACCCTCCTTTCCTTTCAAGCACAGAAGTGTTTTGCACATATACTGAAGGTCAAAACCTGAGTTTATTTTTTGCAGTTTTCCATTTGTGCTGTAGAGTTGCCTAGCAGCTTTAAGTGAGATTAGGATATTAAGATGGGTTTTCTTTTATACCTGTGAGTATATATTTATATATGCAATTCCTATCTTGACACAGTCACTCTCTTGAAGAGTTACTGGTCTGTGGAAAAGACTAAAAAAGGGTATTATTTTCATCGTGTTCTAAATGGGAAACTGGCACCAAAAACTCTTGTACAAGGTTGTACCGAGCCAGGGACAGAACATCAATTCTTTTGAATCCCATTCTAAAATAGCATGTTCACAAGTAGCCTTCCTTACTTTCAAACCCAAAAATCTTTTCAAAATGACAATTTCCAGAATTCAGTATTTTACTTTCATTTGAGGCACCTCCAATGAACTTCTCAAGCCATTTCTTGCAGGCAAATGGCAGTTTCCTCAGGAAGATAAAAAATGGGCTTCTTATGCTGAGTAAACTGAGCAAAGCTGGAGTGTACAGCTTGATCTGTCCTTTTCTCATTGGGGTTCCCTTTTTGTCTCCCTTGCCTCCAGCAGAAACACAGGGTGTTTGTGTCACGTCAGAGAGAGCTGAGGAACACACTGTTGAGCATCCCAGTATATCAGATTGTGGTAGGTTCAACTTTTCACTCTGTTATTGTTTTTATCACTTACAAATGCAAAAGCAAAGGGAAGACATATGATGAAACCAATACTTTTCCAGATTCCACTCTGAATAGGGTTTTTTTCCTTCAGAATTATTGATATAAAAATCTTTTACATCTCTGTTCTACTCTAAAGGTTGCTACTTTTTATTGCTGCGTGATGACTGATTTTTTCATGAGCTGGATCCAATTTCTTTAGGATTGGTATAAGCTTTTGCCTTGAGAACAGGGAAAGGTTTTATTCTTTTTGAGACTGATGACTCTTATTGATTTGATGTCCTCTAGAAATCTCTTCAGAGGAATTCGCTCTCCTTACAGAGGTAGATTAACTGTTTGACCTTTAAGAACCACATGAAAATCAACTCTCTTTTAAATGTAAAAATGTCACCTGGTAATAAAAGGGACTTCTTAATATGTTTGGGAGAAAACTGAAGCTTTCCTTAGTATTTTTGCCAGAGCTTCACTCTATATTCTGCAACTTGCCTTGTGGCAGATTGTTTCATTATACAGCAGTATCATTAATCTTTTTTATTATCACCTTAAAGATAAACAAACAATGATTTTGTTGTGTTTCACACCAGCAGTGCATTTTAATTTTGTAGGCTCGTATTATTGACTTAAAAAACCTGCAGTGTTTCAGCTTGAAATACTGACTTACAAATATGAAAACTCTATTCAAATGCGAGGAGATGGCATCTGTTGTGCATATTAAACAAAGTGTGTGGTTTTTATCTCTTCCACATGGAGCTTAGTATTAACTAGGAGAGCTGATATTAATTAATTTGAGAAGCAATGACTTGTCATTTATTTTGCTTTCATGACAGTAACTGTGCTGTTCTGTGGGCCATACTGAAAGCAGGTCTTTTCAAGGATCTAAAGGTCATATGGCAGAGTCCATTTCAGTAATAATAACTGAAAATTCAGGTGGTTTGATAATCTACCTCTGCAATGTATTTCTTTATTTTGCCACTTCTCAAAATGTTGCTTTTCTTTTTTGTGTCTAACAGTGAAAGATAATAATGCTGTTGATTATGATGAATTAATTATTTAAGGGCATTAGATATAATTTTCTCAATTCTAGAGTGTGGAAACACAGAGAGGTGACTCTTATTGGCATTTATTTCTGCTAGTGTTGTGATTTCAAATTCATAGGATAATTGTACACTTATAAATGGAATAAGTGAGAATTCTTCTGGGCATGTCTTTATTAAAATTGTGGCCACTGGAATAAGGTTTTGTTTCATTGTTTAGCATTCAAAGTCAAGATATTGCCGTCCCAGGAAAAAAGCATCAAAATCAAAACAAAACCCAAGAGACAAACTTATGTGCTACAGACAGAGATGTAATTGGTCCATTTTTAGGGCTTTGGAAAGTGTAATAACGATGTAAATGACCAGAATTAGAGAATGAAGTTTGTTTAGAATGTTTTTAGGGGAAATCCAAATAGATATTTCTGTCATTCCTTGGCTCAGGTCTTCAGAGCTCTGTATTCTCTTTGTTTCTGCTGGCATACGTCATATACAGTAAACTGAAATATGCAAGTAAGAATGAGCAGTGATTTAAAACATACATGCATAAAGCACTGGTAACCAGAATTACTCAAGAAACCATGAATACAGCAAAAATTTGTAATGACTATGATTTAACTTGAAGATTGCAACATTATGTTTTGTTTCAGAGTGTTGGCCTAGATTCATTAAGCACAAGTAGCATGTTGGTGAAATTTCTGCTACTGTAAACTATCATAACTTGAAGTCTCCTCATTTAGCACTTTCTTTCATAGCAGACAAGGATTTTTGTTCTTTTTACCTGAGAATGAAAAATTTACAGAACAATATGTATGTGCAATGAATGAGTTTATTTTAAACTGCCTTTCTTGAAGACTTTCTATTTTTAGCCCGGTTCAATTACGATTACTAAAGAAAAGAGGTTCTGGAGACTAGATTTCTGTAAGTGCTCAGGGCGAAAGCGTCATATTTTCTCGCTCTTCCTTGGATTTCATCCAAAGCCAATTCAGTTTAATCTGCCTGCTGCTGCTCTGGAAGTGACATCTGTTCAAATTTACACTCTTTATCATGGCTGACATGTTGTTTGTGTGTCTGTTTACCCCAAGCCCTTGTTCCAACTGCCTCTTGCAGATAATTTGTGATTTTTTTCCTTCAGTCTCTCACAGGTTGCTAGGCATTGAATTGCTGCATTTGGAGCTTTGCTATTATTTTTTATTTCTTTTCCTCAGCTTTGCAATTATGTTTTGAAGAACAAATGAGAAGTCTAGATGCAACATGTGTATCAACAAATATACTGAGAAAGTGTAGATGAGCAGTGAAGGGGTGTGGGGATGTGGCACACCAGCAATATTCCCTATCAGGTTACCATATGTACATCTAGTAAAGTATGGGCTCTGATATCTATACATCCCCTTTGTAAAATAAATATTGCTTTATAATTTTAGCTACAAAAGTAGTCCCAGGACAAACAACTACATCCAGACCATATTTTTCTGATGTGGTGTTCATATTTATTTACATATAGAAAAAATTTCTGTGCTAGAAGAATTCAAAAATAGTGAATTTAGTCTTAAAAGCTATGAGATGGGCTTTGAATCAGAACCATTATTAAAAATATTCTGAAAACTTGAATATCCATTAATGTTTTGGATAAATGCAGATTTCTATTTTCAAATTTTCCCCAAAATTTTGCAATCATTAAATCACCATCAAATATGATATTTTCAGTTGATCACCCCAGGACTGAGATTTATAATAAATGAGAATTGAAAGAGAGATGGTAAGAGCTATCATCTTTATGTATATGAGGACAAGAAACTCCGTGGAGCAGCACAATTTCAAAAGAATGTTAGTAGCTATCATAGATACTGAAAGGTAACCCTGAGACTGTCTTAAATTTTATAGTTTTGGAGCACTGCAGTGTGAGTGAGCTACTGGAATGGGCTGAGGGGACTGAGGATCACTGCCTTCTGCCTCTGTAAGGTCACACAAAAAAAATATATTGACTATGGTATGTACTGAAAGAAGTAAAGTGCTCAATTATACAAAAACAATTTGCATTGAAATCTGGTGTAATTTTGAAATATCAGAGAAGGAAAGAATTGATAAAGTAAAATCAGCACAATTTGAAAGTATTTGGAGCTGAAATATGAAACTAAAATACCTAGAAAATTGCAAATATATTAATTTACTGATATTTGGTGCTATAGATATGATCAAATACCGCTTCCCACATCCCAAAACAGTAAAGTCTCCATTTGGGTTATTATTGATTATTACTTTTTGGTTATTATCCTGCCCTTACAGCACCCCAGGTAAGAGATAAACCTGAGAAAGGGCGGTGCCCAGACTGTAACTCCTGTAGTTCCACAGGGCTGTGCATGGGCACCATGGCCCACCCAGACTGACTTGCTCTTTTTAACATCTGTCTATATTGATCCTTCCCCTGCTCCTGTGACAAGAGCCTGCTGGCTGACTTGTGAACAAATAGGAGCTGACACACCTTTGAGCCGAATCTGCACAGCTGCATGATCCATCTGGAGAGTGCATCTGCTTCGTGGGATGACAAAAGACTAGTTGAGAGAGACAGTGAAAATACACTGCAAAAATAGCAGTTGTATTCTTGGCAACAAGTTCTCCCCCTTTCTAGTGCTACTGTTCCCTCTTCTTCATACTTGAACCAGTGCTCATGTGACACACACACCTCTGCCACATAGCAAACAATTGTTTTTAATCACAGATTCCAAACTTCATGATTCGCACAGAAATTCTGTTGCTTGTAAGAGTTAGATTCTTGCCTTTATTTCTGCATAGTAGTTGCTGTCTATTAGTGTAAGATGAAAACACCTTTCAAGACATGTTGATGAAACCACTACTGGCCATCATTTCCGTATCTGCTTTTCCTGGAAATAAGCTCTCCACAATTAGATCCATTGCCAAGAAAGTTCCTACAACCATCAATTGGGATCTTTCAAAATGTGTTTAAGAATGGATGTTTCTTACGGTTTTCTGAAACTCTTCCATTGGAGTTTCTCTAGCAGAGAACATTGTGGAGAGTTTATATTTCCAAAAGAAGTTAAGTAAAGGCAAAGCAAATGCATTTCCGTAGTTGTCTTAGAATATTTTATGCATAACATGATCACCTAAATTCAAGCATTCACAACTAAATACAGAATGCCATGTCCTAGACATCAGAAAGTCATCAGGTGACATTAAAATGAATAGTCGAGCTATATAAGAACAGGAATAATAACTCAGTTTGTCTTTGGTCTATTATTTCCTTATTGATATCAGAGGGTCTTTTTGTTTGCTGTTGTAAATCTATGACTACTTTGCTAGTGATAATGTGTCACTCCTCAGAATCAGGAGAGATAAGTTCAGCATTTGTTTTTTATTTTCTCTTCATCTCTCCACGTGTTATATGTTTTTAACATATGGTCATGATCATGACAGTTCAGTTGTTTCCAAATGCCATTTCTTGCAGATTTCACCAAATTTCACCAAACACTAAGATATTTGAATTTTTCCCTTTTACTATATATGTATTTTACCATGTATATTCTGTTATGTCTGTTGAGTGCTCAGCAGAGGATGAATGTAAAATCCTTATAGGAGCAGGATATAGGAGGTAATGAATTGTTGATGTTTACACAATCTAGTTGATGGATTTTTCTGTGTGAAAATGTACTCTTTAATAAGTGGGATTTGAAGAACATTATGAAAGAAAAGGTTGTGTTCAACTCCTATCACTCTATTTACATTTTTGAAGTACTAAAATAACAAAATGATGCAGTTCTGCTTATTATAACTGCCTTGATTTGGGCTGTTTTAATAGAATCCAGTGAACAAGACACAGCTAGATTTGTTTGACTTCTGTTGATATTTGGCTATGACTTGGATCTTATTTCTTGGGGCATTTAATTCACTGCATATCCAGAGAGGTAGGTATGTTTCCACTGGAAATTCAGACCAAAGTTCGTGGTATTGATCCAAATAGTTGGGGAGATCTGTTATTACAGTTCTCTGCAAGAGTAGTCCCAGCAAAGTATTCTGTGTCCATGCAGAAGTTACAAGGACTGTAAGCAGACAAGTTGGGTTTATTGATGGAGAATGTTTTACATAGCCTACATGTAAATGTTCCCATCCAGAATAACTCCTTCAAGCCACCACAAGTAACATGCAAAAAACAATCAACTGGATGTCCAGTGGTATGAACTGTGGTTTTTTTACTGTACCTTAATTAGTGAAATATACTGAGATCTAATTTCTCTGCTGCTTCAAAATCCCACTGTCTGAACAATTAATGAAGTTCTATTTTAACAGTGTATGCATTTAATCAGTTTCTCTCTCTGCATGGCAAGAGTTAAATTCTGCAAGAGTCTGCAAGTTAAATTCCTTGATTATTCTTCTTACTGTTTTTGTAATTTTTTCTGAAGTGGGGTGTAGCACAGGAAGACAACATGGGTAAGTGCATTATAAGGCAGGAAAAAAGGTTGAATGCAAAACAGTTGTATGTGTAATCACCTTGATTACTGTACTCATTTTTGCTCCTCCTTCTGCTATGTACTGTCCTTTATATGACATGGAGACCATATTAGTCTTTATTAGAGTAATTTTCCTTTGAAGCTGACTCTCAAAGTAGACTGAATATATATATGTATATATCATTGTACAGTATGGGAAGGGTAGATTTTTATCCTATGTCAGCATATTCATATTAGCATTTCTCACTTGCTAATTAAAGGAAATTCTCCCTATCAGGTCTTCCAGATACGCAGCTTGTGGAATGCAAACCAGGAGATGACTTCTTCTATTTTGCTTTTGCAGTGCAGAAAAATAACTTACCTTGACTGTTCCGTGTTATGTGAGTGAAAATGCTGGAACATGTTGCCATCACCACTGACATGGGGCCAAAATGAGCTTGTAGGAAAATCTTCCATGTTTCCTAAGTGAAACATTTTCCCCCCTTTATTATCAGTATAAGAGAACTGTTTCACTAAGTAATAATCTTCTCAGTCTGAAAAAAACACCCCACCAATTATACAGTAATTCCCACCAGTCGACATCTAAAATAAGTATATTTGAAATAGTCACTTCTTTGAAATGATTGCTTATGTTCTCTTGCTTTACAGAGGCATCTGAGGCACCACTGTTTTCACCTCTGTGGAAAAGGGTAATTAACTGAGTGTCTTACTTAGGAAGATGTGGCTTGATTATTCTGTCTTGCAATGTTTGATTTCCATAACATTAAAAGTAAGCTGTTAGCATAAAAGGAATGCAAATATCTGACATAAAATCAGCTGTACTGCTGTCACCAGCTCTCCAGGAACGGTGGGACCTTCTCCCAGCCTCAAGGCACCTGCTGCCATTGAGCCTTGCTAAGGCTTCGCTGAGCAGTCAAGGGGGAATAGGCTCAGTTAACCATTAATGGCAAAAGCTCTGAGGAAAAACCATAAAACTACTTTTCAAGCTTGAAGAGGAATGCTTTGTGTCCCTTCTCTGTGGTGCAGAGTTGTTCGGTAATGCAGCTCAGTATATCTAGTGTGTGGGGTTGGACTAATGCTGCATTTAGTGACACGAGGTCTGAGTCCATGATGCCAATCCCATGGAACAGCCCTCTGTTACCTGGGCTTTGGGCTGTTTCCTTGTGGAGCCTGTTCCAGCTGATACAGGCCGCTATGCAAACTCATTTAGTGTAGTGAGCCTTTTCATGTGCTTTTTTTTTTCTGATCTGAAATAATTTCATTTAACTTCGGTGTTAATGGCTCAATATTTCCTCTGAAGTTGTATGAGAGTGAACAAAATCAGCCTTTTGGCTATGTGCAAACTGATGGCTCAGAGGTTGGCTTTCATGGCTTCCTATTAGCAATTCCTGGTTATGCAGAAGGCCTGAAGACATGCAGTAGTGCTATTCCTGGTCTGTGGTGGGAAGTGTCATTTGTCCCAAACTGTCTGGAAAGTAGTCTCCTTTTTGTGTGTGTCTGTGTGTATTGGTCTTCAAGGTGTCTTCCAACCGCCAAAATTCTATGCAAAAATGGTTTTCTCCCTGCCCCCCTCCCCCCCACAAAATTCTGTTATCTGTGGTGCAACAGTCTCTAGGATTACATATTGCAACTTCAAATTCTACCTACAAATAGAGATATATCCTCTAGTACTTCAGTCATAGAGATCCAAACATGATTCATCCTTATTTTTCCAAGACAGCAAGAGCTGCACATAAAAGTTTTGCCGGGATTCAATTTTAAGCATTGAAATCCATGAGAATGGAGATTTATTCGGTCTAAATTTTAGTCATTAATAGGTATTTTGAAACCATCTCCCCTCTCCCCCCCCCAGGATTAACCACTTTTATTCAAGTAAAATGAAATTTAAAAATTGGTTCTCTCACTGTACTGAATAACCTTTCAGTTCTTTTTTTAAAAATTGTAATAATGAGACTAATTTAATGGAATTTCTTTTCTACTAGGGCATTCTAATAGAAGCTCAAAATACGAGGAATAGCAGTTGTAGTTTTTCTAGAAGAAACCTGACAGGACTTGTGCTATGTCTCACACTTTTATTTTAGTGTATTTCCAGTGGTATCATGATGTAAACTGCCTTGGTAAGGCACTATTAGTTTCCGCTATTTCTTTCTTTATGGTATGTTTAGCTCTTCAAGACGAAAGGTAGTCTTTTTCATCTCTCTGTCATATCTTCCTAAGCAGAGGGGAAATTGGAGCAGACAGTTTTAATACCTTAACATACAGTAAGGATGGCAGGAACAGGCAGAATATAAAAAAAGCAATCTAAAATTCAGCATATTAAGTGCCTGGAGCTTGGAAAGGACTAAGGTGTTATAACTTAATAATATCTTTTTGGAATCATATTTTGGACAAAAAATAAGGGAGGAAATACAGCTCAAGATTTGTGATAAGAGTATATTGCTCTGTGGAGGATAGTCTGTTACTTATTCATTGCACTGCATTCTGCCTAGAAGTGAAAGTAGGTTTAAATTAGCATTTATGGATTATTTGGCATTTAGTCTATGATAGTTTAGATCAACTATTAAGACATACTTTTTCCTGTTATTAAAATTTTTCCTATAACCTTCACTAAACCCCAAAAATGAATATTTAAAAAAGAATAAAGTGATACTTGCCTCAATATATCTTTAATTTGTTTCAGACAGTTATGTAGTAACTGAAAATATCAATTAGTAGCTGATCAATGAATTTTTTTATAGTCTTTGCATCAAAATGTTATGGGCAGCCCTTACGGCATCCAAGCTGGTTGCCTAAGCAAAGCAGTCATGGATTTGGGCAGCTCATGCAGGGGACCAACTCTTCCACCTCAGGTTGGCTGGTCTGCATCAAAGCTGAATTATAGGGAGCTAGAAAAGGTAGTAGAGAAAAACAAAATCCAAAACCTTACAGAGGAACTGAAATTGCTCAGAAATCCACATAAAATTTGTAGACTGTTTCAAATACTACAGTTGCAATCCCAAACATTTTGACATAGGACAAAATAAATATAATTTACCTTCTTGTGATGGCTTGACTATTGTATCATTTGCAGTTAAAAATTTAATTAAGAAAGCTTTTGGAATAGTTTGTGTATGAGTATTTTCTTCAGCTTGCATTTTTTGAAAAAACGTTATTTCTGAATATATATGAAATAATATTACTTTGCCTGATTCTATCAAGTACATATAGAATGGAAATAGGCAAGAATAGTAATTTAAAACATCATTCATCATAATTTCAGAAGTTACTGCAAGACTATGTCATTAAATATGAGCATATAAATAAGCAAAGTGCTTGGTTTTTACGTGCAATTATTCTGAAAATTCAGGAACTAAAAGGGAAGTTGTCAGAGGGTGTAAACATCTTGCTGTAGTAGGAGTAGTGCTTTAATCTCATGGGAGCCAGACAGCAGAAGGACACACACCACATTTATCAGCCCAGAGCTGTGCTGGGACTGGAGTTGAGCAGAGGCTGTGCCCATTGGTGACAGTATTAGAGGTAGCATGCAAAAAAGCCATTCCCTCTAGGAAGATGTTATTAAAAACGTTGGAACCAATTGAAAATAGACTTGTGTACCTTGATTCCCAGCTCTCTAGAGCTGAGACATCCCTCTTTCCTATTTACTTCCTCAACTACAAACTGAAAGTGACGGGTTAGTAAATATTAGTAGACCTAGTTAATAACAGTGCTGTTTTATTTCAGGTAAACTCATGTAAGTCACTACAGATAACAACACTGACTATACCGGAGTGAGAGATTTGTCAGCCATCTGATATTAGCCAACATTTTAAGAATGGATGTTCAATTCCCATAATTTTGAATACAAATAGCTGCATAATTTTAGGTTAGATATTAGAAAAGAAATTTCCTCACTGAAAGGGTTGTCAGGCATTGGAACAGCTGCCCAGGGAAATGGTGGCATCACCATCCTTGTAAGTGTTCAAAAGAAGTGTAGAAGTGGCTTGTGGGGACAAGGTTAGTTGGTGAACATGGCAGTGCTAACAGCTGGACTTGATGGTCTTCGAGGGTTTTCCAACCTAAATGATTCTGTGATTCAGTAATAAATTATTGTGCTCTTTCGACATCTGCCTACTCTGTCCCTTGTTTTGCAAAAACTCATACGAGAAAGTACTTAAAGCATAAATTTCTGTTTCATTGTTTCGCCCTACTCAATCCACTCTTTGACTGTAAGAAAAGAGTAAAGCCCCTAAGCTGCTGTGGAGAGGATACAGTGATGTTCTGTAAGTCAAAAAGGCAATTTTATATGACAACATAAATCTTTACTATGGTTGTATTTCCTCAGTTGTGTCACCAAGACTGAGTTCCCTTTAGACTTCATCCAAAAATGTGAAAAACATAAAAGAAATATTTACTGGAATCCATACTGTGTTAGAAAAACTGCAAAGATGCAGAGTGCCTGCAGTTAAGAGTTTGTTTATTATTGACTTTATTATGCATTTAATGATAGTAACATTCAAAGGAAATGAATTATCAAAGATATGACTTTCATATGCATGTAGAAGGCAGTAAAGATGAGGAGCAGGAATATTATTATGTGAAAAGGTTTGGAATGAATTAGGAAAAAGAGAAAAACACACTGAAAAATAATTTTACAACTATTACTGATATTAATAAATCTAAAGGCCTTATTTCATTTGATATCAAACTGTATGACTTTTTCAAACTTGAAACATTTTAAAATAGACACTTGTAAATAATGACAGAAGATGAACTAAAACTTTATGATTAAAAAGAACTCTGACTCTTTTATTTAGGTTTAAAAGTTGATAGCTTAGAAGGCTCTAAATATATATTTTAGGACTTCATAAACTAATGAATTAAATTGTGATTATTTTCATTCTTGCATATCAGAAGTATTTAAATCTAACCTGGCTTGAGCCGTTTATTATAAATTCTCACATTTCTTAGCTGTTGTGCAGCCTATTGAGTATTTGGTGGAAGGGTACAGACATAATTTTAGATATGACGAGATTAGGTGACTTGTGAAACCTTATTTACTTTAGGGTGTCTGCCCAAGGCTGGAATTTAAATGCATGGAAACTGTGTTGACTATTTCCATCATCTTAAGCACACGTTTATTAAGTCCTAGAGTATTACTAATTGTTAATAGATTTCAATTTTGCTTGATAAATTTCATTTTTCAGGAGGTACTCTGTTCTTATTCCCTTTCTTTTGCTTTGCAAATGTATTTTTAATTGGCAATCTTATCAACTGTGTTAAAATGTCTTTATACTGTAAGCAGTTAATATCTCATCGTTTCCTCAATATATCAATCAAACAATCTATCCCATTTATTTCATATAACATAGTCATTTGCCTTAGTTTAAACAACTTATTTCATTACGTGGAAGCCATTTGTTCATGTTCCCTACCGCTGCATAGCACACAATGACAAACTCAGTGAGCTGTGCAGTGCAGAGGAGGTAAGGGAGAATCTAAATATTTTAGAGGTCTGTAGTATCTCTGCAATAGCAATTGATCGTTAGTGACCATTTATTTCCTGCCATGACTACTTAGTCCAGGACAGATCTTAATGGTCTGAGTCTAACTTAAAATCTCATTATTTCCGGAGCTGTGACGGTCCCAAATTGCTGTGTCACAAACTGGAGTTTGCTGAGACATGACTGTCATGTTTCTATGTCACATCTTTGAATGTTGTCATGTGAGAGTGACTGAGAGTGATTTTTAGGAATTTTGTTTCTAGGCACACAAACTGATTCTGGGATGTTTTGTGCACCTTCAGTTACCTGTAGAGCAGCAGGTTCCAAACAGAAGAACATTTAGACTGTGTTATCCTACTATTTTTAAAAGTATTACTTTTATATGACATTATACCAAAACCCCCAGTAAAAAACCAAAAATCTTGAGGAAAAACATGAGTAAGGGGAAATGCTGATTGGACCTAAACTTTCCAGTGGTGATATTGTGGTTTGCCTGTTGCTTCCACCATCTGTGCTCTCCTAAAGGCTGGTGCTCCCCAGGGTTTGATTTACCACAAAACTCACACAGTCTCTGGGTGTGGTGGTGCTGCCATCACCTGTCTCTTACCTTGACCCCTGGACTCTGCAAATTCATTGTGTCTGACCTCACTAGACACAGACTGTACTGTGCTAACTGAGTGCTAATCTGGTTTTGCTCAATCTCTTTCAAGAAAAAGGTTCCACCCCAGTATGGGCTATTTGCTTAAGAGTTGGAATCATTGATCCTTGTAGGACCCTTCCAACTCAGAATATTTTGTGATTCTGTGAAAACTGCAGCTCAGTTCATCACACTCAATAGTGTCACAGTTACTGTCCCAGTAAGATTAATTTTTTATTCTGTTTTCAGGAGCATTCTCTAATCCCACTGCAGATAAATGGAAAATGATTTGATATCCAACTTAAAGTTAATGCTTTTACATAAACATTATACTTCCTTCCAATAAGTCTTTACCCTACCATTGTTACAAATGACAGCTAGATCATAAATGAAAGACTTTTTTTCAGTTAGTCTGTTTTATGTCTGATTATTTCACACAGCAGCAAAGGAGGGAGAAACGTTTGGAAAAAAATGTGTTTGTAAAATCACAAAGTTTGGCAGAATGAGCTGGGGCGGATATAGTGTTTGATGCTACTTTTAATTGTCTTTTAAACTGACTAGATGAAAATGTGAAAATACCCCATTAAAGAAATGCACAGTAAGTCGTTAGCAAAAAAAGCACACCAGAATACAGATTCACTTACTCTTCCTTCTTAAGTTCTTGTTTTTCTTTGTCTTTTTTGCCATGATGAGTACAGAAATGAACAGCCTAATTAAAGCTGAAATTGTGTGAAGTTTTTAGAAATGTCTTTCCATACAGTCTGTAATGTTGTTAGAATTCTGTTAGCTAATTTAATAATAATTATCTTAGGTAAAGGCTATCCTGGTTTTATTTTTTAACAGGATCTCACCATGACTAATAGGTGTTAAAGATTGTCTCTAATAATTCCTAAAGCTTTAAGGGCTCTACTTTGACAAAAGTGCTTAGAAATTTCAGGTAATTTTTCAATCTTGTGGCTTATGGAGAAGAGAAAAGGTCTAGTTTGGGCCAGTAAATGCAAAATTTCAGATGTCTTCAGTGGTGCAATTAAAATTTATTTTGAATCCTGATGACAGCAAACAATACAATAAAAGAATTTACTTTTTTTCCCTGTAATGACTAGAAATAATTGAAAAAGGAGTCTTTATCCTTGGACAATTTTCTATTTCCAATAAACAGTCTAATCTGTCACAAACTCTCCCGGCAAAAAACTTGGAAATACCAGTGTAACTTCTACAGAGATTGATAGATAAAGTTGTTAAAAGTGATGCTCCAGAGAGCACAGTGCAGAGGAGAGAACCAAGTTGGGAAGAAATCACATTACAATGTAGCAAAATATACAAAGAAAAGTAATTCCAATTTTTATGGGAACACTGAGTTTTTGAATATCTGATTTCTCAATTTTGTTATTATGAAGCACTAGAGATACTTGTGCAAATCTGACTTTTTAGACACATTTGTAGAGAATATCCTTAATATGTTTTTTTATTTCTTTCTAGAGGATAAAGTAATTACAGGTTGTTTCTGCCTAATGATAGAGGGTTAATGACATCAGCAATGAAAAATTAGCCAAAGGGGACCAAATGTATTTCTTGCAGATCACCTCATTAGCTTGTTTCCAAAACATGTTCACCAGAGTGAAATTGCAGCATGTGACTGGCTGTAGTGACAAACATCTGTTGTCTTAACTCCTAGAGGGCTTTGCGGAGTGGGTAAAGACAAACAGTTCTTATTTAATCAGGTTATATATAACCTGAGAGACACTTTTTGTCATCTGTGGTCTTGTCGCAATCTGCTGTTACTCCTTAAAAATTACTTACGGGGTTAAGTTTCTCTTTAAAGTTGCATGACCTTTTAGTAAAAGAATTATTTCCTTCTGCTTTGCAATGATTACAAGTGTGAGAGCTGCTGTCATCAAACAAACCAAACCAACCAGACAAACCTGTCTGTACTTCAGAAAAACACCTGAGGGACTGAGTAGTCCCACCTTAAAAACAAAGAAATGTGGTAGCACCAGAGGATGGTGTAGATGAATAAAACTTAGCTAAAGTTTTAAACCTGTTCATAATTGATGATAATGAAAAGGAGGCAACTGCATTGTATATCCTGTGTTTTCTGTGCATGAGCAGAATCTTTGTTTCTTTCAGCTCTGAATATCTTTGTGTTTGTTTAGTTGTCAATATAAAGACAACTCTGCCTTTAAAGTGGTTGAAAGACTCAAGAAATAATCTAGAAAAAGTTTCTAAGACACTCTCAAGAGTTAAAAAGGAGGTTATCAAAACGTAGTTTCAATTGACTTCGGGGGGACTGATGTGCATTTAACTGAAAGGACTACTTTGACACTGCTTGATTTGTCAGTGCTAGTAAAATGACTGTCCTTGTTTAGCTAATTAAGAAGCCAGATCTTAGAGAATTTGAAGTTCAAACATTAAGAAGAGTAAAATGTTTCTTAGTGTCTGCATGTTTCTAATATTAAGAGCTCTGAATATTCCCCAAATCAGTGAGACGCTACACTGAGTTAGTGCTGACTAAGCCTTTTGGTATCTCATAGCTAATTAACAGCTTTGCTTTGAACTCGGTCCTCTCCTTCATCCTGAGAACAGCATTTTCAGTGCTGTTTGCACATGCAATCAGATTTCAACATGGCATTTTTGAAAGCAGGTGCTTGCCCAGCTCTCCTCAGTTTGAACTGATACTGACTCAGATCCACTCTCAGCAGGGACCACTGTTCCTCTCCAAGTGATGCCACCCTTCCCAAGAAGGACGTGCTTGCCCAAGACTCTTCTTGCCATATACTGCCTCTTTTAGCTTGTTTTCTGTGATTGTGGGGTTTTTGTTTGGTTTGGTTTGGTTTGGTTTTCTTTTTAAGAGACTGGAAAGGGCCAGTTAGAAGGCTCAGACAATAAAACTTGAAATAAGGGAGATGTTAAACTGAAGGACTGTTCTTGGAAAGGGAACAAACAAACTCAGCAGCACAGAGCCAGCTCACTGTTCCTCTCCTTGTGAATAATGCATTATTTCATCAAGAAAGTTGCTCCTACTCAGCTCATACTGAGTGGCAATACTGTATTAGCTACAATTGCAGACATGTCCAATGAACACAGAAATGTAGGAGAAACATTTTTTCTTGTCTTCATGTACAGCCTGTAGCCTTGGGGAGTATTTGATGTGATGCAGCACCACAGCTTGTGTTTGACTGGAGTGCAGCCTGTGCCTGAGTGCCAAATTCACTGCAGTGTACTTCAGAGGGGAAGTCTGGGAGAACAAGCTTTGGTATTACTGAGGACATGCAAGGAAAGAAAAGTCTCTGTTTTGAAGAATGAACAGGAGTGTTAACAACTGCTATTAGCTACAGGTATTGCCAGTGCCATCATGGAAACAATCAAGTCATGTAGCTGAGTGCTGAGTGTATTTGGGGATATACTGGTGTAACTACCTGTCATGAAATATTGCATGGGGCAATATTGCAGTGGGCAGAGAGTTCACCTGGCACGAGTAGATGACCCAGATCATAGGGCACAGAGGAATCCTGTCATTTGTTTAGTCCAAGCTGGGGATTGTGCTGCAACTCCCAGGCACTCAGGTTTCTTTTTTCTGGGCACTGGCTGGGAAGAGAAGAAGGATTTAGAAGGAAGTCTTTAATATTCACTCCATGTGGAATTAAAACTGGCTCAGAAGCAAAGCCATAGATGCTTGGAAGTGCTTCCAAATTTCCCACTGTAGATCCATTAAAAAAAAAAAAAAAAACGAAATAAAACAAGAACAAGCATTAAGGGGCCAATAGAGATAATGTGTTTTCAAAGGTAAGGTGATAGATTTGGGAAGACTACTTGTTTTGGGGGGCATATGTGATGTAGAACCATTTGAACTATATGTAATTATAATAGGATTCTCACAAAGAAAGCTGCTTATAAAAATTAAAAAGTCTAAAAAGACTCGATTTTCAGCTCATTAAAATTCAATTAGACCACTTGTCAGAAGAAAAATTTCAGCTTGAGATCCTTGAGAAGTTGAAGTTATCCTTGAAATTCTGTGACATACAGCTACCATTCCTCATTAGCCAGGTGACGGATTAATTAATCATGGCAACCCAACTGGATATTGCAACATTTTCATATGAAAGAAAAAAATCTAGTATTAGTATCTGTAAAATTTTGAGGATTGCCACTAAAGGAGAGTAGTATTTTGTTGTCAGGTAACAATTACCAGAGGTTTCATTGTTATCCCACTTTTACCAGATTTGCACCTGTGCAGAAATCATGATTTAAGGGCAACTACTTTTCTCAGCTGCAGACATTATTGAACTTACAGAGAGTTATCAAGTACCTTATGGATGCATAAAATCTGATCATTATACTTAAAAATCTTTTTTTCTATACTCCTGTTTGTTTTTCTTCACAGAGTTAAATATTACTATATTTGTAGCTATACAGTAAATGCGTAGTAAATTGAGAGACATTTGTAGATAACAGTCATTTAGAGATTAATTTAGGGGTTCACACCTAGGAAGCTTAGGTTGATCAAAATATGTTTCTATTGATTCGAGATCATATTTTTGGAAGCACATTTAAATACACTGCCTTTAAGAAATCATGACAATGTAAGTTGCAGCTTAGTCTTTCAGAACAGAAATGAACAAGGTATCACAATGATACCAGTTGACAGAAGGACAGAAAATACAAGTTAAATGAATAAAAGTCCTTTTAAAAATTTGGCAAAATACCAATGGGAGTGTTACTACTACTACTACTACTACTACTACTACTACTACTACTAGTAATAATAATAATAATAATAGTAATAATATATATGTGTAATGGAAAGAAATATCTAATCAGATTATGTCACTCTGAGCAGTCCTTCTTCTCCCTACTTTCCCTTGACTTATTGACCAGAACCTTGACAAGTCTTTGCTTTTAAATCAGGAACTGACAAAACCAGTGAGAATTATCTTTCTTGTGAATTCTTTATGAGAAGAAAACATTTGATTGCAGTACTTCAGGGCTTGGCCAAGAGTGAGGAGCAGCGCTCAGTTAACTTAGCCTTAGTTGGCAGCACCTGCTGGTATCAGCAGAAATGGATTTTGACCATTAGAATAAAAATGTTAGATATTAATGGTAAGACTTTTAGAGCAGGGTTACAGGGATTGGGAAAGACACAGCAAAAACCCACACTGACGGAGGTGGGATCAATAACATTTTCCTTCTTAAAATTTACTTTACCCTGTGAAAAGTGGTCTCAGCTCAGATTGATAGCTGAGATTGCTCACGGCAAGTTTTTTGAGCAGACTTGAGCATTGTATGCCTTAAAGGATATTGTCTAAGCATGAAGTATAGATTAGCCTTTCTGTGACACACATGAGAAGTGTCTTTCTGATCTACCTATGTGTGTCTGTGTGTCTTTGTAACCTTCCCACCATTTCAGCTGATAAATGATACACTTCAGAGGGAGTCACTTTGGTACCCCAAGTCCTTCATGGACTCCAACCTACTTTCTTTAGAGTTGCTGTTGTAGATTGAAAGGTGCTCAAGCACCTTTGAGGAGTGGTAGTTCAGCTTCTCTGCTTTCCAGTCTTTAGGAATCCTACTTTTATTCCCTAGGACATTATTATTCATCAATGCATCAGCAGAAAGACTTGAGGATTAATTTAGATGCGTTCTCTGTTACTTAAAGCAAAGTTGTGGGGCTTTTACTATTTCACTGTTTGGTCCCAAAGGAAGTATGATCAAAATGTTTTGGGCTTAGTGCAGTTATGATAATAACGTAGTCACTTTCTTAAAAAAAAGAGTTATCCTCATTTTAACAGGCTTTGGTTAATTCAACCTTCTTTGCTTTAGAAAAAGGTTTTTCTTTGCTAAGTCACCATCCCTGGAGGGATTTAAAGGACATGTAGATGTGATACTTAAGGACGTGGTTTAGTAGTGGATCTGGCGGTGTTATGTTAATGGTTGGACTCAGATGATCTCAGAGATCTTTTCAAACCTATGATTCTAATCACATGGACCTGTCAATGAAGTGCTGGGTTTCATACTATCTCCCCGTATCAGGTAGCTCTTAGGCAGATGTATAATAGAAAGGGTAAGCTAACATTTTCAACTGAATAGAAACTGAAAAAAAATGGAAATTACTATGTTTCAAAATATGAATTTTGAAATGACATATTATGTGGTCTTATCTTTTTCCTGATTCCTCCAAAACCATACAAGACCTCATAGTTGTTTTTCACACTCAGAGTTGTATAGATGTTAATCTCCTTCAAATATTTACTCACAGCCAACTCTACCATTCACATGTCAAACACTTTAGGAGGTTAGGAAGACAGAAAGGGAGAACACCCCCAAAACTGATAGAAAGTTAATTGAGCAGCTTTTAGCATGTTTATACCAATACAGCACACATGTTTCTAAAAGGATAATTGAGAGAGGAAAGGAATGAGACTGCTAGGGCTCTATTGATGGGTACTTCTTTGCCCACAGTGATCCTGTTCATCATAATCCCTCAAAGGAAATTTATCCTTGTAACAAGTATTGGGTCATGTATTATTCTGTGTAATATAAAGAGGGTTCATCTATTCTCTACATCCAAACTCAGCATGCAGTCCCTCTGTTCTGAAGTGCCTGGCTTACTCTGAGCAGGTTTACAGTGCATCTGACATTTTGAACTGCAGAATGTGACAAGCTGATAGTGCCTCTGATTATAAAATCAGATCATCTGCTGATACTAGGAAAGAGCAAGATGATGTATGAAATAGGTTTTAAATAGCTCATGCCATGCTCAAAAATATGCACATTTCAACTACTTTAAGAAGAAAGGGTAGACAGTATGTGGCTTTAGATTATTTTGTGTATTCATTTGGCTTGGAGACTGTGCTATATTACTTTTTGTTCTTATAATGTATAGTGGTCACTGAAGCCAAGCCACTGCTTTAAAAGTTAATGCAATGCCACATTTTCAAAGGTTCACCATCTGCAGTTATGACTGAGAGCTCAGCTTCACTTTTAAGTGCCTGAGGAGCAACTTAACCATGAGCTGGCACTGGAATAGCAGCCAATGCCTCCCGTTTTGATACCAGTTGCCAATTTTCAAGAGTTCAATATATGCTGCCCAAAATATTTAGAAAATCTGGAGACCACAGCCTAAGTAATCAATTAATTTGCCACTCGTATTGGTTACAGACATTGTGAAAGCAATGGTTTCCCATTGCCAGCTTTGATATGTAAAATGTAGAATGAAAAGTGATATTCAAAGGAGGTGGTGTGTTTTAAAGGAAAGTAAGAAATGAAAATATTTTTGTAATACAACTTACATTCATTTGTCATGTAGGGTGGATTTAGAAATCTTATGATATATCCAGTCTTTATGTATTTATTTTTATAGTGTTTCAGAGATGTTGAGAAGTATTTCACCTCACATTCAGAAAATGCCTGCAGTAAATGTTTAATATGCTAGTACATGATGCTCCCATAGTAAAAAAGTTCAAATGCCTTTAAGAATCCGGCTAAAATCTGTAGTACAAGGAACTTTTGAGCTAGGTTGACCAGTGTTAACTGTTTCAAGCCAATACTGTAAATGTAACTCATTACAATTTACTTTTGTATTGTGCCACCCTTCTCAAAAAATCCACTCTGAGTAGAATGTGGTGGGTACTCCTTACAGGGCAGCAACTGTATTTTGCATGCAGTTGTGATTGCTGAGATACAGCTCTGGATGTCTAAAAAACAGCAAATCTGTTGAATAGTGATTGAATTATTTAATATCTGAATTATTTAACATCTAAATCTGTCATATGGGCCTTTGGCATCACGATTATTGTACCTTCATTTTCTCTGGTAGATAAACACAATTCTTCCCTATTCCTATCTGTTCAGAGTGATGTCTCAGGTTTTTCTTGCTCACTGTTTTAGCTAAGATTAGAAGCATCTAAGCTTCTGGACCTAAGGGTTCTTTTTATGTTAATTTTGTTTTGTTATGGTTTTCTTTCTTCTTAAAGTAAAGTAAGTGTATATGTGTGTATATATTTCTGAACCATGCTTCTCTTTTGGTTTTTCAGATACTATGTTATTCCCAAGTAGTTTCCAGGGACAAATCTCACTGATAAAGTGATAAAATTTGCCTCTGATCACCAGAAAACTTGCTAAGAATATATGAAAGGATTTAGACAGTCCTGCTTTAGACAAGATGAAAGTAAACTGAACCCAGTTTTCTCTAGACAAAGAAATATCTGGCTCAACAGAAGTACACTGTTCAAATACAAACAACCCAACCCGTATTAAAATATTTCTTATGAACAGGCCATTCCATGCATTGGTGGCATTGGATATTGGGTTCTAGCTCATATGACAAAGCATAAATATTTCCACATTTTACGAGACTCTACCTAAAGTTTCTCACTCAGAAATGGCAAACTGATTTAGCTATGATTAGATACTGTTTAGGCTGCTTTTCTCATCTGCTAAACATAAAAAATCAAGTACTTTTCTCCCCCTGTGCTGCTCACATCTTAAAAATAATCCACTATCAGTTAAAATAATTATTCATGCATCTTCACGTTCTACCTCACCATTTTTGGCTGGCCAATTTCCTTATTCAATGATCACAAAGGTGCTGTTTCCTTTCCCTCTTCTGCGGGCCCGTGTTTCTGTTTACCTCAGCAGCAGGTAGCACAGAGCAGTCCTAGGCTGTGACTAGGTCTGGAATGCACAGTGAGGCGTTAATCGTAATGGTCCTGAAGCCAGAACAGGCAGCTTCTGAAAAGAGGTGTTTTACGTGGAATGCAGAGGTGGCTGCTCTGACATCTGCCTGGCACGGCTGTCTGCCTGTTGTAGTATTTAACTCTCCGTACGGCAGGGGGCAAAGTGACTCAAAAGAAAAGGGAACTAATCCAAGATACAGATTTTGGCCAGAAAAAGTAACTTCCCAATAATGACATATAAACGTTAATAAATAAAATGTCATGAACATAAAATCCTTGATTCAGTGTAAAACCTGAGCCTAAAGAGGCAGTCCTGAAAATCAAAAAATGGACTTATTTAGGTTTCTCTGTGGCTACAATGATAATACAATATGTTCTAAAAGAATACCTTGTGTAATTTGAACTTATGATCAAAGCAAACGAAGACAATAGAACAGACTGTTTCACTGAAGGGACTCCAGTGACCACTGAGTCCAACTGCATGACCAGTTCAGGGCTGACAGAAACATAAAGCATGGTCCAAATGCCTTTAAAGTCTGAGAGGCTTGGGGCATCGACTGCCTCTCGAGGAATCCTGTTCCAGTGTTTGACCAGTCTCTTGGCAGAGAAAGGCTTCCTAATGTCCAGTCTGAGGAAAACATGCATTACAAAGATTTCATTACTCTTTTGCCACTTTCAATTTAATTGCAAGTTCTGAGCTTGTTTTGCAGCATAAACTATTAAAAAGGAAAGCTTTTATTTAATACCAGTGTGGAGCTAAACTTTTGAAGAACTTTTTGAAATTGCTTCTCTCTTGAGTGTTTTAGGGAATGATGCAGCAGAGTGTTAGACCACTTGATTCACTCTGCTTTCATTTACAGCATGTGTAGCAAACCTAATTAGCCCTGGCTTTTACTTAGCACCCCAAGGGCACATATGCCAAGTGTTTTGGGAAAGTGTTCCTCAGAATCCATGTACTAAGATATAAACTGCCACATACCAGGATCTAAACTGTCCAACAGCATCAATTGCTGTAATAATAAATAAAACTCAAAGATTGAAATATTCCTATACATAAAGGGCTGAGAAGCCCTGATTATTTATTTAACTTCCCCAGTCAGATCTATCTTTAAATCAGAATATCTGTGTTAGTTTGTGAGTTTGTTTGTTTGTGTTTTTTTCCCATTTCAGCAATTTAGTTAATATTATTCTATTTTTTTTGCATTAAAAAAATGGATTCGGCTCTGGGCTGTTATACACACCCTTTCCTTATGACCCTGGCCGTGTCTGTCAGTTGAAAAATCATACTCAAGTGAATAAACATTTCAGATTAGCACTTCACTCACATAAAGCTAAGTTTTCAAAAAGATTTTTGGGAGAAAAGTTAGTTGAAGACATCATAGTGTTTTGATTAAAGTGAACATTCTTTGAGCTTTGCAGTCACAAAATCTCACATATGGAAATTGCAGTTGGTCTTAATCTGCTTTCAGAAGACTGGTGCAAATATTAAAAAGTAATGAAGTAACAAGATTGTTTGTTAATGCCACATAAAAGTGCTAATTATGCTTCATTTCCTGCCTAAGCTAAACCCAAGAGACGTTGCCTAAGAAACTGTTAAATAAGTTGCCTTGCTTGAAATGGGAATAGAGCTGCAGTGCTTGATGGATTTACGTTTAAGGAGTTGGGTGCCACACAGGGTCTTTCAAAGTGTGGCAAATGAAGGAGGACTGCCAAGAAACTTGTTTAGTTCACAGAAAGTTTATTATTATCATAGTTGTGATTCCCACTACGTCACTGAAGAGGAAAGGGATTCATTTTTAATTGCCCTTTCCCTGCAAATTCGGTATGTAGCATCGTATGATATTGCAATTACATGTTAATTGTTTTATTAGGACGTTAATTTTACAGGACCATAATGATGGCATTCTTTTTCCTCCAGAAAGTGTACTTGAATATACCCCTCTATGTCACACTGGCTGTGAATATTTCTGAAATGTTTTACTTTGCATCTCTACTGACATCTGTTTCTTCTATGTTTAGGGACAGGTGCAATATGAAAGAGTCTACAGAAATATCGTGATTACAATTGAAGTCTTGGGGGCAAAAATTAGTTCACCTTTGCTGTTTTTCTGTTATAAATCTACTTTTCCTTTTTAGGATAAAATATGAAATTTAAAAATGCAATTGCACTTGATCCTTATTCTGAACATATATATACACTGAATGTATAGCAGTTGAGTTAATAGCTAAACCTTTCATCTGTAATAATTCAAAAGCAAGTTAAAGTTATCTTTTCTCAAAGATACAACATAAGCTGAATATTATAATTTGCAGAAGTTTTCCTATTCTGCTTAAATGATTGTTGTGCTGAGAAGGAAATCTGAATAACATTTACAGCTGGGGATATCCCAATGGCTCATCTTCTGTGTGATTTTGTTTTAATGTAACCTCTTGACTAAACATAGGAGAAAGACAATCCTCTACAATATCCTCTGCAATACTGAGGAGGGAAAGTAATGGAAAATACAGGAGTGTTCATAATTATGTGAGAGTCTGGACACATGCATCAGTCTGGATCCTGACTTTAAAGAAGCTCCAGGAAAACTTCATCACACATCTCGCCCACATCTGTTTGAAGAGTGGGTTGCCTTTTGGAGAGTGGAAACATCCCTATGGAGCCTGGGTATCATGGAACTGGAGAGTAAAGGTCCTTGTAACCTCCTGTAATTCAAACCTCATGGGTGGGCAGGAGGAGTGTAGTATCTCTCAGCAGATGTGGCATTGTTACAGCTCATTGTCTTGAGCCTAAATAGTTCAGTGTGTTTAAGTTAGTTTGTCAGGTAGGATTGTTATTTAGATGGCTCCATTTCCACCTTGTTCCTGAGCTGTTTGGGAATGACTGCAGTGAGCTGGCTTGGAGTGTGGAAAATGCTGCACAGCTTCTTGGGGCAGAACTCACTGAGGGCTCTCCAAGGGGCACCAGCTGTGGGAGGACAGTGCCAGGTGTGGAGAGACAAACAAGAAAGGGCTCCAGTGCCTTGGGATAAATGGCAAATTCTCTTTCATCTGGTAAAGCCAAATGCAGTGCAAGCATAGTGCAGGCACCTCTCATGAAATAAAAGGCTTGTGCTGATAGGAAACTACTAAAACCTTCACAATACTCTGCATAAGAATAAGGTGTTTCATGCATTGTGTGGAAATGTTATCACTGATTAACAAAGAAAACAAATTTAATACAGAAACCACTGCAAACACAAGATGAGCTTGTGTTGAGAGTGTAGAGGCAGCATTATACAGTCTATGCACTGGTCCAGGAAAAAGCAAGGAATTAAATTAGTACCTGGAAAACATTTTTATCCTGTGATTTGTGTAAATATATTATGTTCTATTGTTGATCTTTAAAGAATTCCTATCATACAAATATATTTGGCTTTAAAAAATAATTTATGCCTAGAGTTAGCCATGATACTACACAAGTGACCTATTACTAGTAGAAGTTTCTTTTTTAAGGAATAATCAACACTCAGGCTGTGACATTATGCATTGTCTTTAGCACATTTATAATGGTATGAGTTCCTGATTAGCTATTGAGTGACTATAAGGACTCAAAATATATGGCCATTTTTACATGGAGGAGGCAATAATGCCTACTATGGGAAGAGCAATAAAACACGTTTATTGGCTGCTTGATGAAGACTGCATTGAATAAAAACATGTATATCCCTCCTAGCTTCACCTCTGCAAATTGTTAACTACATAATAGCTGAGGATGTGAAAAAGGGAAACAATGAGTTCCCAGATAACCAAAAAGGAAAAAATGCATAGCTCTTTTTTTCTGAAGTCATCAGTGTCTGTTATGGCAAAGGTTTGAAGCAGAAAGTAAAGTCTCCAAGGGCCTATTGCTCTAATAAAGCTAATTTGTTAATGATAATGTCACGTGTTTCTTTGAATTTATCTGTGGACATACGGTAAAACCAGATTTTCCTGGGAGTCAGGCAAAGAAATTCTGAATTGACAGAATTTGTTTTCTTCATTGGTTTATTTATAGTTTCCATTCAGAATGCTATATTGTGCTGAGAAATACATCAGTTCTGGGAGATTTAGCATAACCAAATTTTTATAAAATCCTTATTAGTTTAGGGAATTGTGGAGCTGTAGAATCTTCTATATGCACAACAGCATATAATGTGTTTTATTTTAAGCTAAGCAAAGGCACATAAAGGATATGGCTTTACTGCCATTTTATCATTTGTTTAACTTTTAACCAAATTTGAACTAATTCTGCCTTTAAATTGTGACCATGCAGCAGTAAAATGGAGTGGTGATACAATGCATTTCTTATACCTCCTCTATAATCTGATATTGTTTTCATTTGTTATTAGCATCATTATATTTGTTGTAATAGGAATGCATTTATATTGTACTCAAGAGTCTAGTTGTATTGTACAGTAAACGCTGCCTAAGAAATCATTTGAGAATACTTGCTGATCATGAAATAATTGTGTATAAGCTGCTTCAGCTTTCCTACTTGAAATCCGCTTTATTGTGAAATGAAATACACGTATGTTATTCAATATATTTTCCTTACAATGTCTTGCAAGCAGCACTTCTCTCTGGCACTTATAATATCATTACTGCATGACAATGCAATGGTTACAGTATTTCCTCAAACTGCACCTATAACCTGGGTATAAATTGATAGACATGGTATATGACAAATAGAATATATATTGAGCTCATTCACCTTTGACTCTTTTTAAAAAGCAAAGGCTTTCAATCTCAAAAGTGACTGTAAGTAGCTTATTTACACTACTTGTATTGCAGTGACAGCCTTCGCCAGAAGACTGAGATATAATTTTTATACCAAGCATAGTTTGGAAAGGATTGTAAACTTTGAGTAGATTTATAAATCTAGATTTTAACCTTTTCAATATTCTGCTTTTTGGTTGGTTGCCTGAGCTACCTCTTCCCAGGTTACTGATGCTGTTAATAGGAGAGAATAGGAATGGCTAATGAATCAAACTGCAGGACACTGAAAAGGTCAGAGCAGTACACTTTACTATTATCTTCCACAGAATATATGAGGCATTAAAATTCTGATTCTGTGGTCTTGTGACAAAGAATATAATGAGAACTATAAATAATAAACAGCACAACATGAATCTCTTTTCGTGATAATGATTATAACAAGCGTAAGAGGGAGAAAATCCTCAATTCATTCTCACTGTACTAAGATCTTTCCTTGGATGTATGTTCTAAACATCTGTAATTGTAAGAATGAAAAGGGGATTTTAAAGTATAATGGGATCCAGCAAGGAAGATGGAGATTCAAATGTGCTATCTTCCATGGACGCTCTCTTCTGAAAGGTAACGTTTTTGCATGAAAGGCATTTGTGCATAAATGTAGATACTTCCAATAACATGAATAAAAATGAGATAGTGAGAAGGTTTGTAGACCTGAAATAAAGTCATTACCACCCCTTTATAAAACTGTCCGCAGACCCAGATAATTAGATGCTATTGACACATTGTCTGTATCTGGCTTAGGTTTTACAACTGCAGGTAGTACAGACATTACTTTTGATGTACATAAGGATTCCCAACTCCTTTGCTCTGAAAATACAGGAAGGGTTTATCATACTGTGGCTAAGTCTCCTTACAAAGAGAAGTTGTGACCTGATTTGCTAAATGTCTCTGTTTAAGGCACCGCTGTTTTTTGGAATAACTTCCAGCTTCACAATGTACACATCACGACAGGAAGTTCATCTGCCGTATCCAGATGCCCTTTCAAAATCTCTTTCTGCAATTTGTAAGATTGGTATAACTATATAGGAATAGCTTATTAAAAAAAAATTTATTCATCCTAAGGAATCCTGTGATTGAGTTACTGAAAAATGTAAGGAAATCAAGATAAATTGTCTAAACTTCAGCTCACCATCCTCCAACTGCTGATTTCTCTTAGAGTGCTCCCACGAAAGTCTGCTTGTTTTCATCAAGCTGTTACTAAGACTATCTGAGATTAACATTTAGGTTTTACTGTTGATATAAAATGTTGAATTTTTGGTATTTTAGTGAATTGTATACATGAATACAAAACATAATGCTGTTAGATGAAACAAAATTACTTCAGGTGGAATCCAGGAGGCACTAGCAAAACACCTTTTCTTTGATAACCGTCAATGAGATAGAAAATAACTCTCCACACTTAAATACTGTCTCAGTGGTAGAATCTTGGTAGTACTACCACAGCATATAAAAATCAGAAGCTTCTTTTCTTGTAAAATTCTGAGCAATCTACAGGTAGAGGATCAAGACATGCAAATCAGCTTTATATCACCAGTATTTTCTTCACATCTCCAATTGTATTTTAGGCATCTCCAAGACCATTACCTTTCTGTAGCAGGATTATAACTCGTGTTTCTCAGACGTGTCACAGAATCCAATAAACAAAACTATACTAAATCTATTCTTTCTACACCACTGGTGCTCTTGCAGATTGGTTTTGTAGATCAGATTCCTCCTGCAGCCTCTATTTGGCATTAGAAAGGATTTCTGAGGTCACTTGGTGTTTTCTTCCAGGAGCTTTGAAATAATTCTTAGTTATTTCAGGTTTTTACTGCTACTATTATTAGCTCCCTCATGTTAGATACTCTGATGTCATCTAAATCTACCTCTTGTGAGAATCCTGGCAGGCAGCTGGACCCAGTTCTCCATCTCAGTCCCAAAGCACCCTGAATCCAGCCATGTGGGTGGTGTGGGACTTTGGTCACTTTGGTGTGATATAATTTCTAAACCCTCATGAAGGGGAAGAAATACAGACAATTAGAAAATGAAATATCTGACTTTGGGAGTGCTGGACTGAGAACTTTCCTGCAAAGCATCTGAGTATTTGGCCTATTGTGATTATCCATGGCTTCTCAACTGAAATGACCTTCAAAGATTATTCTGGGTCGCTGAGCTATTTTGACGCTTGCGTTGAAATTCCAGCTGGGAACCTTACATGTGCATATTTACTCTTTCTTAATAATAGTGAAGCAGTTAAAATTTCCATTATTGTCAAAATAATGCATTTTTCTTGCAATGAGCTTTATAGGGAGAGGGCCAATTAATTTCTTTCTGTATTATTTTGTATATAATGTAGGTCTCAAAATGCTTTAAAAAAACCCCCAAACTCTAAAATAATTGTGCTTCCTGTAAGATGAAGTCTGAAAAATGAGAGGTCTGCTAACAGATGTGGCTCTGCTGTAAGTGTGCTGCTTTGAGACATTGCAATGCTTCAGTTTCTGAGTGTTGCTAGGGAACAGTGAGAATGGAAAAAGTGTGGTTCTGTGTGATTGGCATTTTCTAATTAGTAAATAATAAATGCTTAAAGAAAGTTAAACTGTCCATGTTAGAATTGCTTTTGGGTGGAATTGTGATTGGGTGGAAGTCAGCTGCCAGTCAGCAGATATCCTGTGCTCCCATGAACCTCTCGTGTAATTAGGCCAAGAAGGTCAAAGAAGAGAAAGACTGAACTCTGTTATACTGGGCTGACTGAGTCAAGGCTAAGTTTCCAGTTAAATCAATAGCAACTGCTTCAGCAGCCAAATAGCTCCAGGCATCCCTTTAAACTGATAATTTTGTTAGCTGCTTTTTTCTTGCTCTTACTAGGATCTGTATGGCTTGTTTGGAACTGGAGGGAAGCAGGCTGGTGACAGGTAAAGATTTAGGGAGGGCATTTTATACATAATGTACTGTCTTTGGTGTATCCATTGTGCAAGGCAGAAGTGAAAGATCACAGGGGAGTGTTGGTATTGCTGCCACTTAGCAGAGGGAGAAACTTTGGAAAGGAAGAGATAAGGAAGTGGTCTAGAGAAGAACACCAAGTAACAGGATTGGAGTGATTTCCTGCCACATCTTAGGTGTGCTGGGGCCTACAGTAAGAAGGATTTGATTTTCAAACATTTAAGTATACAGGCCTTTTTCTAGTACCTTAAGTGAATACAGGTTATGTTGCAGAATATTATATTTCTAGTCTGACTACCATTAAATCCTTGTATAGACTTTTAGTTCCAAAAAACATGAAGAGAGCTTTATTAAAATGAAAATTAGTTAGAGAAGAAATGTGGTCTAAGGTTCAGCTGTTCATTGTTCACTGCATTAAGTATAAAGTAGTCTTGCCAAGGCATATTTTAACTTCTAATGAGTTGTGACAATGCTTCTGGTGCTGAATACTCTCAAACCTCAGCAACTAAATAGCATTTTTCTTTTTAAGTCTCAAGTCCTATGTAACTGGCTGCTGTTGTTTTTCTGGTCAGAGCGCTTAAGAAGATAGTAAAAGATCTCATCCAGACATGGGAACTCTTTAATTTCCTTCCATTTAGTGACTGCAATACACAGCAACACATGTGGAGTCCTCCAGGAGCCTGGAAGCATCCATGTCTTTCTTTTCTGTAACAGGGCACTCCCTGTTTTGTGACTGAAAATTGTAATCAGCATTTCAACTTTGAAGAAATGACTTAGAGTTTAACAGAAAAAAAACAAAACAAAAAAACTGAAAGTGTTCAGATGATTAGTTAAATGAGGTAGGAACCAGGATGGCTGTTTCCTGTTCCCTTAGAGAATGTTTATATGATCTACAAAGTGATTTTAATACATTAAAAAATTTCAGTAATATTTTTTTCTTACATGGTCAAATAAACAACTTGCAAGATGAAACATAATATACCACCTGTAATTCAAGATGCAAGAAAATATGCTGATGAGGCCCAAGATTAAAATAATGATAGAAGTCCACCCAGCAGAAGCAGTCCCAATTCTTTGTTAAATTACAGTTGCCATCACCTGTGTTTAGTAAAAATGCTTTTTAATCATTACTGGTAAAACAACTGTTTCCTCGTTTGTGAAGGACTATAGGACATGTCTTGCTGCCTCTGTGTGTATTTAGTTCGTCGTTTGATATCAAATTGTTTTATTTATATCATTTTGGGAAAAAAAAACCATTTCTTAGATGTGCTTGTAGCTGCACAACGCAGAAATTTTTCCTCGGTTCTGAAGTGTCATTGTAGGTCCAATGTCAGTTGAAGGCGGCTGTTTTGCCTTGAAATTGTTTGCTATTATATGGAAATAGATTGTTGTTATTTCTGTGCATTTTATTTATTTATGCAAAGAAACAAAGCATTCAGTACAAACCAGCATGTAAAATTTAAACTGCTGTGAAAGAGACATAAAGCAAAGGACAAGAAGCAGTTTATAGATGATTTACTTGAGTGGTCCAAATTTTGAAATAGTGTTTGAAGATGGTAAATATGCATATGCAAAGCCCAGCATTTGCATCAGCATTTAGAAATTGATTAATTACATGCCTGACTGCCGACTGAAAAGCGTGAGAGCCCTCTTTTACTGCAGTGCTTCTTCTGCGTGTAGCTGGAACAGGTCTCTTTGAAATAGAGGGACCATTGCCTTCCTGTATTAGCAGCAACTGTGCAAATTCATATTAATGAGTTAATAATGTAGTGACAGATTTAATTGTTTTTCACCTTGCTACAGTCAGCTTCAGCCCATTTTCTAAGTGTTTTCTAATTTGGAAGGATTGAGATTCACCAGATCTTATTTAAAGAAATTAATGCTCAGACTCTGACTTCAAGGCCTTTGAATAAGGACATTGTGTTCTTCTGAAGAAACAATAATTTCCTCGTACATTTCATAAATGCTTCTTCCCAGTCAGTGTGCTGCACTTTAGTACATTATTCATAGTTAATAAATAAATTACAGTGTAATAGAAACATAAATATGAACTTGCTCTTAATACTGAAACCAATTAAAGCAAATAAATGAGGTGTAAGATGGATTCCAATGGGCAGAAAACCATACCTTAATAATGGGATCTGCAAAGAAGTTCTGCTTTCTGCACTCTTGAGATGGGATTGCTGTTCCACCAAAAATAGGAGCAAAATTTTCAGGAGAAGGCTTGAATATGACAGTCTTCCTCCCTTGGAAACGCTCTGAGGAAGAGAAAAGCTCTGAAGTGCTTATTCAAAATCAGCCCATTGTCCAGTGGAATAAATCTCAGAAAGGGTGAAAAAACCAGTATGTCCCAGCAGAAGCGTTGGTGAAGGTGAATTGCTTTTTATTTGTCTTAGCTTTTCCATTTCATTTTTATTTCCTTTCCAAGTGTTTGGGACAAAGTTTGCACTATTAGAGCTCAGCAGTGAGACATCCATTCAGCTAGCGACATCTGAATACAAGCAAATGTAGAACTGGATGTTTGGAAAGAACCTAATGGAATTTTTAGATTCTGCTTTTCCCTCGTGCTAGTCTGATTAGCTAGCCAGGGTACATATTAACTGGCATTTAAATCACGTGGTTCTCACATCCTTGGTAACAATACATGAATGTTTACTATCCTCAGTTAAGGATTTCTTTTCCCCGGTGCAGTTAGTAAATGCTAAAGGAATGGGCTGTCAAAAAGCCCCACATGTTAATAAGTAGGGAAGATTCAGCATGGCTCAAATTTCATTTTCCTGCTGCTGAAAGTGGATTGGTGATGATTCATGGCTGGAATCTCTGTGTAACATGTCACAAGTGCTCAGAAGTTGTGAAAGTGAATTGCTTTTGACCTTTCAGATGCATTTTTCCTTTTCGTTCTCTCTCCTGTCCCATGGTGTGATTTGCCTGTAGTGGGGGCACTGCAGCTCAGAAATACGGAGATACCTCGTGACTGCTTCATGGAACAGATGGATTCAGCCACAGTACGAGGGTGAGGGTGCCTGATGTTAGGTGGCATGACAGCTGGACAGTAACACTCGAGTCTGTGGCTTTTCCCATGAATGTGCTGCATCAAACCCTGTTTCTGCATCAGTCAAGCACTAAAGCTTTACTTTAACAGATTGGGGGACTTAAAAAGGATTTAACAATGGACTAGACCTGAATCAGAGACTGTGGTTAAACCATCTCCCAGGGATGACATGGGTGTTTGGAAACAATTTAATCAAATGCCAAAAATCTCAGGTGTATGATTTGCTTTTTCTCTTCACTATATCACATCTGCATATAAATCTAATGTATACACACCAAGATATCAGCATATATTTCATAAATTAACAGAAGTCCTCCTCTCTTTTTTCCCTTTCTTGTCTTTTTTCTTCATGAAAGATCTATTAACCAATCTGTAGGAAACACCAGGAGAACTTGTAAAGAATTCTAATTATGTAAATGCAAATTTCATGAGGAAAGAAAAAGAAAAGCTATATTAGGAAGCTTGGATGAAACTCCTTTGAAATATTTACTTGTGCCATCAAATTAACTTCTGTCTTATATTTATTATAAAGCTTACAACCTTTAAACAAACAACAACTTTATGCAGCAAAAACTAATTATATTTGTTTAGCCTAGCTAAAATGCAGATATATGTTTTGGCTAATTTACAGGAAAGTTTAGAAGTGCCAATGTAATGTATTTATTATTCATTGTAATACACAACTTCTCTGGGCTGTGGTCTAGATTTTAACTTATAAAGTCTCCTGAAGACAAGATAAAAATATTCTAGAATGCTTGAGGATAATTTTTGGTACAAACTGATCCCTTTTGAGTATAAACCCATGAAGGGCTGTTCATAAATATTGTTCAGATTTAATACAGTAATTTAATGGAATCTAAATATGACATGCCATCCTGAGAGCAATTACCCATGTAACACAGATGATGAAGTATTAAAATTGTGGTGGCTTTCCTGCTAAAATAAGGGCTCAGTTATTTTAGGAGGGGGTTCTAAAATTTTAATAAGTAATTCAGTGACATGTAAATTCTATTAATATTTAGACTTTGCATGTCAGGCTATGATTTCAGATCACGCAGACAAAGCCAGTCCTTGTATCAGACTTCCTAGAAAAGTACAGTTGCTATAGTCTGAAGTCTTTGATGAATCTGTGGAAGAGTGGCCTGGTTTAGTTCTGTAACACCATTGAACACATTCATTATTCATTCTGGTCTCTTTGTCTTTTAACTTTCTACTCCAAGTACGGAATTTTTTTCAGTCTTCCAAAGAAATTGAGGCAGGAAAACTTGGGCAAAAACCACGGAGTAGTTCAGACCAGGAAACAGGTTCTGTGACCAGTTTGAACAAGTATAATCTACATAGGATTGACTCCTTTGTTCAAAATTCTTACTCAAGGTTATCTCAAACTGCTTCTTGCTCTCCCACATCCCAACACAACCCAGCCAGCCCATACTTTCTGTGCCACAGAACACCACAAATCGACCGTCTCATTTTAGACACATATTTGGGATAATATCTCAGGGGCAGGCAGAGAGCAAAACGAAAGACCAAATGGAACAGGATCCTCTTTGGCCAGTCTGTGGATACCTGGGCCGTACATGTAACATTGTTGCCAGGAGAGTTCCTTGAATAAGATCAGAAGCAGTTTTCTGCCTATTTCTTACTGTTGATGTCCTTGTCTACAAGGACAAGTTGTGGGGGTGTTATGAAAAGGTAGCAAAGAAGGTAGGTTGTCAAGCTGAAATTATGCTGCTTATCCAACAGAAAAATCTGTTTGAGTTGTAGAAATAATGGTGTAAACACACCTGCAGAAACAAGAGTGAAAAAGTTATTTGAATGGATATTTAGTAAACATAAATGCTGTGGAATGACCTTAATATTTAATATGCTTTTATTTTTAATAAGCTTCTAAATATATTTGCCTCAGCTCACCTTCCAGCTCAAGTCTTTTTTACTGAGCATGTTATTTGCAGTATTACAGAGTCAAATCCTCCAAAAAACTGGAATCCTTTCACTGTCAGTTCTGTCTGATCATTATAATTCTGATTAGGCAGAGATGTCATAGGTAATGCTTTGCCCTTGCAGTAATATGAGTTCAAACTAATTTTGTGTTGATTGTGGTATATTAAAGAACTGGCCTGGGAGAGATTTTGTTTGGTTGTCTGTGCTGACCCCAGTCCACCCACTGTGGAAGCCAAACTCACAGCCTCAGTTGTGGCTTCTGTCCTCCCTCAGGATGGATGCATCTGTGCAACAAGAGCTACAAAACTGACCTAAGTTTGGTTCTGCTTCATGAAGCTGATTCCATCACTTTCTGCCTCTTGGCAATTCCCAGTTCACTGTCCAAATATTTAGATAATTTGAAAACAGAGAAAAGGGAAATATTCGATCAAAAGAATAGCTTTAATAGCTGCAGTTTTAAATACCTAGTAGAAAAAATCCCTGATAATAATTCTTTGAATCTCATCACTAAGAATTTTTCCTTATATTACTATTGTATTGGGGAGATTGTGGACTGTATTTACCATGTGTTATAATTAGTATAAGCCTCCTAAAAATATTTCGAGCTAAGGTGAATTCTGAGATCAGTCAAAAAAAAAAAGGGATAAAAGATGAGCTTCTAGATGCTGATAGGATATAGAGCCTTCTGGAATCTTGAGGTTAAAGTTCCATAAAATTAATATCAAGAAATAAATTTGAAAATAATCTTTCTACCTTCTCCACTTCTTCATCTGCCGGTAACAATAATAGCAGAAGCATGGGCTGGTCTTTCTGCAGGACTACATACAGGGTAATAAATGCAAGAGATAAACTGTAGGAAATGAAACATATGCAGGATGACCTGATCTGCAGGAAGGTTCCCAAGAGGCTAAATGCATTAGTCCTAGCAGACCACAGTTTTCTCAAGACTTAAAATTTCCTAGGAATTAAGACTGTTTTTCTCTTAGTTTTACGTTTTCAGGGAGACTTTTCTCAGTAAGTGGGCTCTTATTTATCAAACCGAACTGATTTGGCAAGCAGCTGCATGGCTCAGTGTGACTTGGCAGGAAAAACAGCCACAGCATCAGGTGCAGAGTCAGCTCCAGGGGTCTGAGAGAACCACCAGAGAGGAAAGAGTCTCAGTGTAGGGATTTCATTTTACTCTGATTTACTCTGGTCAAGGGTCCATTAACCTATTGCAGACAGACTATTTTGCTTTAGTTGTATTTCTCATTACCCTCTTTGGCCATCATCTCATAAAATATTTTTGCTGTCTCCCTAGTCTCATACATTTAGTAAACACCATCTAATATTAAATAATTTCAAAGGTCTTAAATTTCATGGAATGTATATATTTGCCAATTTAAACTGTCCAATATTGTTTAGAAAGAAGCCACATTTGATATCACTATGATATCACTACACGAATCTGATATTTTCCCTTCAAAATAAATAATTATTATGTATTTACTTGGATATCTGAATATGAGAATTGTCTTTTATGGTTGTTTCTGTAAGTTAGAATCAAAAATCAAGGTCTAAAATACTTTTGGAAAGTAAAGAATATTAAAATTATATTTTAGTGTATTATATGATATTTAAAGAGACTTTAAAAATTGTTTTTGGGTTTTTTTGTTTTTTTTTTTTAAAGTATATATTACCATCACAGGAGAAAATCAAGCAGGCTGGACTGAATAAAGGAAGAAGAGCTACATGACTTTCACAACTAGTAATTTCTTTTCAAGATACATTCATAGTATCATTTTGTCTGTACATTTTTCTATGATAGACATGCTTTCAAAAAGAAATTATATCCTACTATCACCTTAGAATTACACCTTCCACATACTTGTCATGACTGTCATTCTCATGCATGCAGTTTCTGTACAAAAAAAGAAGATGCATTTCAGCTAGGAAAAGGGTGATTTTTAAGATTCCAGGGATACATGTTTGCATGGCTTATTTGAATTTATTGATGGTTCAAGACTTACCGTTTCTTTTGAGAGTTTCATATGTACCAAAATTGGAGAGTCCAAGAGTGATACCCAGATCAAAGCAAATTACCCAGGCTTTTGGCAATAGACATTCCCTAAACCCCTCACGAGATAAAAAGGACCTGGAGAAAGGCTGACAGAGAGCTAAGCTCATGCTCCCCACACTGTTTTACAGCAGCACATCTGTACAGCTGTGCTGGGGCAGGACACTGGTTGCAGACTGCGGTGGGGCTGTGGTTGTGTCCTTTCACACTGGGCAGAGCACTTTTATCAAGGAACTCCCTTGATAGCAGGGTGAGCTTGGGACGTTGGCTGAGAGCACCAAATGATTGCTTTTGTAAGAACTGTGAAGTGATTTGAAACCCTAATGTGATATTTGCCTTCATTAATTAATGCTAACACTACAATGCTTTATGTCATGTATTGCAGAGCAGACTTTCCTCTGTGCTTTCTATAATTAAGTTTCCGACAGTCTATAGAAACACAATAAATTTCTTTGGAAATAAAAGCTAAGCCTGGCAAGCTCAATAACAGCAGAGTAGTTTTTTTAATATTTCTTCTTAATTTGCTCAAAGTGTAGAGCAGGTCAAGAGCAAGTTCAATTTACAGATTATTCTACTGGATGAAATGGAAAGTTGCAAGCCAATGAAAATAAATCCAAGATAAAACATTTTTCTGTCTTTAATTTAAAGTGCAGTTCTGTGATAAAGTTCAAATTCATAGAATTCATTAGTACAGCAACTTAATCAGAACAGCGTAGTTGAAGGTGGAAATGAGTATTTTCAGAAATGTTCAGACATTCTTTAATATGTGAAGTTAATGTTATCATTAGTGGCACATCTCACAAAAAGTTCTATCTGTTGCCCCCCTATAGACAATCATTCTTCCAGGAGAGGAATATTGCTGCAGTCATTGTGCTTTCAGTTAATGAGATGTGGGTCCAATTTGTTAGAGTTTTATTGTAATAAAGTTTATAATTTACTGAAAAACTGGCTTGTTTTCAAAACAGTCTCGTGTTGGCATGACTTTTTTTTTTCTTCAGAAACTGTGATATGCAATTTAGGTGTTGATGGCTACAGATGTGTACCTTTGTAGATGGGCAGAAAACCAAGAAAAACAGTGACAAAGCAATCCAAAAGTTTGATAAACATAGCACTGAGATGAAGGATGGGGCCTGCTTTGCTGTTAAAAGTTAGATGCAAATTAGCAAACTCTGTTGCTCCTCACATCTGAAAGTCATTAGTGAAATGTGATTAGTTTATTATGTTGATCATGTTTCTTGTAACATGCCACAGATATGAACCTTTTCAAGCTTTTTGCAAAATTTGTTAATTTGTTGAATTGTCCCCATGCAAAGGCTGCTGAATCCCTCAGGTGTTACGGTTTTGTCTTGGGATAGGAACTATTTGCTATTAGATGAGCGAGGGCTGAATTTACATCAGTTAAAAGGTTGTAATGGTATCCAAAGCTTTTGCTGAATTCTTGAAAGTTAATTCAGGTCTGGACCTAGAGATCTCTTTCTTCAGTTTCATTTGTTTTGCTTTTTTAAATTTTCTTTCTAAAGATTACTTCCAAAATTTAACAAGTTCCACTGCAGCTTCAGACGAATAATTTAATTTACTGAATCAAATATGTGGTTGGAACAAGAGCTGCACTTTGACATGTTGCTTTTCACTACATTAATTTCGGTTTTATATTGCTGGAACTCATGGTCAGAAATGCAAAGTTCTCCTGGGCCATTTGCTATTATGATTTAGGTATCATTTTTTCTTATGTTAGTATTATAAGATTGGAAAACAAAATATTACAATTGAAAGGAAGAGTGCATTCTGATTTTGTATTACAAAAATTTTTCCAAAGCCTTGTTATAATTATACATGAAATGACATACTAGAGTTTTCTTAATGCTCATCTTGTCCTGTGAATAGAGAAGGTGAAAATAGGGTAAATACCTCAGTGTTACTCAGAATCTGTTAGTGAGGAGTGTGATCAAAACCTCTTAATGAAAGGAGAAGGGCTCTCTTACTCCCCTGGGGAAAATATTTATTTTAAGCCTGGGTCTTTAGACCATCTCCAAATTTTCTACTTTCTTGCTTCTGATAATGTCAGACTGTATCATCCAACAGGTAATCCAAGTAATTTACTTTACTGTGAAAATACTGTCTCTATGATGCTGTTTTCTACAGGGTGCTCTCAGTTTTTATTGTTATGTATTTTGGCAGTAAGTGTAGGGCTCATTGTAAAGAAAAAGTGTAAATATTGGGATTTTGAGTTTTCTAAGTTAGATTTAAATAATCATCACTTCAATTTACATAGCTTTTGTATTTATTATAAGCAAAGTAAGTATATTGCAAATTTTAAACCTTCTTTTGTTTTATTAATTTAGTTTTCTGAAGATTATCTAAGGTGAAAGTCTGTTGACTAAGGCCTTCATTAGCGTAATAAAATAAGCATAGTTTTAAATATCTCCTACTATTAGACCAACTCCCCTCCTTGCTGAGTTCTTCTCTGAGCACACCCTCATCATGCATGAAAAAGACTTAATGTAAGGGTACAATGAAACTTTTTACGAGTAATTACAAACTTTGCACCCTCTAGGACAAACATCTCCCAATTATCTCATTTTGTGCTTCATCCATTATACAAGTCTGTCAAAAAGGACTGTCCTTTTCCAAGGCACTTGGTTAACAATGACCAGTTTTTCTTCAGTTTCTGCTCAAATTAATGTAGTGAGATTAACACCACAATTATTTGCAGTGGGTTGAGTCTGTCATTTAATTAAAATAAAATAAGGCTGTCTGTAAAAACCAACTTGTTTGGTCTTATTCGTCCAAGTAGAACTGATTTCTGCAGTTTAATTTATGCAAGAATCATTTTATTCCACTTCCCAACAAGATAAAATGTTCATTTTCTTGTTAATATATCTTATTCATTTTAAATGACTAAAGAGATGGTCATTTTGTTGAGCAAACTTTGCATGAGGGAGGGAATTTGCTGATGTGACATGGTGGTAAAAGCTTGAAATTGCCCTAAATGTTTGTGCTACCAGTGTGCAGTGCTAATTATTTCTTTAATTACAATGTGTCTAATTGTATTCCACATTTGTATACATAACCAAAAAGGATCAAATAATTAAAAAAAGCATTCTTAATTAAAATTTCAATTTCATGTCTGTTATTAAAATGATATTAGCATTTCTAGAGAGAGAGGTTGCATTCAGCTACCCAAAGCAGTGGTCAGAAAATCTGCATCTCAACTGATGTCTTTTCAAATGTATGTTAAACATATAGATAACAAGGTTCCTAGATTAGTAGTCCATGGGGGCAGTTAAGACACACTTGGTATGATTTTTCTGCAAGGAACACAGCATTTTAATCAGTAATTTAGAAGTACAGATGCAGAGGAGCAAGGAAAGGTTTGCTATATGGATGAAAATAATTCTGAACGTATATTTTCTTTTAGTTGACTGTATAACTAATTGATATGTTTTTAATTATAACACCATGGAGCTTTTACAGTACTGCTGCTTTCAAGCAACAGGATCTCCAAGGCAAGACTTGGTATTTCTTTGTGTCAAGATGATATAACTTTGCCTCAGGCACAGCCACAGGCTGAAAACACTTTGAATGGATAAAAAAGGAGACAGATAGACATCTGTAAATTCATTACCATTACAAGTCTGAGCATGGTTCTTTATTAGAAACTGATGCAAAAAAATACGTGAGAATACAATCATGATAATACCACTGGATTTTAAATATAGGAATGTGAAGTAAGGTATAATGATTTTTGAAGAGTTCCTGTCATTACAGAGTTATCAGTTTTGTAACCTACATATTTGCAGACATAACCCTAACAGACCTCGGGGTTTCAATGAGAAAAGAAAAAAGATATTTTTTTTCATTTCAAAGTCGAGGCTGAATTTAGTACACCCATTCAAATAGGTCTGTTGTGTTAAGGCTTATATTCTCTTATGTTTTATGTTCTATAAATAAGTATTTTCCATATTTAATGTGCAACGAGCATTAAACATTTCTGCTACATTGCTAAAAAATAAATTAGGGATTCAGTAACCCAAGGATCTTGCAGGTGAAACAACTGAAGTAAAAGGAATCTAACAGAAAAGAAACCCTGAAGATTTAAACAGTGAATTCACTTTTAGTTTGTAATCATTTGTATTATAGTACCCAAGACTCCCATGGGTGACTGGGGCCATGTTATTCCAGGAGTCATGGCCTGAAAAATTTATCACCTTTTTCCCTGAACACTCGCCATGTAACTGTGCATTCCCCCTGCGTTTATTATTTTTTCTTTTAATTTCTGCTGTTGCTTTTAAAGGTTTATTTTTAACTTGGACCACTTCATTAAAGTTAGGTGGCAGTGAGCTTGAGTTCAGAAGTGAGAGTAAATGGCCAAAATGGAAAGGAGTGGGAGCTGACCTTTTGTGATAAGGTAGCAGAGCTGGCTTAGCTATGCCCAAAATGTGAGCAGGGAAAAGTGGTTTGAAAAGATAAAGTGATTATACCTGTCTCTGTCGTACAGAAGTTTGCACTGGTAATGAATCTAGAAATAGAATTCTTCATTCCTACAGACAAGACTAGTGGAGACAGAGAACTAGAAAGGGAGGAAAGAACAGCCTTTGTGCTCCCCCAGCTTATGAATATTTTGATAAGGTATGAAGACTTTTTACTTGATTTTGTGGGGTGTGTCCTATGTTATGCAAAATGTACTCCATTATACTTGCTTCTGCTCCCAATCCAGCAGATGAGAGAACAGAAAAAGTGATTTGAGGGAGCGGAAGAAAGAGGATACCTAATAGAAGAGTGTTCAAACCCAAAAACTCCCAAAGGCCGTGCACTGAGGCTATGCCTGGGAGGTGTGAGGATGCTCATGCTCTGCTACTGCTGTTTGTGCATCTGAATTCCAGCCTGGGTGATAAAAATAATTGAGCAAGACTTACACAAGTAGCAACACAGAAGAAATAAAATTGTGGTTTCCAGAAGTACCATTCTGCATACCCTGTTCAGAATAAAAGAAGTGCCTGTGCAGCTCATTGGAGTTTGATGCATTCTTAGAATCAACACAGAGATGACGCTGCTCATGCCATTAGTTTTGATCAGCTTTAATGATTCCCCACATGGTTAAATTAAATGATTCTTTTAAGAGTTTAAGTGGTTTTCTCAGTGAAGGCAGCCTATCTATCAGTGTATTATTGCTTAGATAACCTGTTCATCTTGTGAATAAACAGTTCTCAGAAATACCATCAGGGTATATTTTTCTTCAGAGACAGATTTACATTTATTTAGAACACAGAATCTCACTATTGTTCTCTCAGAATTATTCCAGCTTGCCTTAATATATTCATGTTAATACATACACTCATCCTTCAGGGTTCCCAGATTTCTCAGGGACCCTGGAAATTCAAGTTATGCGTCAATATTAAAAGAATCCATGTGTATCCATGTACAGTTCATTTCTATCTAATTGCCATTAATATTTTAACATCTGTATATTACTGCAATGTTGACGGTTGTTATCAAACTTTTTTACTTAAAATTGTTCACTTCTCTCCAGGCTACAAAACTGTACAGCTGCACAGCTCCTCTCCTGCTCCAAGGCTTGCTATGGCAGAGGCAGCTGGTTGACTGACAAGGTAGTGGAAGAGGAGCTAAAGAGAAGTCATGGGACTTTTCTTCAGGGAATGTGAGTTGCCCATGCAAGCAGACTGAGAAAAGGAAGAAATTAATCTGTGCCTGTTTAGCTACTTGACAGTCAGCCAGGATGGGCAGCTGATAACATACCTTAAGTTAATGTCACCTTTGCTTAGGGAAGCACTTGAAGTTGGGGGAAAGCAGGGACTATGAGTTTTGGCTACACATTCCCTGTTTCTCCCCTCTTTTATGGCCCAGTGGCAGGTTCATATAGTGCATTAATGGCTGATTTTGAAACGAGAGGAAAAAAATATTTTTTGAAGACAATTTTGAGAGATTGTCTAGAAGAAAGTTTAATTCTTTTTTTCTGCATGTGAATGGGGGACTCGAATGCTCAGTTTAAATAACTGTTTCTGAAAGTGTACACTGTAATACCCATAACAGTCAGAGGAAGGGCAGAAACCAACTGTGCTTTGAAATGACAGAAATAGAGCCTTCCTCTAATGCTCATTGTCAGTTAGCTACAATTTAGGCAAAAGTCAAATTGTCAGCATGATGAATGTGTTAGATTGATTCAAATAATGCTCAAAATGATTGTGTTAGTTTACTACACACTTTTGCATTAACTATGAGCTGGTGGCAAATTCACTCAAAACAATCATCCCTTTTGAGGGAGACCGTAACAAATTCTGACAGGCTTTTTAAATTCCCTTTGACAAAATACTTTATTACAAATGTCTTGAGTGAATCCAAGGAATAATCAGTTACTTATTACTGACCACCTTCTCATACGAGTCCTAGATGATACATTAATCAGGGTTTTCTCTAGTGTCACAAAGGTAACTTGTGTTATGTTTCTGCCTGAGCTTCATATCTGCTCTATCATATTTAGGAATGCTGACTGTACTCAGAAGATGGAAAAGATGCTAGGCTATATTCTGATTGCAGTCTGCAAGGAAATTAGTTGATGTTACAAGGTGGTGTCCTTTAAAGACTCAACAGCTTTGCAGCTGTTGATGTTTTGGAGTAAATTTTAAGGATTATGAAGTTTGGTATCACTGGGGCTTTACAAGGGCTGCACACTAGAGGGAAGTAGCATCCAATACAGAACATATCACAAAATTTTGGGGATCTTTCTGGGAAATGAACTTTGGATTGTACAGCTGCTTAAATTCAAAATTGAAGGAAAGTGTAAGTTCTAATGTGATAAACTATTCTATGATTTCTTTAGATTTAAATCTATATGTGATGAATTTTAAGTTAAATTACAAATACTCTAATTATTCACTTCTGGGAATGGTCAGAGGGTGTTTATGGAATGTTGGGTAACTAGCGTAATTCAAGTGACTCTAGGAGGGAAGGGAGCAAGGTGGCTGGATCAGCACTCATAAAATACTTCCCTTAGTCTTCTGTGATTTTGCATGCAAGTTTGGCAATTTGAAAGCCCAATTAAGTGGATACAGTGGGAAAAGGAGTTTGTTTAAAAATTAGGCCCTCCAGGAATTTGGGCCAGCACACGTTTGTCAGGTGTCTCCAGAGCTCCCTTTTTCCAAAACTGAGATGAAAGACACCAGGGCTTGGTGTATTTCATTTGGCAACAGCAATTTCATCCACCTGAAGCAGCACCAGCTTTTATTGTCAGCTTTCATGTTCATTAACTGGTGTGTTACATCAAGGAACTGATCCAGCTTGTAAAGGAGTTTCCAGTTTTTTGCTGGAACCATTCCCATGTTTAGTCCCTTGGGCCCACAGGAGAGTTGTGCCAGCAGAGTATGAGAGGCAGCACCAGGGCAGGAACGAGCAGTGAGGGGTGCCAGTGCACTGAAGAAATCCAATCTGGATGGAGCCAGATCACAGGACAGCAAAGGGAGAGGAGACAGGGATGGGTGGCTGGGAAAGGCAGGAGCCTGGGGGACAGACGATTTTGGCAGCAGAGAGCCTGGAGACAGAGGGAATCAGGGGCTCCCTGTTTGAGTAGTTCTGCACCAGGAAGGAAGGAGAGCAAAATGTAGCATGCAGAGGAGGCAGTAGATGGTAGAAAAAAATAAATAAGGTTAGTGAGCTGCCCCCGTGATAAGAACGGTTAATCAGGAGGACATTTTCTGGTCTGAAAGCTTCATGTGATTTACCTGAGATAAAAGCTTTGAAGTGTAGCAGCTGAGGAGGATATGCTTGGGGAATTCAAAAAGAGGTTGGAGAAACTATTAGTTTGAACCATGACAGGGCCTTTTCATCATTTTCATTCTCGCCATAAGACACATCGAGGCAGTATATACACTTAGGAAACTAATTACTGTACGCCTAGCAGGCCAGACCTAGATTACTTACTGAAAACAAATCTTCTGAAGGATCAAAGTATTAAGAGATTTCAAAATGCCAGTGAGTTATGATGCTTGTCAGTTTTCAATATCAAGTAATGATAAAACCAAGTGGCTGTAACAAATTATTTTGTGTCCAGTTGAATAGATAATGGTGACTATCCATCCCAAACGTGCCACAGCTTAAAGTTTAGTTGCTGCACTAAAAAACCTAAGCTGTACCAACCAAAATGCCAAGCTCAGTTTTAATTATGCTGTGTGATAATTCACCTCTGTAGTCACTTTCATTTCAATGAAAGTGAAATTAATTGAAAATTATGAATTCAGCTTTTCCAACATGAAAACCCTAATTCAACTTGGATTTGGGGACCATTTCAAAAATATAGTTTTTGTTGGAGAGCTGTTTTTTCTCCTGATTAAACCTTCTTGCAACAGCCAGGTGAGCGCTAAATCATACTGTACTGGGAAAGCAAGAAGATTTGTTTAATTTGGGTAGGCAGATTCACAGTTCTTTAGAAGTAACAGGCTGGCCTTAGTTATTCCCTGAAAGTGCAGGAAATTGTGCTGGTCTGTGTGCAAATGGAAAAGGTGGCCCAACCTATTTATGATGGGTTTGTGGGCATTATGAAAGGGAAGATCATAATCTCATTGCTCCCTTAACAGCTTTACAGAAGTCGTTGTTAGACTGGGTCATCTTTGAACCTGGAAAAGATTGAGGGGCTTTGGGGTTTTGGGGGTGTTTGGGTGGTTTTTTCTTTCTTTTTTCTTAGTCTGTTGCCTTTTGCTGAAATGGAAAGTAGTTGGTAACACAAGAATATCCAGCACCTTGTAGGTAAAGATGATAACATTATTGTTGTGTACATCTTAGCCACAGTCCCTTTGAGAAAGATGTGTTCTCAAAACCATTGAAGAAGAAGGAGTTTGAAATGATGTGTTTCTCGTGAAAGCCTTTTCTCTTGGAGAGTAATTTCAGGAATTAAGCAGTGGGGTTATTAGAGGTTTTTTTTGTTTGTTTGTTTGTTTGTTTTTTTGCCATCACATTTTCCTCTGTATTATACCACAGTTTAAAAAAAAGGGGAAAAAAAGAAAGTGGTCTTGCATCATAGCAAGCAAACTGTGGAAACATAAAAGATACAGGAAATTTGTGTCTTCTTGTTTTTGAGATTGCTTAAGGGGAATGGGGATTTCAGTATTATTTTTATAATGGATCAAAACAGCAACAGCAAATTCCCTTTGGTCTTATTGATTTAAATTTGGTAGCTAAGGGAAACAATCGGAATCAGTAAATAGAACCTGTTCTTTTGTTTGCTTTAATGAGCAACTTTAAGCTCGCTTGATGTACATGATTGTGGGTTTTGGCATGTGTAATTTATAATTATAGTGCAACTCTTCACAGTTTGGCATATTTCAATTTTCTAGTTTCAGACCTCTGCCTGTGAGTGTTGTACTATGTCCCTATTTGCAGAAGGATCAGAGTATATGTTAAGACAGTTTCTAGGCAGCCCAGATAGACACCAGGATAAACATAGCTATGCTGGCCTAAGCAGATATGCAAAACCATAAGCAGTGAAGCCTCCTTGTTTTGCCTTCTGAGTCTAGCGGGTCCATGTGTGTGAGGAGTCAGACATTCTGGCTCCTCTCTGGAGTCATTTCTGATACAGAAAGTGTCTGCCGGAGCAGTGACTGAACAATATGCTGTTTAAAAATGTATAAAATCATAATTTGTTTGGGAAAGCTAATCATGACATGAATTGCTGTACTAAACGTGGTGCATCTTGCTCAGAATTTGACTGCTGATAGTGGCTTATGGCAGACACTTTGGGAACTGCAAAGTAGATACATGTAAAATAATGTTTTCATACCCTTCTTCCTGAGGTCAGATTTTAAACTGCCCTACTTAGAAATCAACTTAACCTTAGAGGATTAGATAGAATTTTTTTTCAGTGTTCTTTCCTATAATTGTAATTCAGGATATCCTTACTATACATGTATAAATGTCCAATCCCAAATGAGATAGAATAGACTCCTACATGTACCTGGTGGCAGGGAGTTTCATAATGTAATTGTCACAGTGAAAGCATTTATTCGGGGTTTTCAATTCCACCATCTTTCGTTAGCTTTCCTTTTACTCTTGTTTTATGATGTGTGTGGAATGGTAATGTCAGATCTATCTTCCCTGTCGTTTTAGTTTGGAATATGCCCTTTTCGTGTCCTTTGTTATTTGTCTCTTTTCCAAGACAAACTGTTTAAGCCTTACAGTCTCTCTCTCTCTGTGATAGTTTCTCTATGCTTGTATTGCTTTTATTGTCCTTCTTTAGTGCAGCCTGTAGCATTCCAGAGGAGGCTGAACTAGAATGGATTGCACATCATCTTCCACTCACACCTATCTCATCTTAATGCCATAATGGTCCGAGCAGAGGCTCTCACTGAGCCTCCTGTGCTACAACAGCCACGTCCAAACGTGGCTATCAAGAGTGCAAGTAGTTTAAATTCTTTCCTTCCCCTTAGACTTCTACCCATTGCCTATTCATCCACTATGGCAAAATTCCCCCAGAATTCTTCACAGCTTTCCCTGAATTGTATTTGTTATTTGCAAATACTGCTGCTTTGTTGTTCACCTGCACTGCCATTAATAAATATATTAAACTTCAGACTGAATATGAAACCTTGGGGCATTTTACTGGTCAATACATTATATTTGTCACAAATGATTAGCTTGCGAAACTCTGATGCTTTTGGATCATTAATCCTTTTTAATGTTTACCTTGTTATTCTATTTTTTTGACAACAGGCAAATAACATTTTTGGTGCTATGCACATATTTTGCTAAATACAGGGAGAAAACTTGGAACAAAAGCTACTTACTAATCCTTTTTGGTAAATCCTTTTTACTTGGAGCAATGTTGTTAGTTTCATCACAAAAAAAAAAATAATTGTTTTTTACGTGCTGAAGCCAGAGTGAAAATTTCACTCAAACATGGCAAACATTCAAACTGAAATCATGTTTTATGACTGCACATTAACACTGTCTCTCCCCTTTCCCTATAAAATACTGCTGATGGTATTAAATAACTCTAGCTTCAGTGCAAGCTCTGAGCTTAGTTTTTTCACTTTATTCTGTTTAGAAGGTTAAGCCCAAATATGAGCCCAGAGGACCCTGTTCATCGATGTTGGAATCTAATGAGTTCTAAGTAGGTTATGGGTCTCTTAAATTAGCAAACAGCTCCACAGCCTAACAATGCCACCTGTTCCTAAGGCGAATTTTTCTGAATCCTGAATTCCCCTGAAGCTAGCACCTATCCACACACCTCGTTCCTGACAGATGGAAACTGAGGGCTCCAACTCTCTAAAAATGCACTAAGGCAAAGACACTGTTTGCATACAAACTGCCATAATGTCTTATGATCACCAGGAAGGATTTGTGTCTTTCTTTCCCTTTAAAATTAAAGTCCAACCCTTATTTGGCACAAGGATTGACAAGTGAAGCCCCATATGTAATGAAAAAATCTTGTGTTTCTTTTGTGAAGCAAAGAACCATCCTCCTCCCTGATGGTATCCATGCACATCCCCTCAGTGGAGACCCACCATCCTTCCCATGGCCTTGCCTTACTCCAGAAAAGTCACTGTGCTTCTCTTGGGCTGTTACTCACACACACAAGTTCTGGGTACACACAGTGCCATTTCCTGATGTAAATTCCCAACATCCACGTCTGGAAATAATGTGGGGAGGTGAATGATAGTGTTGGATATGAAGTGCTCGTAGGGCATATGATAAAGGTGCTGTTTGAAGAAATGCTGTATGAGGGACCTTGTCCAGCTCTTCTTGCAAGGCAGGGAAAATAAGTAAACCTGTATTCTTACTGGGATGCAGCAGATTGGTGCTCCTGGATTATCTTTTCTACAATCAAGAGAAGAGGTGACCTGACAGTGTTAAGAAGAAATGCGTTTAATTCTCTTGAGGGACTTCACAGTCTCTTTAAAGTAGAAGGAACATGCTCAGCCCCCCTGATCCCTGGCATATGAAGTGAACCCAAACAGTTCTCTCTCAGCCTCTTGCCTCACTAACGAGGCTGCTTCTGAGTCTGACGCCTGGCTGGCACTGAAGGGCTCCGCTGGCCAGATGGGACTGTGGTGCCATGGCGGGCTTGCCAGGACAGATATGTCACTGCTAAGGCTTCATGCCTTTTCTGCACTTTTGTTTTGTACTGAAATGCAAAACACACAGGAATAGACTCTTGTTAACAGTCTCCTTGTCACCTGCTGTATCTTTTGCAAATCAAGTTAAAGAGGAAGGCATTTTGAAACTGTTCCTTAACTGCTCCTTAATGACTGTTTCAAGGATAGCAGTGTCTGAACTCTTGATATATTATAAGATTCCCAATATTTTTTTTCTTCTCAGAAAGGCTAGAAGAGCAATTATATGTCTTTATTTTTCTATCACTCAATTTAATACTGAGAACTGAACTTAAAAACCTATGTAGGTGATTGGTATCCTTTAGCTATTATCAGGTATCACTTTCTAAGCAGCTTGAATTAAGCTTTAATATTCATCCACGTATCCTCATCAATCATTCAACTTTAAAATACTGGTTTCTAATGATACCTTTCTCATGTTTGTTTTTTATCTTTTTGGGATAGATGAAGAGGGTACTGCATGCTAGGATTTTACACCTGGTGGCCGCTCATTACTTATCCCTTTTTAAGGTCAGTGAGTGTTCCATACCTGCTTAGTTTCTTTCTCATTAATAAGATAATGATGCATTCTGTTGTGGCTCTCCCACCCCAAAACAAACACTGTTTTGAACTGGATCATCAACTGCAGTGAGCTCCGTTCTAAATGAAAATTGCCTTCCAGGTGTTAAAATTCATTATCTCACTGCAGTGGAAGCTAAGATAGAGGTAATTGGATTATATATGTAATGTGAAACCCAATAAACTGTGGTGTAAGTAGACAATTAGATGACTGGGAGTCATAAGGATTTAAGTGTAACCAGGACAGAACCAGAGCAAGAAATTAATAAATAACTAATGAGCAGTGAATAAAGGAATGCTGAATGATGTCTCACCTGAGATGAAAAAGGACAATATAGATTTTAATGTTGCCAGAGGTATTCCACTTCTCCAGGATGTCTTATCTGAAATCTTTTGGGCCAAAAGATGGTACATGGAGGACTTCTTCTAGAACAGGGAAGGTCATTCTGATCTTACAGAACAAAACAAAGTCTATGTTTTAAGTCTCAACTATTCTATGTACTTAGCAGCAAATGAACCTATTTTTATCACTGCTTCTTCCAGTTGTGAAAATTGGATGATTAGGCTTTTGTAAAAGGACTTCACAATATTCAGATGAAAAATGTTGGGGGGGTTTGGTTTGTTTTTTTTTTTTTAAATAAGATACAGCCACTTTTGAGTTTATGAAGTGTCCAGATTTTATTTTCTTGTGTTTGGTCAACCACACCAGCAAGGGCATAAAATTTGGGTTTAAAAAAATTACTATGGGTTCAAAATAGTCCTAGTTCAGCTACCCTCAGCTTCTATCCAAATCTATGTGATTTCATAAACTCTTCATATGAAGTAGGATCAGATCCATAGGGTTGAAATAATGAAAATAATAAGGATTACCTACAGCCTGGGAGTGCTTATAAGCAGTAAGTAACGTTAATGCCAATATCCCCTTAGGCAGGTGAAAATGGAATTGTAACTGGTGTGATGAGAGTTCTGTATCGCTAATAAATTCATGTCAAGGTGTTCTCGTGTCTCTGACTATGTTATACAATTTATATGTATATTTATTAGTGGCTTCTGATACAATTCATCTTTCTCAAAAGCAAAGGAAAATTTTAATAAGAGTTTGTAAAAAGTGATCAGAGGAAGGGTGAATCTTGAAGAAAGCAGATAGGAAGTTATCTCTGTAGCACTATTCAGCAAGTGATTTTTTTCCGCCTTAATACTATACAGCTGACACTCAGTTTGTGATGCATGTGTGAGTTGCATGGATACACTGCTAGGGCAGTGTTCAGTCTTGGATCAGATGGCATTAGAGCCCTACATCATTGCTGGGTGCTCTGCATTCATCTTTTAATAATACTGGAGTTATTGGGCTATTTTGCTGACAGAGATGGTATGAAGTGGTGCTTCAGTTCCTCCTTCTCTCTCTTTTCTCCTTTTCCCTCACCCTCATTTTGAATCCCCTTGGTGAACTGAATCTGCAGAAGAGGGGACAAGTCGATTCAGTGTGTCTGATGAGTGCAGACAGCTCCATGGTGACACTGGGATGTCTTTACATTCTGTAATGGTGAAGTGTCAGGATCTGGATCAGAAAAATCCTTTTTCTTGACTCACTCTGATGTTCCCTTTCAAAATACGACATGTGAAACTGCAGCTTCTATTTCTAAAGTTCTCCAAGGCAAGAAGAAATATGTAAAAATAAAGGAGGATAGGTACTTGTGATTTTTGCTCTGCTGCACATTTAGGCCCACACAGAGGAGTTTACAGTGATATCTGTGCAACTGTATCCCTGGACTGGTTTCAATGAGCATGGCTCTAGAAAATCAGTACAAAAATCAGTATTTTTATCAGCTGAGAATTTTTTTCTTAAAGCAAGTGATATTAAGCTCAGGACTATAGAACAGCTGTGAACACATATTGAATTATACAAATATAGGCATTAGTGCAAGTATGTACACTAAAAGTAGTAATCCTTAAGTTTTTTTTATATTAAAAATATATTTATTTATTTATTAAGAAATACTGATGCTTTCAGAGTCTGTCCGGGGCAACCTGTTTCAGTGTCTCTCATTAAGTCCTGTTGCACCACTTCTTTGAAGCATGGACAAAAATGCCAAAAAAAATCATAAACCATGATTTTCCATCAGGATGGGCCAGGTGGGATTACAAGCAGAGCAC
>VWZT01016913.1:270004-353892 GCA_013397055.1 Pachycephala philippinensis | reverse complement strand
TATATATTTAGAATAAGGAATTCTTGGCTTTGTACTTTCAAAGAAAGAATATTTTGATTTACATTATAAAGGTTAAAATTCTGTAAAGTTGGTGCTTTTTGAACAATCTTAACTACTTTGTTATTAATACGGTTTATGTGAAGGTGAAACAAATATTCCATTAACTAGGAAACCTGTTTGCTCTTATTACTCCAATGTAAATCTGGTGCCACAAGGGAGTTCTTCATTTCAATTAATTATCATACTTGAGAATATTTGGTAGTGCAGTACAGAGATGCTTGGTTCCTTTAGCAAGAAGAAATTGTCAGATGCTCAGGAACTCACAAATATTTAATTTAATCTTTGAATTTTCACTTGGATAGAATTTTCTATAACTGCACAAGAGGGCTTTTACAATTAATTAGATGGCCACTACCTTATGCCTGTGAGTGTGGTCTTTGGATAGTGTGATGTTTATATAAACTTTATTTTGCATGATGCACTGACTTACTACTCTTTGTAATGAACAAAGAAAACACTTTGAGATACTTGAGATTTTTTGCTTCACCTCTTTGACTTTTCTTTTTTGCACAATTTCAGTCCTCTTTTAAATAGCACAGTTTTGAATGCAGCACTTCAAATAAGCCTTTTGACAAACTAGTTAAATATCTTTAAATGGGTTAAGTACATTTGAGAAATTGAGCTTGAATTATGTTGGCACATAATATTGAATTTGTAACACAGGAGAGTAAAAATCCATATTGTACACATAAATGAATAAAGCATGGAAGCTTGTGGAAGGGCGAAGGACATTGAAGAACAGTTTTGAAATATCCATTGATCTGTGATTTTGGTGATAACTAACAAATTGTCTGAAACACTTCATATAAGGATTAACAAAACTCGGCAGAGGTTGATTTTTATTCTGCTTAGCATACATGGTCTAAGAATTGTTGCAAATCCTTTACTAAATTCATCTTTTCCTGTCTTGCCACTTGACAGTGTTCTCTAGTTACAAATACTCCTACTTCACCAGATGGGATAAGACTACGGGAATAACTGTTAGAGTACTGTATGTCCTGTGGAAAGTGAGAGAATGAGGCTTGTGAAATTGATCCTGCTTCATTGGGATGAAGAACAGAGAGAATATTTTAGGGAAACCCTTATGGATGGGCTACCACCTTCCTGCAGTGCTCTAACAAAGTGGGTGTGGTACAGGATGGTTGATGTGCAGAGCACTTTTAAGAAAGGCACTTTTTGGCCTGCATTTCAGAACTGCTGCTCCCCCAGCAGTCACATTCACATGTGACTCACACACCTTGTATAGGTGTGAAGGAGCATCCCTGAGCTACAGCACAAAGCAATTCCCTTCTCTTTTCTGGGGATTGTGAACGCAGAATGCAACCTGCTCTTGAAAATGTGTCTAACAACAGAGTGCCTCATGCCTCAGGACAGAGAAACAGAAGAGCCTAGTGCTAGACTGTGTTTGAAAATCAATTTATAAGGAAGATTGAGGACAAATTTTTTCCAGGTTTTTTTAGCATAAATCATTCTGCTGAATTTAGCTTAGTGATGCTGGCACAATTCCTTTTCGTCTTTCAGCTGCTCTGTAGCCCTTTCTGAATTTTGTTCAGATGAACTATTTTCAAGTATTGTTTTGAGAGAGATCATAATCTAGCAGAAGGGGAAATAAAGGCATCTGGCTAGACTCTTCTTCAAATAACCATGGCCAAGAAAGTCATTAAAGCAAATTAAAAACCAAACATGGTTTTCTCACTTCTTTACTAAATACCACAGTTATTCATCTCTGAAAATGGACAAACAATCTCAGTCAAGCTGTCATTATGAAGAGGAATGGACAAGTTGTAATTTGAATGCTAATCAAATTCTTATTTATCAGTCTCAGCTGTGCTGGTTTGGTAGGCATATGCCAACAAATTTAACAAACATTTTGTCTTCCAGAGAGCAAAGTCTATGTTTGCTTGTCTTCTCCATAAGTGATTTTTAATACACACTATTAATGAAAGACAAAATACAATGTAATGAAAAGATTGGTCTTGCTGAGGGCACACCTTGTGACACAATGTTGACAGAATGGCTGTATTACATCTGAATAGAAAAGATTTGATGGTAAAACTAGTTTGTGATGGAGAGGATTTCAGTTTTTTGACATTTGCCTGAGGCACCTGGTGACAAAAATAGAATGATCACAAGCATGATGAAGACAAAAGTTTAGACAATTCCTTCAAGATGTGTAAAAATGCTTTGAAATAAGACTATTCTATTGATTTATTTTCTCTAGTGTCACTACAAATATTATCTGAGTATCTGAAACCACTGGACAGTTATTTGATATTATGTTTAGTACTCTCTCTTGAGGTTCCTATGTCTGTCTTGTTTTCCAGTGAAGTTCCTCTAAAACACTGCTTTAGCTTTTGCTGTGCTTTAATTCAGTCTGTTACCTTATGGGAGATGGTTTTGACTTTCCTCATGTTAAAGTAGGTGTGATATGTCATTTGTAAGTGCAACATGTCTTGCAATGGATAAGCTTGTTGATGAAAAAAGGGAGAAATTGCAAGGGGAGGGGGGCAGTGATGAGGGCAGAGGTGGAGCTGGTTTTAGCTCTGTGGTGTGGTGGTGCTGCCTATTTCCCTGCCCTGCTGCCCCAGCAAGAGTGGGCTGCTTAAGGCTATACAGGTTCAAGGCATTAATGATGGCTTAGCAAAGCAGAGCACGCTGGTAGCTGAGGTGATTTGGCAGCTGATGTGTGACACAAATCAGAACTGTTTCCCCATCTCTGCTGTTGCTGTGTTGCAGCCAGAGTGGGGTGATCCAAGTCCTGGGCTGCAGCTCCCTCCTGTTCACACACAGTTGCGTGTGGTGTTCAGAACTCCCAGACCTCAGGAACACCAACTTCTGTGTGCTGCATAATAAACACATAATAACAGCGTCCCGTGTTCACTGCTTTGTGTCCTTTGAAGACAATCCTTGTCTCTGAGTCCAGATCCCAGATAAGCACAGGCCGGGCAGACCCATGTACAGCTGATGCACCACTGCCTGCGTATTTCAGGTGTTGATATTTTGGCTCAAAGAGGAGCTGTGTGTGAGCTTGAACAGCAGACTAATAGGAGTAACTCAGGTAGTCCAGGAAAGCTGTGGCTGGAAGTGCTCAGGGCCAGTTTGGATGCAGATTTGAGCGATGTGGTCTAGTGAAAGGTGTCCCTGCCCATGGCAGGGGATTGAAATGTGATGATCTTTAAGGTCCCTCCCAATCATTCTGATTCTGTGATGGCAGTCCTGGGTCTCCTATTAGAAAATATTATTGGTCAATTTGTTTAAAGGCTTTACTGATGCTAGCATTCAATACTTCTAAAACTCACCTCTGCTGTTAATATAATTGACTTCTTTTTTAAATACTTACTTGCCTTTAGCAAATACATTAAACAACTTTTCTAATGACCGTTTTGCTATCTCAGATCTTGCTGAGGATAGGCTGCCTTTTATCTTTGCCTTTCAAGAAATAACCTTACCCTAAAACTTCTCCAGATTCAAAGCATGGATTTTATGTGGTGATTTCAGGACATGGTCTGTGTATAGTTGGCTTTAATAACTATGGAGCAATGCTTACTTCTCTGGGCAAATCCCTTCAGGGAGTTTATGGGTTACCCATACTGGATATTTAGGAGAAAAGAAAGCATTGATTTTGTGCCATAGTTGACGCTTGCCTTTCTTTTGGAGCTTTAGCCTAACCCAAGTGCAATGAGTGAAGGAATTTAATGCCTTTGGTTACAGTAGGACTTAATGTTTTAGAGTTTACAGGTTCGGTTTCTTACACGATATCCCCATTGACTTACACAGAGAGATCAGAATGATTTACAGTCACTGCTGGACTTTAGATGATTCCCAGAAGTCTAAGCCCAGTAGTACTTCAATAAGCCGCTGTAATAAGGTATTTTATTGTTATGGCTTTGAATGTCCTGCAGTGTACGGTAATTCAGATATAAAATAATTAGGATCAATTAAAGACCATTATAGTAAGTATTACTTTGTGCTAATGACAGACTGTTTGACTGGAGCAAAATGCTTCTAAAGTCATTCAGGGAACATGATACCTAGTCAAGGTTGGAAAAGGAGCACATGTCTGAGATCTGAGTGGGAAGAAGCCTAAATAGATGAGGACTTGTTCTTTCACCAAGGTCTCCTTTTCTTTAAGTATCCCCCAAATTCCAATATATCTTATAATTAAACATTTTGTTCGTTAAAGATATTCATTAAACTACAAAAAGAACGTACAACTTTACTTCATGAAAGGGTGTTTCTCAACACATAAGAAGAAAAGATGCAATGTTTTGTGTTTAGCTGCTGATTTTTGATAGCAGTGTTTTATTAAATGTATTTAAATCAATAATGCTGATTTTCCAACTCTGTCAGCAAAATGTTTTCAGTAAAATATATATTTTATTTATTTTTAAATAAAATTCAGCAACCCTCAACAGTCTGTCAGGGGAGAAGGCCTTCAGCTTAGACTACTTGAGAAATATATATCACAGATATCCTGTCTTGAAGACTTAGGATTGCCATAGCCACTTCTAATTTATACTATGTTTGAAAAAAAAACCTTATATTGGTGATGTGACATCTGCCCTTGTGTGGAAGAAACACTCTAAAATTCTGAAATTCTAAAGTACTCTCTGACCCGTACTACTGTTTTCTCCAACAGCAGAGTAGGACACAAGAGCTGACTAAACGTGAGAGGCTTGTTATAAATTTGATAAACTGTTATTTTAGTTTATGCACAGCTGAATAATATTTGCCTACCAAGTTACAGAAGTACTACACGTCCCACAGTAGTAGAACATATCTGATAGAGTTACAGAACTGCTCTTTCTTCCCCAAGAGCACCAAAAAAGTATGGATTGTGCCCAGTATCTGAAAGCTTCCTTTCAGTCCACTTCAAATTCTTACTGTGCTCACTGCTGGTCACTGCACTGCTTGTAACTCATTCCTGCCTCTTTCTTATTGGAAGAGAAGCCTGTATAGAAATAAAAAGCCATGAACAAAGGGAAAATGGGTAAACATTTCTTTAGGTACAACCGTGCATGTAAGATATTTCATGTCAGGCAGTTGTCCTGCTGAGATCCATGGCTCTGTCTCTCACAGCAGATTACTCTGCAAGAAGCCACTCATAAAGTTCTCCAAATAAGTGATTTTCTCTTTTATAGGTAAACATGAAAATAAGTGGTTTTGCAAATATCCAGCAGGAGAGTTGTACAAATGTTAGTGCATCCAACTGCTTTAATACATCACCATTGAAAAGAATTCAGTTTCACAAAGCTGAGTGCAAACAGCATTGCCAGATCCTCACCTACAGAGATGCTGGAGGAAAATACAGCTTTTAACACATAAACATTGGAAACTAAGGAAAAATATTTGTGCATCCATGAAGAATGCAAATATTAACACAGTTTTTATGTGAAGCATAAAGACAAGCATATAACTTAAATATTGCTCTTTATGTGAAAATAAGCAATTTTGTGTGTGATTTCTTTCTAGCTGTCTTAAAATAAAGTGATTGTTTCTTCTTCTGAGAAGTTTCTAAAACAAAAATGATAAAATTTAATCCCTGCAAGTGGGCTGTAATTGCAAATTTTAGCAATACTTGTGACAAGGACCTAAGTATGGAATTCTCTCTGGGATCTTTCTACAATCTCAAAAGTAAGAACTCTAATTTCCAACACAGTCTGTTATATGAATGGCTGAATCCTATGGAGTAAAATCCTTTCTGTATCCATATTTTCTAAGCTGAAAGACCTTGACAGAGACTGGTAAATTTATAACCTTACTTATTTAGGGTGTAGTGATGTGAGACATCCAGTGCAAGAAATGTTACTAAAGTTGTAAACATAAGTAAGAAAGTTGTGTGCATTAAAAATGTGCAGCAACGGAGAATATTTCCTAGACTTCTTAGTGGTGCTCCATTTATCTAATTTTGGGCGCTACTGCAGAAGGCATATCTGCTGCAAAGTCCTGTACATCCTCATATCTTCAGAATTTACCATGATCTCCTGGAAAGTAACAACAGAATCACTATTTAAGGATCTAAGCATAATAAAACTTACACTGAGGTGAAAAGAATCCGTTTTTCTAGTTTTACAGATGAAAGGAAGTGATGCATTATCGTATTGAGTTAAAAGGCAGTACATGTAAACCATTGAAATTGCCACTATGTCAACCACAAAAGCTCTGTCTTTAGATCATGATATCAGTATCCAATTCCTACAGTAATTCTTCAGGCAATCACTGTTCTCAGAAAATCCTTCCCTTATTCTGTAAAGAGTCATGAGTCTGGAAGCTGATTTTTTTTCCCTTTAGCTGAAGAAATGGGAATTGGAAACAAATACTTCATTCACTGTTGTTCCAGGCAAGAGCATGAGTGCTTTATCACTATAATCACAGCTAAGAGACTGAAAAAGATGAAGGAATCTCTTTAGATCTGCCAGACTTTATATCCTCAATTAGATGTTGATTTCCCTAACTTTGTTTATATGCAAAAGCAGTTCTGTTTTTTTTACTCTTTATTAATTTCATAATGAAGAGAAAAATCCCTTTTAAAATAACAGATTTTTTAAATTATTAACCAAACATCATACTGCTGTATTTACTTAGTTAATTTGATACTTATTTGTGTTAGTATCTTTCCTATATTAGATTGCTTTACAGTGTTAAAAGCGAGGAAAACTAAGCTTTGAAAAACCTATTCTTAAATTGATAACTGCAGGGTCTCTAGTGTAACTCGCCAGGTTCTTCTGGCTTACACTTGATTTGCTTTAATAAGGGTTATGGGGAATGAAAAACTATTGAAACTGCATTTTAAAATGCCTGGCAACAGACAGGTGGAAAAGACTTAGAATTACTATTTTTCATTACTGAGGGCCCCTCAGGACTGCACTGGAAAGAATCCTGTCTGCCCCAGATAAGAGTCTCCCAGCAGTTTAATGTGCCAATCAGTTGCGCTCAGCAGCCCGGAATCATCATATTGCAGCTATTGAATAGTTCCAGACCATATGCTCAGAAGGATGGGAAATGCGGTGTGTGTCACACTTCCAAAGAATGATGATGAAGAGCATTAATATGCTGATGAAGAAGGAAAAGAAAAAAAGAGAGAGAGAAAACTTGAAGAAGCAAACCCACCTGTGTTACCGAGCCTGACAGATATGGTGTACTAACTCTCCTATTTCATATATAATTATAAGTTTGAGTTACCATGAGGCCTACATAACACTGAATTACTCGGTATCTTCCTTTCTCCTCCTCTGACAAGATGTTCTCTCTTTTGATTTTTAGACAGAAAAGAGTTAAATCAGAATCTAAATATCAACAAAAGATGCAGTGAGTGTTTTATCCAGCTGGCAGCCTGGAAATTATTTGTGTGCATTTGGGGTCTAATTACTGTACAACTGAGTGATGGACCAAGGATGGCTCCATTCATATTAAATAACACACTGGGAGCTTGAAGGAGGAATAACAAGGGTCCTGAGAAAATGGGAGAGCAGTAAGAAAATGCATTTTCATATAGATTTTATCCTTTCTAAAACTATCAGAGTGACATAATCACATAACATATGGATAGTGGATAGGCAAACAAAAAGCAAGTCACAAGGAGCTGATCTTGTAGCCAACTTTTTCTCAGTGCCTAACAGTGGTCTTTAATGTGCAGAACTGTAGAGCAAATTAGGAGTTGGTATAAGCAGATGAAATTCCAGCAACTTCTGTATTTACCATGGACAATCTTCACATCTCTCCAATTTTTTATAAATTCTGCTAAGATGTATACAGGAGGAGCAGAAATGCAATATGGAAGGAATTCCAGATTAGTTGTTTAAAACAACAGAACAAAACATCAAGGAATGGCTGTGCAAATGAGATCTTTTAATCAATAAAAACAAACATGCTCTTTGAGGAAACAAGGAATTCCAAGTAACCCAAAAAATAATTTTTATTGAAGCTAGCCATACAAATGCCTTAAAGATATGTATGTATTTAATGATCTCCTCTGATATCATTGCAGCAATAATTTTTCATAACATAGATATGCACTAAATTTGCCAAGATTGTGAGGTATAATGGCTTGTACAGTGTGCTTTTCTAAAGAGCACTGAAATCAAATTCACAGATTCAGACAGCTTTTAAGAACTGAGTTGTCTGCAGGCTGAATAGATGTCTTAGTTTGGGAGGATGCTCTCATTTTCCTTTGTCACTGTAACAAAAGTCACTGATTAACAATGTATTCAATTGTTATGAGATAAATTACAGGATTTTTCACATTTATTCTTTTTTATGTCATCCTTTTGGCTTTCTGATTGCTCATGAATTTTCCTTGGTACTTTTCTCTATTCCCAAATAAAAATTAATGTTATATATTTTGATTTCAGTTCATATGAAGTTAAGTTCCAGCCTAGTGGAACTAAATTAATATTGATTCTGATTGTGTAGAGAAGAGTACAGATTATAATTTTTTAAATATAACATCTTAACAGGAGGCAGGTTCTCTCAAAGTATGATTCGTGATTATTAGGGTTGGTTATGGTTCGTAAAGAAGATGTCCAATTGCTGATTTGGGATCAAAACTTGTACCAAAAGTCTGCAAAAGAATAAACTTAATATGTTTTGGGTTTGGCTTTCTTGCTCTTCTGAACTGGTCAAGAAAAACAGTTGAGTGTGTCTGTTCTGTTCCTTAAGATTTACAATACTGTTGGTAGACCTTAGTCAACTTTAGTGCTCAGCTAGATGTGGGTTTGTTTTTATGGATTGTTTCCAGCATAACTGTTCTGTTTTACTCTGAGTGCGTTGTTGCCATTGGTGTCACTGAGGAAATACTTTGTTTTTCCCACTTCATGTTTTCCTCAGTTTATGATAATACATTTTCAACTTGTATGGGGTGAAGGTGTCAACAATTATGAGTGACAGGTATGGAAATCAAGCAACAGAGTATTCTACTTTAGACAGTTTGTTAAAAAAAAACATGAAGAAGTAGCTTTTGTGCCTTAAACTTATTCAGCAGTATTTACTTTTCTACTCAATTCCTTGCTTTCAGTTTTTTTTAGGTTTCCAAACTGAAGTTTACTCTTGCATTCTCTCTGCTGTACTAGCACATTCCCATTTCAAACCAGTGAACAAACCAACTTATTAATTTCTAAATGGTTGTGTGTCTCCTGTAGATCTATATGGTGGAGTCACCTGACTTTCATGACCTGTACTTTCCATCTCATCAGGTCCCTCTCAGAGATGTGAAATATCTAGTTTGAAAAAGTCAGATGTTTCACTGCTCACCATATGTTTGTTTTTCTTCCTAGAGCTGGTACATATGAAAGTGAAATTTCAGGGTGCAGTTCTCAGAATCTCTTCACCATTATGGTGAACCCACTGTGTCATTTTGAGGTTTCAGCTTGCAGCTTGGTGCTCACTTCCACAGAATCAGTTGGGTTTGACAGAGAAGTGATGTTATGGCAAAATGCCTGGACTTCAATCTGTGTTTGACCACGCAACTTGTAGTAAATTTTCTTATCTTCCTTGACACTTGTTCATTGCAATCACAAAAAATTGTACCTTTATCTGGAGCAAACACAAATATTATATTTCCTGTAGTTAGTTCTTTAAGACAGAAGAGTGTGAAGCTGGCTTATAATAAGTGGAAACTGTGCAGGTACCTTGTGTGCTGAAAGCTTTTTCTGGAGAAATTATTAAATGCATTGAATTCCACATCTGATCAATACAAAAAGTAGTCTGGCTGTTTCTGGACCTGGCAAACATTTTCATCAGATTTGGCTTCAATCTGTAGTGAGGTATGTTTACAGAAGTAATTTCTAAATGCTTCTCTTATCAAAGGAAATTTTTATTCTTTTTTATAAAAAATTACTATTTCCTGAACTGCATTATTTAAAATTGAAATAGAAAGCTATTTTCTTTCAGCTCCTTTGAAAACTCCCTAAGAACCTTTCCTTGAATAAAATATATTCTCTTCGATTCAAACAGGCCTGCTTTCTGCACTTAATGAAGTATCATTGTAACACTACAGGTTTTAATTCTTTTTCCATTATCACCTTAACTCTAATTCTACCAGAGCTTCCTATGTGACTGATTCCTTTGTTCAGAATGTGGCTTTCTCTCAAACAAAGAAGCTGAACCAGAATTTTTTGAATTTATGGCACACTTGTTAAAAAGCCAGCTGCATCGCATAGCCCCAGCTAACAGCTACTGAGCAGGGATGCAGGTATCAGACACACACACAGCCACGTGTGTGGGGTCCCTTAGGGGCTACATCCGTGCCTTCCTGTTCAGCTGAGCCAGAGCTGTCACTAAATTCTGGGGCCAAGAGTAGCAGAAGGAGCTCCATCGCCTCTGTGTTACAGAGCAGCTCGTTGTGCTCCCCCTGTGCACTGCACAGCTGCAGGAATGGCAGACGTGGGGCTGCAGATGTAAGGCAGGGAAACAGCAGTTCAAGGGACCTGCTCTGTTCCAATCAAAACTTCCAGACTGTTAAAATTCCAGTCAGTGCTTGTTTCCTTTTGGTTCAAAATCAATCTTTTTGAATCTTAAAATTGCAGCATTCAGCCTTCCTTGCCTCTCAGCTCCTATTCCTTCTTGCTGCCCGTATCTCCTCTTCCATCTTCCAGAGCACTTTCTCTCACTTTTGACTTTATAGGTAATGGGGCCTGGCAAAAGACCAGTCGTGCCTTTCTGCCAGTTCCTCCTTCAGCTTTATTTCATCGGAGTCAGAAGTGTGATTATAGTAAGTTCAGTTATTGATATACTTTCTTCATTTTGAGATTGGACCATCTAATTTGGCAGCTTTTGAAGTGTGTTGCCTAGCTCAGATGGAAAACGTTTTGTCAAAGGGATGAGGTTTGTGTTTGAATGTGCCAATGAAATAACAAATAAAAAAACAAAATTCAAACTGTTCTCATTTCAAAGTGGTTCATTATTTAGCCAGAGAATTGAAAGACTGCATACTAGAGCTTTTTTTTTTGTTTTGATGTTACTCTATGTCAGCCTAGGTTAGGGTTACTTTTTGAGTGTGAAATGAGACATTAAAAGACATTAGTGGACTATATTGTTATTTTTTTTTCTTCATAAAAAGAGTAGCAAGTGGGGTCATTCCTCTATTTACTTAATGAATATATGAGTATTTACATTTTCTTCCTTCGTGTAGACAGGAGGGATTCTGGCCAACACAGTGACCAGATCATTAATGCTCAGTGATATGGATTCCTCAGTCATTCTAGTTTGGAGATGAGAATCATCAAAGCAGAAGTTTAGTCCCTGCACAGAATTACCCATTTGTCCACTGAGTTATGTAACTCTGGTGTTTCAGGAAAGACACCTGTTTGTTTTTCAGTAATGTTGTGCTTATGCTTTATTCTTTTGAATACAGAGTTATATCGATTTAGATAAAATTTAGGAGGAAAACAAAGCTTCAGGGAAAGATCGCTGTGATATGCATCAACACAGTGCTAAATATATGGAAGTTTTTTGCAAGCTGAAGTGAAAAGCTGCACTGGTCTGTTGCCTACTCTTCTCCTCCAAGTTCTAGCTGCTTACATGCTTTCTTCCTTCAGGAGATAAGCAGGATACTTTTGCTTAGTCTGAGCTGCTCATTCACTTAAATAGTTTGATCAGTGCTGAATCAAACTGCATGCTAGGGATACACAACCTCTGCAGCCCATTGCCTGTGGAGGTGTGGGTCCTTGAAGTCCCTGCCCCCCACCCTTGGACACCGTCTCGCCTTCTGGACTATTGTGTGCCGCTCGATGGCTGATGGGCCAAGACTCTTTGTACCCTCCACTTAATGTTCTTCATTGGTTTGTGTACCCTTGCTCCCTCCTACCGTCTGTATCCCAGTTGGCTGTTCCCTTGGATCCCTCCTTTCCCCGCCCCCATATAAAAGTCTGTGCTCTGAGCTGATCCCCAAGAGTCGACCATCTGACTTCGGGGAGTTTTTCTGAGGTCCCCTCAGTAAAGGATCTGTGGCAACTCTCCTCTCTCGCCTTCGTCTCGTATTTCACCCTCGAATACCGGAGGAGCGCCACTGCTTGGGATACCTCGCTAGAGAGGAACCATCCCTTCACCCGGGCTGGCCGAAGGACGCAAGCTCCACCACACGGCTGGACCGGGGTCACAGTGGGATCCCCGGAGGGATCCCCGGACACCACGGGACCCCTGGACACGGCCGGAGCCCAGAGTCCGAGAAGGCTGACGGGTCGCCTGATTTAAGGTGGTCTGGATATCTTGTCGCGGTGTTACGCTATCCGGGGCTAAAGGGTGACCGCGACAATTGCCAGCCTTTCAGCCATTTTTTCGGCTCCTTGACAATATGTGAGACAGGCAGGTGTTTGCAGCGTCTGGCAAAGTGGATAATGGAATGGGCCTCCTTAGACTCTGCAAAACAGCTGTGTGAAGTGTTAATGTTATTGTGTGGGACAGCTTGTGCATGTGGGCAGAAGGGGGAGTACAGGCATTATCAAAGAGAAATTTGTTTTAGCATATTTGGTATTGTTTCAAAAACATTTTTCCCTCACAAATAAATTGTATATGGATGAGGGTTTCTATTGTGCTGTTGATGGTTTATATCATGGAGTACACATTTCTTCACTCTGTTCAACACTACACCTGATAGAAGTGTATTAAGCAAAATGACTTTGTTCTGTCTTTCTTCTCAGAGAGATACATAGACTATGATAGAGGTTATTTGTTTCCAGATAACATTGTGTTTATATGTTTGATATGAAAGTCAGTGTGAATAGATGTGCTCCATTCTTGGAACAAAAGGTAAAGAGATTTTTCTCCCCAGGCTGATACAGTTCGTCAGTCCTGGAGCACCCTGAGAGTACTTTGATGAGAGGTGTTTAACCCTATAGAAGATCCCATAGAGTAAGAGGAGCAAACTCATCAGGCACTGATAGTAAGGACTATGTAGGACTTCAGTGTTAGCTGAATATCTGTGAGAAATGACTTTAGATGTTTAGTCTTGTGTGTTTCTCTGCGACAGTGTTATTGAGGAAGGACAGTGAGACATTTTGGACAGCTGGAGTGTAAAAGCAATGGTAACAGAAGTTTTATTTTGACCAGATCACCAATGGGTGAAATGAAGTTGTCCAATCAATCTTTCATCATTTGGTCTGTGCTTAATTTGGTGTCCCTCGTGTTGCCTGCTGAGATCAGAAATGGAGCACTCTGTTACATGTGCATTCACCACTGTGCCACCACCTGTGTATGTAGACATGCACACCCTTAAGTAAGATAATATGGGGTGGTAGTTTTGGTTGGTTGTATTTGGGTTTATTTGTTTGTTTTTAATGCTTTTAGTGAGGGTTTGGGTTTTTTTCCCCCACAGATTCTGACCTATGGATTTTTTTGTTTTGTTTTGTTTTGAAACAGGAGTAATGATGATGAAAACAGTTGTGATTGCCTTGTTTGATAGAAGATGCCTATATTGTAGCAGCTTAGTCAGATTAATTCAGTCCAACCTCCAGCTGAAAGGACAAGCTGTAATTAGCGTATCTCAGGTTCTGCTGAAGAGGAGAAACAAATGAGGGTCAGCGGAATTTCTTTACAATTAAAAAACTTTAAAACATTATTATCTGCCTTGAAATTATTAAGTGTCCTGTTATGCATTTATGCTGAAGTGTATTTGTAGATGTGCTTTATATAACTCATGTAAATACAATGACATGATAAAATGTGATTTTAGAGATAAACTTGGTCTTAAATGTTCCTAATTTAGGTAACCTCAGCCAGACAAACTCTGTCTTTAAGGTAATGTCACTCTTTTGATGAAGCTCAAGGCAGAGCTGCAGGAGAGCTGTAGGTAGGAACATAGTATGTATGAAATGATCAAATACGTAGCTTACACTATAAAACAGCGTAAAACCCAAAAGGTGTTTTTAAATCCTCTTGCTCAGGGATTTCTGAATGTAATTCCCTACGTTCTCAGCAAGATAAAAATATACTCTGTGGATTACTCTAATTAAGCAATATTAGATACAGCTTAAATCTATTTTGCAGATATCTTTAATTTTAATAAATATCACCATTCAGTTTCCAGATATGTATTGTGTCTAGAATCTAATAAATCCAGCTTGCTGATCTTGGCTGAGGGTTCAGCAGCCTGGTAATTTTCCATTCTGTGTCCTGGTTTTTTTTTAAGTTCTGTTTTTGAAATATTTAAGTAGCAGACTAGAGGAGATAAAGGCCAAATATTGAAAAGCTGTAGAGCACTGAGATAAAATTCAGTAAAAATGGCCAAGATACCATAATTTAGATGCCCCACTGCAGCAAGAAATATTCTTTATTTCAGTATAACACTGACATTTTTGTTATGAACATTTGCTCTTTCTTTGGGAAGGGCTCAGTATATAGTATCATGGGTTTTTAGGCTGCTTGGACATGGGCAGCACAATTAGCAATGATTGCTAAACCAGGACACCTGTGGCTGACTTCAGTCACTAGAATTGAATTGCTTCAGGCTGGGCACGAGTGAGGCAGAGCTGCTGGGGGAAGCAGCTGCTGGGGATGAGCCGACCTCCACCCCAGGAGTGCCTCAGGAATGCTGTTTCCCCTGGCTCTGGGCTGGCTGTGTGGGCCCAGTGCCCATCTGTGGCTGGAGAACATCCAGCGTGCTCCTGCAGCTTCACCCAGGAAGGGTTCTGCTCTCCTGCCCGAGTCTGCCCTCGGGATACCCGCACTGGGGGAACTGGGGGGTCCCAAACCTGGCTTGAGTTCTTTGTTCCTAGCCCAGCCAGAAGGCTTCTGTTCCGAAGAGGGTAAAATTGAACCTTTTTTGTCTTCTGTGACAGACATTTCCTGTGGGCAGAGAAAACTGATTTTTACAGGGTTTAGCCCCTGGAGTTTAGGTTTTGCAATAATTAGTTTTTTTGTTTGTTTTATTGAATTTCTAATTCTATTTAAAATGGGAGCAAGAGGTATTTTGGGGGCACTTTCCTGTGATGGCTTTGCTTCTAAGGTTAAGAGCCATATTAGAGATCTAGGACAATTAGCAGGGGAATGAACTTGAGATAAGGGATTTGAGTCCACAAGTGAGCAAATATAATGGAGGAAAAAATTACTGTGTGTTCCTCTTGCCTGTATTTGAAATGTTGAGTACAGAAATACATCGCATATGTGTGTGTTTTCCTCCTCAATCTTCTTTTTCCAAGGCATTGTAATCTGAATGGGTCAGCATATTTAAGCTTTTAGTTAATATAGTTTAAATTTTGACATTTAACTTACCAGTAATCCAGATGCCAAAACCTGACACTGACTTTCCCCTGAGTGAATCAAAACAATTAGTGTGACTCAAGATAACACTTAGAAATAGTGTAATTTGCTATAACATATTTCTATATGGAATCAAAAACTTTCACCTGCCATCTGGTGGAAAAAAAATGAAAAGCTACAATATGTGAACCTCCTAACTAAGGACTACACCTGTTTTCTACTTGCTGGGAGTATAGAAATATGCAGTGCTAGTTCTATATAAAGGAGATTTCACACTGACATTCCTGACTTCTTTCCTGTGTATGTATGTTACAAGAATAAGAATGTTTTGGTCCTTTTTTTCTTCCATATCAATAGGGTAAAAGAGTAATTGGGTTCACCAGTTCTTCATATTTGCTTGAATATAAACCATCTACCCTTCATGGTCAGAGCATGCTCATAGGAAATAAAACAAAGCAGATATGATAGGAAAACATAAAAATGTATTGATTAAACCCTGTGGGAGCTTTGGTTCTACAGTAATATTCAATCACATGTCACCTGCAGTACACTAAATAAGTTCTAAAAGTTTTTAATATTCCATATCACCAAATAAATCACAGAAGAAATCACTGGCTGCAGTAGTTCTCTCTTAATCAGGAGTATTACTATAATGAGCGCTATATTCTTTCATTAGAATTATGGTTTTGAAAATAGGGTAGGAAAAAGTTCTTAACTTTGCTCTTAGGAGAAAAAATTCACTTAAGACTGGGAAGTTTGTACTGCTGCCTACATGTAGTTAAGTTTTAAGTATGCATTTTGGTAAGGAACAAGTAGCTGCCAGCTTTTGGGATAGTCCCACAGCTGGGATAAGAATCTTGTGTGCATTCGAGCTGGGTTCTCTTTGGGTACTGGTGCTAGTAGATGTTCCAGTTAAGGAAGCAATTCTATTTTCACACTGGACAAGAGAAAACAAGCAATAAAGCAGTGAGATTAACTTTCATGTTTTTACTAGAATCTGTAGCTCTGACAACTTTGAGAATAAAACTCCTTTTGCTACAAACTGAGGAAATAGAATCTGAATATCTTAGAGATAATGAATGTGAATCAACACGAATTTTTTCACCCATTTCAGTATGCCAGACTCTTCATAGTCTAAAATAACTACAGGGGCAGATTTTAATTAGGGTTTATCCATAATCTGGAGTAATAGGCAATGTTGAATTTATGGTGTGTTAGCTACCCACATGAATTTGTTATGTGGAAAAATCTGAAGCTGATTAGTCATTGCCTATAAAGGCTTTCCTTTTGGGCACTAGAGTGTTCATGTGGGAGCTCAGTAGAAATACCAAATACATGCTAGATACACAATCTACCCAATAGTCTTCTAAAGAAAGAAAAAATCTCCCTGTGAGCTTTTAGCCTTCAGAACATATTTATACTGAGCTATTCCATCTCCTCTGAAAGATGGAAATGTCCGCAGTCTATATTGATCTGAATACTAGAGAAGAGATTTTATTCTTTAAGGTTGTGGTGTAGTTCTAGGCAATATTAAAAAGTTTGGAAGTTTTACCTGCCCCTTAGGTTTTGTTCTAGTACACAGGGGATTCATTTTGGAGGATATAATAGGTCTTAAGCTTGTCAATCTGCACTATTTATTAAACCATTAAACTGTTCTCAAGTTGTTTAATAAATAAATGATGACATTTTAAAATGCCATCAGGAGTCAATGAAATCTTCCAGCCTCAGAAATTATGTAAGCTCTAAACATGCTTGGTTCTGATTTGTCCAAAACAGAAGTGAGGTGCCTGTGCACTTTTTGAAGATGCAGGTTAATGATCCAGGATTAGCCCTAGTTACATTTTGTATAGTTTAATTTTTCTTGCACTGTAATTCATTATTTCAAATAACCTCACATCAGTCATTGCAAACACCATTAACAGGAAAAAAAACCAACCAAAAAACCCCAGCAAAGACCAGTGATAGGAAATGTAACACCAGGTTAATTCAGCAGATCTATAGAGGCAAATAACGCCTGAGCTTGGAAATGAGTTTGTCTTTGTATCACTCCCAAAACAATGAAAACTTAATGGAAATTGAAGTTTGTAGAATCCATTTTTCTCCTCCTTCAACCTATTACAGTATGCAACATTGATGCAGTAATTTACTAATCTAAATATTTGGCTTTTCCAAAGATCACTGCCTTTTACCTGAAAGACATTATCCATCTAATTTTATTTTGATTGGCTTTAGTAATCAGGATCACTTCATATTGCAAGTTATCTGTACTGTATAACAGTTTCTTCCTTGCAATGAGCTTGCATATTTAGGAAAAGTTTCATGGAAACTTGCTGCTGTTTAAAATGTTGTTACCACTTCTGTTTCCTTCTCCAGGCCCATTAAATAGCCATTAATTTGTAACATTGTTTCACAGCTGATAGCTTGCAATGTATTTTTCTCATTAAATATAGTATAAAAATGAAACATTAAAATGCTATAATGCATTTTTCACTCTTTTGTTGTCTGTCTGAGCATGTTGGTCTTGTGCATTTAAATAATTAATTTTCTTTTTCAAGATCTAGTGATGATATTCTTTGCAGCTGATATTTCCACATGAAAATTCAGTTATTTTTGTAGCTCTGAAAGGTGTGGGGTGCATAATAACTTTGATAATTAACCCAGTGCTTGGCAGTATATTGAAAGTGATGTTTAAGGATTACAATTCAATTGCTTTTTGTTGCGGTCTGTGTTTGCAATCTTACAGCTGGCTGGCACTCTTTTTGTTTGGTTGGTTATTGTTTTGCTAGAGGTCCTGAAGAGTTTTAAATATAATGCCAGTCCATAACTGAACAACAAGATTTTGGTATAGTCCTAGTTTTGCTAGAATAATTAATGAATGTGCAGGGCGTAAATGCTAAATAGCATAATTATAATACTAAATAAATATTTAGTACGGGAAATGGCACAAAAAACTAGGTTTGACCTACCTTGATGCAGTTACCTGCTGAATCTGGGAGCAAAGATGATTAAATATTGCATTGAGGGATTTATTAACTGAAACTATTTGGTCTGTGAGGGAAGGGGAATATTAGAAGCAGCTGCTGTTTCAAATAAGTATCAGGTACAAAAATATGTTTGGGGAGCTGTGGTTAAGTGTAAAATAGAAGAAAATTGACTAAAATCCAGTTAAGTAATGAGATTGACATTGCCTCATGGCACACTGCATTCTACTGCTGAAATCCAGGAAAATCCACAGGCCTTGTCATCTGAATAAGGAGCAATACTTCTTTGGATGTACAATAGTAGGATCTTCATAAGGCCAGTAGTCTGGTAATTCCTAAAATGTCTTAGGATTTTAATGGAAAATTGTGAATGCCCTTCAATAGTCACTGTATGTAATTTTTGTGGTCAGACTGTTCCTGCTAACTGAAATAAGCTATACCGTAGTGGTACCTTCTCAGTTATCTGGAAAAGGTGCTTTCCCTCCTATCTCTAATCCCGAAGATGCTCTATCCCACCTGTTCTCAAACACTTAAGAAAAATCCTAGTCCAGAAGCACCACAATTTCTCTTCTGTCACTGGATCTCTCCTGTTTGTTGGACTGCTCTCAGGCACCTGGTGTGATTCTTCAGCCACTGATGATGGCTATGAGAAAGAACATGCAGAATGTGCTTAAACATTCTTGCTTCTCCTGAATTTTGTAATATGAACTAATTTTTGCAAGAAGCAACTGATGTTCATCTTGGAAGTGAATGTCAAACTAGGAGTGCAAACATTCTCTGCAACTCCTTGTAGATCAGGCTTTCTGTTGGATGTGGTTTATTTCACCCATTCTTCAACATGAGGTTAAACTGTAGAGATCTTAGCTGATGTGTAATGTGGATTTGATATTGTAGTGATCTGTAATTCCTGCATATTTATATTGGAATCTTTGCCAAAGAGAGCAAGAGAAGCTTAATCTGCAAGACACAGTTAATGGTTAAACAAACACTTTGCTTTTAAGTCTGTTCTTATCTTTCTCCAGATATCATTTCCATAGATGTTCAAAAGTGTCAGCTTTCTCGGAGGGAAAGAGAACTTTTTACCTTAATAATCCCTGAATCTTTAGAAAACTCTTTGGAGAAAAATTTACAATACTCTTCATTCACAGAAATTAATGACCTAGCACTCCAATTCTCAATGGTCCTCCTGGGCACAGGAAAGCATTTATGTATTTACTTTCACATTAATGTAGGATAACTCATTTCAGCCTCACTGGGACAGTCTAAATACTCCTTATTTCATTAGAAAATGACTATTCTCAACATGTCAGGGAACATGTAACTGACAGTTATAGATAGCACATATATCACCTTCAGTGAGGGAATAGCAAACGTAATTAAAAATGTGTTATAAAAAACAAAAATTATGGCAGAAATAGTACTTGTTTACATTCTCTAGGTATTTTCTATTATACTCTGTTTGACAGCTTGGCATTTTCTTATTTTTACTTCTGAAATACATAACTTTTTTCTCCTAAATAAAAAAAAAATTAGTTTTCTTTTTAATTTTCCCTTTCTATTTCTTTTTCTGGGGGATGGAGTGGTAGGGGTTGTTAGGGAGCTTATGTAGGAGCTAGAGAAGCAAATATGTCTGTGTAAAAGCAGTTACAAAACAGTTCAAAATGTAAAGAAATTGCAGCTATTTCTTACTTAAATGAATAAGACAGATTCAGTTACAAAAATTATAAATGGAATTAATATCTGTGGGTTCATCAGAAAAAAACCAACACAAAACATAGAAAATGGAAACCAGTACCTTAAAAATACTTTTATTCAATATTTTTCAGGACTTATTAAAGGCAAAAATGGCACCTGACACTTCCAGTAATGGCACATGTTGTGATTGGTGACATACCTGAATGCTCTTATTTGTTTTGATCTCAAATAAGTGAGCATTACTGAAATTTTTTTTCTTTTTTACTGAGGAAAATAGAACAAACATACAGAAGCTTGTGATTTTCCCACTGGAATCTGAGTTCAAGAAGATCAGTGTGGTTTACAAGATACTAAACGTGTTTCAGCAGATATTTTTCCCCCATAACTGTTCAGGTAAAGGTTACTGCAAGTTCATGCTTAGGAACCTCACACAAACAAGATCCCCTATATTCTTATGACACAGATCTACTTTATTTCTCTCATGTTACAAGCTGTGAAGTTGGAGTCAGAGTATAATTGCTTTGCTGAGTACAATAGAGAGCCAGGAGGAGCCAGGCTTGGAACATAGCTCAGGTGAACAATTAAGATCAGTGATCACCCTTCCAAGAACTGCTTGTGGCCAGTTTCACACCAGGCCTGGGGGCTCCAACTCACCTCCTTGAGCCGAGGGCAAGGACACGTGTTCAGGACACAAGTTTCCTTAGCAGTTGGGCTGTGGGGGAGAAATGTAATTTCACTGTTATTCCTACAGTGTTGTGAGGGGACCTTGCATTTGCTATTGTCAGATGAAGGCGTTTTCCACCTCTGAAATAAAATGGTCAAAGGATGTTTGAAATGAGCCAGTTATATACAATTTATTAGTGCAAGCCAAAACTGCCTTTCCCTAATTTGTCTTTTTCCTTGGACATAAACCTATAGCCTATGCAGATTCCAACTTGCTTACAATTCAGGTAGCTTCTAAAATGGAAGAATAAGCCTCTTAACAAGATTGAATTTGCTATTGTGCAAGTTGCAAGCTGAACAAACAGAGATTGGGCAAATTTCTGTTCATTCATGTGCCTCTTTTAAAAAACAAATACCAGTTTAATATAAATGGAAATGAGGGCAGTGTTAGTGTGGACGTAAATCTTGATCTATTGTAACCTAATAATGAAAGCCACACTGTTCAGAGTCTAGATAAATGAAATGAAGTCATAGGGTGCTTTGGGTTTTTTAATAAGCATAAGAATCATCACTTTTAACTTAGATTTGTCTCCTTTTATTTGCTCACTGTGATTTTGGACAAAGCCATTATTTATGGAAAATCAGTTATTTGTCTCAAAAGAAAAGCACATCACCCTATTATACATGATGTGTAATTGTTTCTGGTAAAAGGTAAAAATAATGTGGCAAGATATTAGAAAAGAAAGTTTCCTGGCTGACTTCATAAACTTTAATATTTATATAACCTTTAAGCAGTCAAGAGACTATGCCTAATGACAGTCAACTAACAGCTTGACCTTTATTGAATGGAAGAATGGTAGCACACTTACAGGAGTTTCGTTTCAACAGCAACCTAATGTTGAATTTCTTTGGGCTATTAATGTACAGTGAGCACACTGAAATTCATCTGGAGCCTGGAAATGTATTGTTTCCATTAAAAGTCCTGCACAACTAAAGAATAGAGGATTTAAAAAGCAATCACCTTCAGATTCGGTAATTCTATTTTGATGATCTTGTTATAAATTAGATGTGAATATCTCAACTTCTGAAAGATATTAGAAGGGGTCCGTATGCAAATTGGCTATTACCATATCCAAAATCTTTATGTTAATCAGCAGTTCAATAATTTGTATGTGCATGCAAAACCTAAACACTGTGTTATTTTTTCCGTGACTTTTATAGAGGAATTAATCATACTGTCATAGCGGTTTGAAATAATTATAAAAGTGAGCTTGAACGATTAAGATTAAATACTTTCAAAATGCTTAACTGAGATGTTTTCCTCAAACATACAGTAGAAGGACAAATAATATTTGAATGTCACTGCATCCTTTGTGATGATTTAGAACATAGTAAAGCAATTATTTCCAGTAGGAGGTTAGTTTTAAATAGCTATTGCTAGTTCAGAGTAGTAGTACGTAGACACACATCAACATCTCTTCGTTTACTTGATCAAAGTGTCAAGAATGTGGCTGTGAGGTGTAAGGAGACAGTTACAGGAACCATTTGCACAGTTTGGGTTGGTGTTTGGTTATTTTTTTCTTGTTTGGGTTGCTTTTCTGCACACGGTTTGAGAGAAAGTCTCTCAAGTTACAGAAAAAGAGAAAAGGCCAAGGTATGTGAGAAGTCCTTATTTAATATTCTTGGTCAAGATGGCATAGGCACTTCCACTAAGAACACAAAGACCTTTCAAGTATTTCCATATGCTTGGTTGCAATGTCAGAGTAAATTAGTGAAAATGAAATATTGCAGGAATGCTGATGCAGCTGTGCTGTTCAGAACAGAAAATGCAGCCTTGTTACACTGACGCCTCGAGTGTCGTTCAAGTCTTCCTGGGCATGATTACAGCAGAGCAGTACAGAGCAGGTCAGGCCCTTTGCAGAGAAAGCTTAAATAATCTGAAACTCTCCACTTTGGAGGGAAGGGAGGCTGAGAGCACTATAGAATAGAGGTCTACAAAACTGCAGAGGGGATTGGTAAACTGAATACAGAACAGTTGTTGATTCCTGGAATAGAAGAACTTCAGATACTCAACGATGCCAGTAGGAGGACAGCATAAAGGAGATAGGGGGGACACAAGGGATAGGTAGGGCTAGTGATTCTAGCACTCGGAACTTAGTGTTCCAAGGGGCTGTGGAGGCAGACAGCATCAGCAAGTTCAAAAACCAAACTCAGTTTGTGGACTAGATTGCAGGGATTATTCCTGTTTGTCCTTTTCTGTTCTTTGTATCCAAGACAGACTCCTGGGCCAGGTAGACAAATGCTCTGACTCAGAGCATTTTTTACTCTTGCATATTCCTTTAGTGTGACAATGATGATAAAGAGGTTTCTTGCCATCTAGTAGAACTTTATTTAAAATAATGCTCATACTAAGTCTCCATTAAGTCACTGAAAAAAAAAATTCAGCTGATTTATAAAAGAACTTTTAGAAAACTAATTTTTGAATGGACAATACTTTCAGTCTTGAGGCTTGTAACTATTCTAAAGGAAACTGCTCTCTATTGAATTTAACTGACTGGAGTACCTTTATAATATATCACACATTCTCTGGCTTTCATTTTGGGGAATAAAATGTCATGAAGAAGCCATAATCACATAATCTTCTGAAATCGTGGATTTCCAAGTAAGAGAATAAGCCTCTTATCTAAGTAGAGACTCTTAGGAATGGAACGTTGCCATCTATTTACTGCTATCACTTCTGCTGAGAAGCAAGATCCACAGCCTCCAAGGAAGCATATTGGTGGTTCTGGAGGTTGGGTGGGGAATTTTGGCTAAGCCAACAACTGGTCATTTTGGAATTGTATCTGCAGGTACCTCAAGCCTCTTGCTCTCACTGAGAAAGAGGAGAAGCTAAACATCAGCAGAAGGTTGTCTGCTGAAAGTACGGTGTTTCAGCTTTTTTCCTTTTAAATTCCAAATTCTGCTTTCCCAGGTTGCATTTGGCTTTCACATAAATTAAATCTTTGCAGAGAGCACTTTGAGCAGCCTGCAGGAAAAATAATACTTCAAATTATTGTTTTATTGTGTCATATCATGCTACTGCATTTCTATAGTTTAAAATATTTAATAAATCAGAAGGCCAGAAAAAAAGAATACACATTGCTTTTGCAATTGACCTTTCATTACTTTGGCTTGCACCTGTAGGCCTCAAACATATAACTAATGTGCCCAGTTTAAATGTATATACTGCAGAAGTTCAGAATTAAAATTACTGTAAAAGTAGCTTACTATTTTTTCACGCCTTAGTTTAACTTGGGTGTTTTTAATTTAAAGGGTTTTCAATTCATGGTTATATTAATACCTACAGTACCTTCAATTAGCCTTTGAAGACTCATCAACAATTGTAATTGTAGTCCAAGATTAAAATCCCATGTTTCCCTGTAGGAAAATGCAGCTAGATCTCCCTAAACTTTCTCCATTGCCTGGAGGACAACTGATCACATATTTCTGATGCAGTCCTTCTCTACCTGTGGACCTGAACATGTCTGTTGCCTGCCATGCTCTTCATTGCAGATGAGATCTGACTCCTGGAGTCAAGCAGTTGGCTTTATACTCCTCCTCAATATGCTTATTAAAATGAACCAGAGGTTAGTTCATTTTAAAGGCCTGAAGAAGAATTACTAAGGAGCTCATTAAGTCAATTACGCTGCTTAGGGAATCCTTTTTGCTGTGTTGTTGTTAGCCAGGAACCTTAATAGGACAATTAGGATTAATTAAAATCAGGCTGATTGATTAGGATATATAAACCTGCACATGAGCTGTAGTTGTGTGGTTGTGTTTGTGCAGCCTGTGAAGGGGAGGCAGTGGATGCTGAGGTTTGTGTTTCTGCAATTATCTGTGTGCAGAATAGGAGCGGGTTGCTTTGAAGGGGCATTTGGTTTTGACAGGGATGATTCCACATCAGAGGATTAAATTTTCTGCCTCTCCCTATTGGGATTAACAGGACATGAGACTGAACAAAGAAACGGCAAATGGATTTTGCTGTTTATATGTGTAAAATGACACGGGGGTGGCGAATCAATCCTTATTTTGCCTGTGATTTAAACTCACCATGATCACTCAGGGCCAAGGAGCAATGATGGCTTAATGGCAATGGAAGGTGAGGGAGAAAGGCACTAAAATGAGGACTTTGTGCTGCCTCTGGGGAGAGCCTCTCTGCCAGTGGATGTTAGCTCCCAGGTTAGGTGTCTGAGTTGCCATCAGAAATCAGTTTCTGCATGCAGCACGACCATCTGACTGTGCTTGTGTCTTCGGGATGTTATTAAATGGACGATGTCCAAGAAAATTTGAACATTTCTGTAATGGCTGTTTTAAACTGTGCCAATACCACAGTTAATAGATTCAGCCATATGCTCACACAACCCTGGGATCATAACCTTTTTCACTGTCATACAGTTTGTATGCAGACACATGATGGGAAAGAATGCCATGGGAATGGTCATGTGGCTTTTCATCTTCGGGGGAAGGTAGAAGGGTGTTAAGTCCCTCGCTCTTTCAATGACCAAGGTTTTTCTTCATTTAAAGCATGGCTCTGCTCTTGCCTGCTTTTCATACATTGATTCATTTTGATTATTTCTGGAAACTTTTTATATCTGATATTTTTTCTCTTTGAAATAGCTTTCTTCTAAAAGGAAACTGATCTACTGTGAAAAAGGTTATCTGAGGAATGCACCTTAAATCTTCCTTTGTTTTACTGCCAATGAACAGAGGTAGCTCCACTATTTGTTCTGTATCTTTATCCAAGATTTTTTCAGACATTTCCTATGTAGGAAAACATACAAAGAGTCTTCTCTAGACATCAGCAAGGCTTTAATCAGCAGCAGCATTTTTTGTTCTAAGCAGTTGAATCCTAGATGAGTGTTATCAGTCAAAATTTCTTTCTTCAGGTGCTTCAAAAGTAGTTATTTATTAATGATCTAGAAAATTAACTAATCTTTCAAAACAGTATTTAGAAGCATCTCTTCATTCACTACACTCTTCAACTAGTGCATATCAAGGTAAGTGTGCTATCTCAGCTCTTACTATTCCACATACTGGTAAGATCTATTTCCAAGAATGCTTATTCCATCTTATTAAGGAATATCTTCAAATATTATCTCAGATGTCAGTCCAAAGGAGAATCAGCTTTTCACGTTATGTGAAAATATTAAGGTTCTTTACTTTTATCTCATGCTATTAGGAAATACCAGAGGAATCCCTGTTTTCAAGAAACAGCATTTAGCAAAATTTGGTGTTTAACTAAATAGCATATTATCCTGTGATATGTACTGTCTGAAGTTATCTATGCAGTCCTGGGGAGTCTCTTAATCTGCAAAGTTTCCGGTCTTAAAGACAGTGATAGGTAAGGAGAAAGGGATAAGCAGGAGATAATGGTGTCACTGAAAAAAAATCTCATACTCTTTTAATCCTGATAAAAATATTTATTTTGGGGGCTAATACCCAATAAGACTCAGTAAGTAAGACTATCCTAGTTCCATAATCTAAGAAGGCAAAAGTAATCATCCACAAGATTAATTTTTTTCCCCTAAATTATATTGGAGTAAATCTTAGTAGAATCCTCACAACAAGATATTAAGAAGATACTGGATGCCATCTACTTTTTTTTTCTGCTCTCTAAAATTTAATGCTATTCTGAGAAGTTCCTGTATATTGTCATGACATGCCTGAAAAGTCATAAATCCCTTTCAGGGTTTGTAATTGTGGCCGTCTCTGGCTGTAAGTAACCCTTATTAGGTCTTTCTAAACTTTAATAAATCCAAACAATGAAAAAAAAAAAAAGCTTAAGAAACCACACGTATGTGGTATCCCACTCCCAGTTTTCATTACTGATGAAGAAAAAGATAGAAAGCTTTGGTACTTACTTCCCTTAATTTTTTTTTTAAGGTCTTTTGTACAAGCTACCTGTCACTTGCAGGACTTCATTTAGTCTTAAACATCCTCACCCTGTGTTTACAATAAATTATAGCCACCCTTTAAAGCTGAAGTATTAATAAGTACAAATTTACATAATATAATACAAATCAATAACTTAAAATTCCCTGTTTTCACCAATAGGTGGTGGTGCTAGCTGGTTCTTTATCTGTTGCTTCTTCAAACTTCAGGGCAAATAACTGTAGAAACATCTGCATATTTCTAGCATAAAAAAATTAGGCATAGGTAATTTGAGATGCTTGGAGCCAGGGCACCATGGCTGCAGAAGGAAATGCAGACTCTGTGAAAGGATGAGCAGTGTTCCGGAGCTGGAGGAAGATACAGAAATACTCTTCAGTCTCTCTCCTCAGACTGCTTAGAAAACAAGTTCCCTCTGGTTTTAGTTGCTGTTGCAATGTCTTCCATTGAAGACACAATCTTCTGAAAATGCTGCCATGTCACCTGGGCTCTCCCCTGGTTACTAGCTGCCAGTTTATGAGGTGGAAGTAGCAGAATTTGTGTGTACACAAAGTGAATCCTTGAGTTCCAAGAACAAAACAATGGTCTATGAGTGGATAAAAGCCTGTGAAAGAGAGGGCCCTTTTTCCAGGCAGTGAACAAAAGTACTGAGAGAAATAGAGGTCACATCTGAAGTTGAACACAAGTGCATCACTCAAAGGTTATGAGATTCACACATACAAAAAATGAACATTACAGTAGGTAAGTTACAATGAAAAAACGTTGGAGTAAAAGCATCCGTGGCACGTTGAACACAGGAGGAAATGAGTAAGAGAAAAGTTGTTCCTCCCTTGAATTCCACCTTTGATGGAGCTTAGTTCATTGTTACTAGAAAAAGTGTTTATTTGGCTAGGATACACTCTGAAGTCGGTAATATCACAAGCAAACAATCTGATGGGTGCCACTTGGACTTAGCTGTAGGCCTTGTATTATAATAAGGAGTTTCAGCAAGCCACGAGTTCCTCTAAAAGAACAATTAAAAGTTGACACACTTCAAATGAACTCAAGAACAAATTAAAACATGCCTATAGCCAGGACCGTGTTTTTAATTTTGTATAACCTTCATTAGAGCCTATGATAATGTGACACAAGAATTCTTGATGCTAAATAAAGCATCAAGAGTATGAGTACCACTGTGTTCCTCATCTGATTGCTTTCTTTGTTGTGGGTTTTTTTTTCTTCTTTTTTCCTTCTGTTGTCTTTTCCCTGTATCTCTTGCCTATTTGCGTTCCTGTTTTTTCTGTGGTCTGCTCTCACTGCAAGGAATAAGATAACTCGTGACTGGCAGCCAGCAGCTTGGAGTGAGAATTCTCATTTGTCACATTCTGTTGCCAGCTGCCAAGTGAGATATGCAAAACCTTGTTTCAGAAAGTTACAGTATTGTCAGGTTCTCTTGGCTGCTAATGTCTTTCATTCTAGTATTTTGGAAGGGAAAAAACCTTAGGTAAAATATTTGAGCTTCTCTGGTTTTCCGTTGGAAAGAAAAGGAAAAAAAAATATAAAAGGAGGAGAGAAAAGATGGAATTTTATTAAAGCTGAAATTTAAAAAAACCCCTATTTTTAGCAGTTATACTGGTAGGTAGCAAGTTTTCAGTATGCATATAAACTCTGTAATTGCTGAGGTTCAAACATGCAATTCTCAATGCCAAAGTATCTGACAACTTGAGCTCATGCCTGACTACTCTGAACTGAGCTTATAGACCCACTTGCTGGATGTATTCTAGCTTTACATTCTATCACCTTAGCTTTTCTAAGGGCTTCTCTTATACCTGAAACTGGACTTAAAGACTCACCAGCTTTAAACATTTTTTAGCCTGTCTATCCTTCCATGCTGAGCCAGCCAGATTTTGATTTTGTCTGGTTCTGATTCTGTCAGGTTTGTTTTTTTTTTATGGCTTCAGCTTTCTCAAAGATTGTTTCCTACCTTTAACACCAACTGTTGCTCTTTTCTAAGTGTTTCTAGATGAGTGCTGTGTGCATTTGTACTGTCTGTCTGATAGGATGTCCTTAAGTAACCGTGTCGTGCCCTTAAGTAACCATGATGCCACCAGCAAGTGCAACTCCACTTAAGCTTTTTCAATGTTGGCATGGTCCATTTCATAATTTGCTTGGAAGCATCCTAAGGTTTCACTGATTTTGGTTTGCTCTGGAGTGATTCCTGATATCACCCTGTTAATCAGAACTACCTGCTGCTCAAAACTAACCAATAAATTGAGCTGACAATAATGATAGTAAGGCATCAGCTGTTAAAGTTCTAATGATAAGTGAAAATTGAGTTCCCTTTAGTTCTTCTTTTTGTCACTAAACTGAGCTTTAAAAGAGTTGTCAAAGAAAGATTTCCAGCAGTTGTTAAATCACAACAACCTCTGGATGCAATCCCTGGCTAAACCCTCACCAGATGACTTTCTGACAGCCCCCTAATTTCACCCAAGTGTTGTTAACATAACAGCATTAAAATAATCTGTTGCTCTTCCTTATTTCAGTGATGTAATTCAAGATGGGACATTATCTACAAATTCTTGAGGGAAAAGCAGCTGTAAAGGAGAATTTGCAACACTGAAAGGTAGAATTGAGCATTAATGGTTGAGACGATGGCAATCTAGGAGCAGTTGATGTCTTGAAGTGTACAAATCCTGAAGTACAGTATCAGCTAAAGAGAAGTAAAATATGGGGTCCTGACAGCACTTCTGTGGCTTTAAGCATTGATAAGGAGCAATGCAGTGAACCAACTTAGATAATATGGCAGCTCTGTAATGTAGCTTAGAAAGCATAATATTTAACAGTGAAAATTTAACAGCTAAAGGATGATTTTTCTCATGGGCAGTTAAGTAAAAAAATCTCCCTTTACAAAGGTACCACTGTACAACAAATGTGGAGAGCTAAACACCTCTGTGGTTTGTTTGTTTGCTTGATTTTTTAACAGGGATAAGGATAAATATGTCTATGTATACATGATTTGTACATATGCCAGTGGAGTTGAGGGAGCCTCCCTCCCTTCTGAGTTGAGGGAGTTTATACACACACACACACACGGGAGCAGGACTGATTTGTGGGTTTTTTATGAAAAATAAGAGTGCCTTTGGAGAGTTAACTCTCCAAAGGTTTTTATTAAAAGATTTCCATGAAAGATTTTTGTTGTTGTTGTTTTTTGGTTTTTGTTTTTAAATACAACTTCTACTTTTTATTCTGTTCTCTAACATTGATTGTTTTTCTTTATCAGTTTGAAGTTTGTCTGAACTTTAGATTATTAGCTGCAGGACTTAGCTTTGAGCTATATTCTGGCCCTTGTGGTTTCCCTGGAACACAAAATACCACCTCTGCCTTAGGAGGTTCCTGGGCTGCACTGGAGCCTGGGCGGCTGGACCTGAAAAGAGTCATTATGTAGTTGCCTTTCTCCTAACTTCTTTCTCAGGCATAAGCTTCTGGCTGCTGTGGGATTTCGAACTACAGACTAGATGGACTTTGGTCTGTCTCAGTATGGTCATCCATTTAACCATCTACTAATTTGTTCCCAAGTATTTCCAGCTGAAAAAAAAAAGGCAAGACAGGGAGAGTGGCAGTACCTGGGCTGAGCAAAGCTAGCAAGGATCAGATCCACAATGTAATGCATACATGTTTCAAAAGTAGTTAAGAAATAGATGAAATTTTGCCATGAATTAGATTGGTTTATGCATTTAAGGCTGTGTAATATTTGCTGGAAGTTATAGTGTGTTAAATTAAACTTAACAATAAGGTTTGAAGTGGTACCTGCTTCATAACTATGCTAATGTACTGTTCTCTGAGCTCTGCATGAGACCTCTGCGGACTTAAAATTCTAAAATGTTGTATTTCATTTGTGGTGGTGGAATTTGGATGGAATGCCAATAAAGTTAATGTAACCACTGCATTTTTCCAAAAACACATGCCAAAGATGGGTCTGCTTCTTTTATGAACTTATGCTGGCTTCACTCCCAAGCTCAAACACACTTCCCCATCTGAAATGAGGACATGCTTTTTCATGTGGAGGAAGCTCAAAAAGGTGATTGATTAGATGTGCAAGGGGGAGAGACTGTGAACATGAGAGCTTATCAGAGACACATCGCTGTAAGCCAGGGAAAACCAGAAAGAGCTTTGAAAAAAACTAGTTCCAAAAAAATTCTAGAGAGGCTTTTTTGGTTGGGTGCTGAGCAAAAGAGGGCTATGAATACAAAAACCCCTCCCAACTCCGTGTTAATATTTTCTTGCCCTCATGAAAGTGAGGCATCACTGCAGCATTGCTTATTTATAAATAATGTATAAAAAAATGAGTGATACATTGCCTGGGTTTTTTTAAATTATTAACAACGTTCTCCTAATCCTGAACAAGGTGTTCTTTGAGAATAAGGTTGTCTTTTAGTATGTATTTGAGCTTTTGTAGGGTTTTGGAGGTTTTCTTGGTTGGTTGGGGGGTTTTTTTGGTTTTTGTTTTTTTGGTTTGATTTTTCTTTTGTTGCTTTCTGTTGGGTTTGGGTTTTTTTGGTGGGGGGGATGGATGTGGATATTGCTAGGGTTTGGGGTTTTTAAGTGAATTTAACGTTTAGGGAATTCTTTCTAGTAGGAAAGTAAGACTAAATGTACAATTATGAGAACATTTCCTTAAATCTTCATCCTCATCTGGAAGGATGTAGCTTTTGTACCAAAAGATATCTCAAGGATAAAATAAACTTAACAGTTGCAGCATCATCTGTGAGTGCTGACCTTGTAGACGTTTATGTCACCATTGCTCTGCTTTCTGTAACATATTCCATTTCCAAGGAGCCAGCAGAGATTTGCAGCTGAAAAACAGTGCATTCTACAATGACCTGAAGCCCAAGTTGCTTTCTAATTAATAATTGAAGCAAATATTGGTTGGTGACTGTTCTTGGGACTTTTATTGTTTAGCAGTGCTTTTTCAGCTTTTCAGCTGTCTCAAATTGGGGGATAATCACCTTAATTCATACCAGATCTGACTTCTCTTAATGGCAGAAAATATACATGCCGTAATTAGAACAAGAAATCATGTGGGCTGCTGTTCTTTTCTATTTAATTCCCTATTCCGGTATGTCTATTTAAGCAAGAGTACCCCCAGCATAATTTTTTGAATGTTAAAGCTACTCAAATTCATATTTAACAGTTGCTTATTTCAAGATCTTGGTGCAATCAGACTGCATTTTCAACAGGGAAGTATAATATATGAAAAAGAGTTCCTGCCCATGTTTTCCTTTCTTCTTGGATATGATTTCACACCCATATTATGCATATTCTTCATATATTTATTGAATCCTAGAATCATCCTCAGATCTTGGAAAATGCTTCATAGAGGGATAAAGATATTTGGACTAGCTATTAAAAATAATGAGGGTAACCTTTCATTGCTGATCTGAAGAGGAAGATCACATTTTGATCCACTCATTTCTGGAGATACATCTTCTGAACTTATTGAGAGTCTTTTTTCTGTTAGAAAAGAACCCTGTTGTTTTCTGTAATTTCTTGAAGGGGTCATCCATGTTATGGTTGCTAACATTGCCTTCCTTACATCCATTTCTTATTGTTAATTTAATTTTTTATGTCTCTACAATGGGCTTCTGTACCTGGCACACTTGTTTTCGGTAGTTATAACATTTTTCCCCAGATGGATTTTCTTTCATGTGCATCCCACTTCAAATTTTCTTCTGGTAGAGGCATCTGTCAGAGATCAAAGAGAGGATTAGTTCTCTGTGCTTCCACAGATAAGGATATTTCATGGAGGAAAAGTATTTTATTTACTTATGGGTGAAAAGTAGCAAATGATAAACTTGTAATAGCTTTATTACAATTCTGCCTTTAGGATGAATTATCAGTTTCCCAGTTCATTACCAAATGAGCCATTGCAATGGACAAATAAACTTGGTCTCCTAGAAGCTTTCTGAGTCCTCTTGTATTGTTCAGTGGGACTTGTTTTCTATTTATATTAAAATATTTTCTTGTCTGATTTTTATGAAATAATTCCAGAGGTGAAAACTAGGATCGAAGAAGTGGTTCTTGATTGTTTGAAAGAGGCTAGGAAGGAAAGATGGTGTTTTGCGTTCACAGCCATATTGGAAGAAAACAGGTTTGCATGTTCCCTGCCTCAAACCCACTGCAAAAAAACCCAAAAAACAGCCAACAGGCAACACATTTACGGGAACAGGTCTTAAGCCCTAATGTGACAATTTATAAGAGAATTGCAGTATTTTGCAAGTTCATTGCACCTGTGAATAGCAATACGAGCAATGCCAGGAGCATTTTAAATCACTTGAAAGGAAAGTGGTTCAAGGAAAATTAGAGAAAACTAAAGTGGTACCTGACATAAAGTGGTGTAAGAGAAATGGATTCAAGAGCAATAGAATTTGGAACATAACTGTAATTGCCAGCCTAGCCAGTTGTTTCGTCCCAGGACCCAGGTTGTCTCTTTTACCTTAAAGCCTCATCTCTTGAATTACTGTGAACATACCTGTATCCTTTTAGATGTTAAACCTAGCAAATAACACTGCTATGACAAGCTAATCACCCTGGTTACGATAAAAAAATTTTTGAAGCTGCAATATGCTTCAAAATATTTCAAAAGAATTCTTATTTCTTCTAAAGTCTTGACCTTTAAAATTCTTGGGTTTAGTAAGCTGGTCTTGTTGCCTTCATTGTGACCTGACTGGGTATCTCAGCAATATTGACAAATCTGAAGTCTAAAATACAGTATTATGTTCCTTCTGCTAGAAGAGAAATAATTTTCTCTTTCCAGCAGCAACAAAGCAGGGAGAGAAAATATCTCTCTTTCAATAATACTCCAGTGTGCTTTGAGTGACTTTTTCCCTCCCTACATCCAATACAAACACATAGACTCATTTTAGCAGGAGTATGTGAGCTGCACCACTCATCATGCACCTGGAGGCACCTCATCTCTCTCTACAGTTTGCCCTTAAGGTTTGGGGAGGCAGGGAAGAGGGATATTGGTTTCTGGCTTGCAATTTAGTCAGCATTCGATGCAGTTTTTGTTTACTGAGTCGGAAGTCTGCTGGTGCCGTATAACTGCTCCTGAGGTTTGCAGAGACAAAATGTACAGCTATTTAAATAGAACAATGGCACGAGGTTGTATTGTGAGCAATAAAGAACCAGAAGTGATCACTTCTTACAGGCTGTTCCATTCTCCCTTTGATGAACACATCACTGTGATGTGGAATGTGTAGCTTTGAACAGTTGCTGAAACATGTTTGGAAAGCCTCTTGATGTTTGTGGTGTTAATAGATTCTGCCCTCCTGTTTGGTAACTCTGCATTTTAAAACTTGACCCTCTGCAGGGCACAAGTCACTCAGAAATTTTGTACTGGTAAATGTCAAAGTTCTGTACATTATTCACAGTTCGCGTACGGTTTCCTTACGGAAAGTATCTATATCTGACTGTGCTGCTGAATGACTTTCAGAATAGAATGTCATTTTGTACATCTGGTGTTCTATTTAATTGTCATCAGACTTTGGTTTTCAACAAGATAATTGGTGAGCTGTCTTTGGTGCTTTGAAAAATAAGTTGTCTTCAAATCTATTAATGTTGTTCAAATATATACTTTTCTGAAAATGTGTTTTCTGTCATAAGGCTTCAGTGGTGCAGAGCAATTTAAGAGTTTATCAGGCTGTTGTTGTCACAGATGAGAAAACAAAGTGTTACAGATAAAAGTCCTATGAACATGACTCTTGTCTTGATCACCGTGGAAATTGAGGAGCCTATTTCACTTACGTTCCAGAAATTAAACTAATGGACATCATAGATGAATAGGTTGCTACTTTTTGACCTCTTTCCTGACTTCTCCTGGAAGAGCAAATGAAAGGATTAGTTCTCAGTACCTACTTTATTTGAAGGCCTTCCTTTACTTAGATTGACCAGTAAAATAAAGGAATATTCAGCAGGAGAGCAAATTGTAGCACTTCTTAAAAGGAAATGTAGTAATATAATCACTGTAGAACCAAATTTACATCAGCAAATAATGCACACAATTAACAATGTGGGATAAGTGTCACACCATGAGATGCTTGAGAGCTCCTCATGTTTGCTCAAAAGTGGAAAAAATGCAAAGTCTTGACGGAACAGCTCAACAGATGCAGAAGATGCATCTTGTTCTTACTCTCTTGTTGGCGTTAGGTTGCACTCAATTCATTGACTGCAGGTTTTTTTTCATCCTTTGCAATTTACTTGGACAAGTACAAACAATGGAAAGTGTTGGAATATAAGTCTGGATGGCCTGGTATCTCTTGTATATCCTGACTGTGTGAGGGGAACGGGGTATAATATACCCATTACAATGGCCTTTCAATTCAGCATAAGTGCTTATTTCAGATGCCTTTGTGTAGCTTTATGTAAATTGCCAAACTCTATATGGATTCTTGTCAGATACAATTGATCTCAATTTCTGATGCTTTAATATGTTCCACTTGGCCCTGTGCTTCCTGTTGGCAGTTTGGATCTGACATGGTGGCCCAAGCCTAAGCCCTGCGAGGTGGACTTGCCCTCCTCCCCACACAGAATGGAAAACGAGGTCATTTTACCTGGAGATTCTATTAAGCACTACCTTGTCAAATCTCTGCTCTGTGGAGGCAGAACGGAGATGTACCTGCTTTTTCATTGATGGCTAATCTCAGGTCACCAGGCTGTATCATTTGTGACCTGAGACTACTAAAAAGGTCACTGAGGATGAAAGGAAAAGAATGACTTGAAGAAAAGAGGTTTTTCACTTCGACAGTAGTAGATTGGCATGATAAAAACTAGAATCTTCTTTATGCTGAACTGTAGATATAGAACATATATTTATCCTCTCAAAGTTGCTGGATAAGTCGCACTTTTATAATAGATTTTTGTAACCATAGTAGTGCTAATAAATCTAAGAAATGATGCTGCATTTGAATTCAGTGGTATGCTATGTAAGGACTTGCCTCGATACCCGATCAGATAGCATTTGTACTGAAAAGCAACTGTTAGAATTTCGTTTTCCAGCAACAAATGAATTAATCAACACCTAGGAATTCATCTTTGATCATGAAATTCATCTTTGGCAATGAAAGTGTTATTAAAATACCTTGTTGTGATGCATTCTCTATCCCAATTTATAGTTTGAGACATTCCACTGTTCGTTGTGCTAAAACATTTTTGGCACCATTAATTATTATACCTAAACCAATTCATTAAGTGAACGTGTGTGTGTGGAATGTATACTATGTGTGTTGTCCAAGACTTAAAGAATAAACTACTTTAAAGATAAAAAACCAATCATATCTGAAAAGAGAATTTCTGTTGAAGACGTGTTGCTTGCATTATTTGAGATTAGAAGTGTCTCTGTAGATTTTTTTTTCCTCCTCTTGTGACCTAATTAGAATACAGCAGAGCTGGAGATATTGCAATTTGTGAAAACAGACTTGTAATAGGATCTATGTAGAGGAAACAAAGTGCATTTATTTCACTGCTTCTAAGAGATGCGTAGAGGCACACAAGCTACAGATTTTTTTTTTTCATGGCACAACTGTGTTAAATTCTTTTTAAACAAAGAAGCAAAGCCCTGTGGCTGTTGAAGACTGGCTTATGGTACAATAATACCCTGATATTATATGCAAATTCTTAATCGTCTGGTAAAGTATATACTCACTGAAGAACAGTAGTTGTAGTTCATGCGCTATGTATTTAAAATACATGCAGAGAAAATATATAATGAGGCTTCTACAAATAATTAGGTTAATTTTTCTCTAACTGAACTTGTGCATGTATTTTAATTGTGTTTGTCATAAGAGTGACTTTGGTAAGAAGTAATCTGTTTATGAAAAAAAACCAGCCCAATGTAATTATCATGTCAAGTCATGAAGATCAGTGCCTCAGTAAAGGTCAAGATATGCACCCTTTCCATTGTCTCATGGCAGGTTGCAGAGGTAATGGTGTAATGGTCTGTGCTCCATTCCAGCATCTCTGGGGGATTTCCTCCCCTTTTCTTCTTTCTGTATGTCCCCATGCCAGCTTTGCCCTCACTCCCTGCTACGGAGAGATGCTGGTTTAGGCCCTCTCTCTCCCTTGCTGTTCTTATGCTGCATCCAACAGGTTTTCCTGATATCTGCCATCTGTCCCTGCCCAGCGCGCTGGGATGGGCTCCTGCTGTGCCTGCCCACTGGGCCAGGCCAAGGTGACATCTTCTCTTCCATGCTTGTGTGTGCTCTGGTGCGGAGTGTAGCAGCCAGGACAAATGGCCAAAGTGAATTCCTTGTGTTGTACAGCTGTCCTTTCTCTTAAAAAAATGTGCAATACTTTGTTTATACTCTGCAGTTTTAATTTCTTTTTTTTCTTCTGTGTCCCACCTACTGAAATTTGTTTAATACTGAAATCTGTGGATTTGGGAACTTAAATCTCGTCTGAAAATGGTTTGCCTAATGGTTGGATTTACTTTATAAATATGCCTCTTTATAAATATACCTCTTGGCTCAGCAAATTTGTTGACTGTTTTCCAGTATTTTAAGGTAGTACTGCAAAGTACCTGAGGAAATAGATCATTACAAAATCTAATTCCTCCTACTCAGCACTGAATCAGGACTAAATTTATTTTACATGACAGAAGCAGAGTGAATATCGCAATGTCCTTGAAATCCAGCATGGTTTTAATTGGATTCTATCTTTTTCTAATGCTACTGTGGAACACAATTTAAATCTTTGGGATTAAATTTATATGACAGGCTGCCATTCTCACTAAAGTGGTGCATCATTTTAATTTATTTATTTTGCTTTTATGTTTCTTGACAAGTAATAAAGCATTAGGTCCTTAGTGGCGAAGGTCTTGCTGCTATTTTTTTTCTACAGTCCTTACATTTCAGAACCCTTTTGCTGACATATGGCAAAGTGCAACAACATTCATTAAAAAAAAAAGGCCAACTGTTCTTAAGCTCAGCAAGAATTCTAGTGAGATACAATTTAAGATAAGGAAAGCTTCATTTATGTAATAAAAAAATAACCCCTAGTAAATGAGGTTTGTAATGCATTATCTTCTTAGCCCTCCACTGGGCCCATAATTATGCAGAATATCTAATGTACTCTAATAATCAGATCTTAACTTGATAGTCTCTTCACTTTATATACAGACTAAAACACCACAACCCAGTAGATTAGAAAATAAAGACACTGATTGCTTAACTATAATAAATACATGATGCTGTGAAGGTGAAGATAAAAGCATGGTGTGTAAAGTATGAAAATAAATTAAAATGTTAGGAAACAGGTGTGAAGAGACTTTGAAAAGAGGTTCACATCTTTCTTTATGGCATTATTGTGGTTCTTTGTCCCAATCACAGTCACTTCTACTGCCATAAGAAGGCAGATAAAAGTAAATCATTCCTAGGTTAATAAGCTTATTATTAAAAATTAAAAAAAAAATTAAATATGGACACTTTGGGAAAAATAGAATTGCTATAAATTAAATTTTAAATGCTCATTATCTGGAGAGTATGAGATTTTAAAAATATTATGTTTCAGTCCCTCTGTTCTAGGCAGCGAGCCTATTTTAATTTCCAGTGTACCTGACTCTTGTTTACTAATACCAAATGAAATGCATTATCTGTTACGATGGTTGAAATTGATTGAACTGTTTCATCAGCTGGGATTGAACAAATGGCAGAGATGCTGATGAAGCACAGTTCTGTAGGTGTACCTACAGTTCCTGTTGGCAACATCCCCATTTGCATGGCTTCATATGGCACAGAGAGCTTTATGTATGTGTTAACTCTGGGAAGAATGAAGCAAGAGAACCAAGGGATTGAGCTTTGGCAATGGGTGCACAGATTATGAACAGACTGGAAAAGTCAAGAATGAGAGTCATTCTTTTTCTCCACAAAATTCATCATAAAATTACTAACGTAACCAACCTTACCATCACCTACTTGGTATTTGAAGCACAGTATTAGAAGCACAGCACAATCAGTGCTGTTCATCATTGCATAGAAAAGAACCTGGTGTATCCAGGAAATGGCACTTTTCTTCTTCATGAATTTGCTCTTTGGTTTAGATTTTCCTTATTTGCCACCAGTTTCAAATCTTTGTTTTTATGGCTGGCTGGGATCAGGTCTTGCTGTTGGTTTTTTTGTTTTTTTTTTTTTTTTTCTCTGTAGTTACTAAACAAGAAAGAAACTGAAATATTAATGACAGAAACTTAGAACTTGGGGGGAATTCTGCTATGTTCAAACCTGAAAGTGCTCCTAAGTGTTGTGTGTGTAACAGGTGTTTTGCCATCCTTCCATTTTCCTGGGACTCTCCCACTGAAGAAAACAGTGCATTGCCTTATTTCCTGTGCGTGGAGCATCCCTGTCTTTTGATTCATGTGGAGAGCAACAGCTGGCTGTGAATCTTCAAATCAGCACAGCCCCAGGACACAGAGGGCTTCTTGTGCAATAGGTCCTTGGTGTTAACCTGTGCAAATGATTTCTTTTCTAACAACTGTTAAAAATTTTTGACAGGCCCCTTAATGTAGGCCACTGATAATTAAAGCCTAAATGTTTCTATTTTACTCCCTACAATCACCTTTGATTTTGGCAATCCATGTTATTAAACTGTTCAATAAAGTTCTGTGCTGTGTCTTTGAATCTGATTAGCTGGAAATTTTGAAACCACTAGTGAGCTAGTTCAGACTTGAATTTTCTGTAGGTATAAAACTAGAGCCACCAATATTTGTCTTCAGAAAACTGTCCTTCAATAAAATTTAGATTAGTTGTGAATTACTGTCTTCTCAAGGCCAAGTACGTTTTTGGAAGGCATGTGCTGGGCTATATTTCAAAATAAAACTTTTTTTTGCCCCAGAATTGTGGAGGAAAATCATAAGGGGAAAAGGTATAATAAACATATAGTAAATTTTGTGTTTGACTTCTTAGCTCACAGCTGTTTTTATCATTGTCTAAGCTCTGAATCCTTTAAGAGAATAACATCTTACATGAGCAAGTAACTTGCTGCAATCTGAAAGTTCACATGGTCAAAACAGTTGATGTTTACATCTCTACCTATGCTGTGCTGTATTTGTTTCACCTGTGTTTACTCTGGTCCCTGATATGAGTCATTTCCACCAGGTCTCTTTGAAGCTGTCCAAAAGAAAACTCATTGCTTTGGACCCCTATTCTGCCTTAGGTGTTGGAACACATTTATGGATCCTCACATGGCACTTCTAGTTTATGTTCCTAAAGACAGAGTTTGCAGGGCAGCCCACTCTGCAAACTTAGCTGGTGTAGGCAAGTGGAGATGTGCAGCAGAACTGCTGTATGACTCCTACACAAATTGGGTATTTTCTCCTTGAGTTGACTTATGCAGCTATTTGTGTTCCTTGTTCAACATCTCTGTGATGAAATACCTGCTTGGAGAAGCTGCACAAAACTTGCATCTGTGTTGTGGGAACAAAGGTGATTCCAGGGTGCCTCTGTTTCTGTAGACCTGCTTATTCTTTGTACCTGCCCATGTAAATTCACTCCTAGCAGAGCCTGTGGGAGTATTGGGAAGGGATGAAGAAGGGAGTTCTACAAGTTAGGAAGATTATCTGTGCGGTCGCGTAACCAGAATGATATTAAGAAATTTTATACTGCTGGGGTTTGGGCTTCATCCCTCTGTCAGCCTGTAATGAGATGCTCAGAGGGCAGCTTGCTTACAACCTTCAACAGTGATTGCACTGAAGACTTTAAATGAACCAGAATCAGAGAGGTTTTGCCCTTTCATTAGACAAAGTAGTTAGCATTGAAGGTGAAGTTCTTATTTATAAGATTTTATTTCTGTAGTGGCTCCTCAAGCCAGACAGAAGTACATAATGTGCCTGTTTTGCTAGAGGCCAAAAGCTCCTTAAATGTTTGGGGAAAGAGACATCTGCTTTGAACAAAAGGACAGGTCACAAAATTCCTCCTACTTTATTATTTGAAGTCTGGTCTCTTCAGCCCTTTCATCTCCTGATTATTCTGTCTTATAGCTAGACTGTAATTAATTGAAACTTTTGTTGGATATTAGAAACTTTGTATTTATAGGTGATATTGACTGCAGTGGTGCAAGGCTCTCTGGGAACTCTGTTTTCATTTGTAATCTGAATTATAACTGAATACTGTAAGCATCCTATAATGAAGTTCCTGTGTTGTCTCCTACTATTGTTGAACAGGCTAGTTCATGCTGAAACAATTATTTGGGGACGTTGTCTCAAGCAGCCTGAGGATGTGATTTGATTAGTCAGGCAGCTGAAGGGATTGGTTGAGTCCTTGTGAACAGTCCCTAAACCTGTGCTTGTTTATTGCATTTCTTATCTTCCTGCCAACCACTTATGGCCTGATCAACTTGGTGAAGATCTTAGATATCTGACAAAGATGAATACACTATTTTCTGTGGGCCCATTTTCAAAATGACTAAACTGTAGTGTGGAGCAGTGTTGCCCTAAGTTTTGCAGTTCTTCGATGTTTTCATTTTCTGTAAGAGTTTCTCACACACTTTCTGTAAACATAGCCATGTTTTACTAACCGTATTTTATTGTTTACATTCCATTTCTCCTAGGCGGAGACGTTTGAGAGATTTTATTTTGACCAGTGTGATGGAGGGGTAGTAATTTCTCCCTCCAATCCACAGTATTTTCTAAGAACATGTACAATAAAGGCTCGGGGTCATCTGATCCCTCTCTTTTTCTGCTTCTCTCTTGACAAGGTGTCTGTGTAGTTCTTTTCGTGTCCAAGTGCGACAGAGCAGTACATGCGTAACCATGACATTACACGTCTGCGGTGGTTAGGGGTAGTGGTTACAGCAGTGGTTGGGGTAGCGGTTGGGGTTAGGGTTGAGAGTCAAAAAACCTTCAGCTCCAGGAACACTGGGGCTGGAAAAGCCATGCCAAGGGGATCCCAGCCAGGCCCCAACATTGCCACTCCTACATCTTTCTGATCTGGACCACGACCCCTGCCCGCAGTGGTGGTATTAGGGTTAGGATAGTGATTACTGTAGTGGTTTAGGTAGTAGTTAGGTCGCTTTGTCGGGGTGGTTGTTAGCGTAGTTTTGAGCGGAAGGTTTAGGGTAGTGGTTGTGGGTAGTTGTAAGGGTAGTGGTTAGGGCAGTGTAGCTGGGGTAGGGTCAGGGTAGTGGTTGGGGTAGTGGCTAGCGTGGTCATTACCACCGTGGTTAGTGTAATGTTTAGGGCCAGGCTTATGGTAGTGTTTAGGGGTAGTGCTTGTCCTATATATCTGACAAAGGTGAGTGCACTACTTTCTGTGGTCCCATTATCCAAGTATCTAAACCGTGTGCTAAAGCAATACGTGCTTAACCATGTCATTCAAAATGCATCTAAGACATTTTAAAATCAAATAGATTTAGATGGAAAAGGAGGAAAAAAAACCCAGTTAATTTAGTTTCGGAACATGTGAAAGAAGGAAAACCTGACATTGAGTGGGTTATATTACTAGGAAAATACCTCTGTGATATAAACTGATTGTGTGCAGTGGAACTATGATCAAAATTGTTTTCTTCTTCCATTCTTCAAGTAGAAATTACTGAATAAATCCTTAAAAGGTTAGCCAACTTACTGAACGTCCTTATTTGAGAGAAGTGGACACAATTGAAATAAGACTGGTGAACTCCTCCTTATGCATAGCTGGAACAAGTGAATGTTTGAAGAATTGAATATTTTGTCCCACTTAGCAAAGTTTTTTAAATTTCATTTGAGGAAGAGAAGAGGGGTTGGCCATACCCCAGACAGCAAAGACTGCTTGTCCAAATACTTCCTGAGATCAAACAAGAGAAGCCAAAAGGGGAGACCAGTTTGGAAGGATAGGCCATTCTCTGGAGTTTTGTAAAGAGTAAGTTTTACTCTGGAATTTGATGACGCTATTGATGATTACTATGTTTTCCATTTTGCACTTGGAAGATTATAATTTTTACGGGTCTGAACAGAACTTCTGAGCTAAACTAACTACAGCTCACCGTGACAGACTGTAAGGTGCTGATTAATGTGTTAGGAGAGAGCATCTCATTTTAATGGTAAAGATGAGGGAAAATCTGCGATAATGCATGAGACCTGGAAATATTTTTAGTTAAAACTTAAAAAAGCTCTTAGTAGGTAAGATATGCATGGCTGTGGTACCTCTTTTAAAATATTTTTATTTATTTATTTATTTAAAATTGGACTGGGTTTATCTGATCTTTAACTGAAAATGCTGGTTGTAAAACAGTCTAACCTAGCTATTAAAGCAGCATAAATTAGAATAGTAGTAAAGTAGTAAATCTAAAAGAATGCTAAATGCTATTTATTAGATAGTAGCCATTAGATCAGCACAACTGGCCACAAGTACACAGAAAGGAAAAGATCCATTTGCTTCTGAAATCTTCATGGGAGTACCAACATTTGCAAAAATTAAATGGAGTAGGGAGCTTTTCATTACACAGCAACTATGACTTAAAAATTTCAATGTTCCCCACTGTTATGATTTTGCAAAGAATTTTAAGCTGATGATTTTATGAAGTAAAATATTACTTTCAGTCTTAAAATGACACTAAAGAAGAAAGTGACTATTTCTAGAACACTGTGGCTGAAACAATTTTAAATTTCTTTAGTCCTGACTGTGTTACTTTCTTGCTCATAAACAATAAGTAGCAGTAAAGCTACTGCATTGGCAGTGTAAGAGAGGTAAACTATCCATTGTTGGTGTTTGAAGAAAAACAGGAGCACTGAGATCCGCACAAAACAATATTTTGGTTATGCTTAGGAAAGAATATTCAAGGTAGTGGAAACTTGTTGAGAAGTAGGTGGAAGTGCATCAATTTACAAACTCCTAGGGATTCAAGCATGAATACTTTCTTCCTGTAGTATTGTTAGATAACTCTTTCCAGGTGATGGTTCTTCCATGGGTCCTGCCACATCCTGATGTGGAAGAGTTATTAAGCTCTGACTGGTAAAGTTAGAAAGTCAGATGTACATGCTCACGTAGTGCAAAGAGGCTATTTCCCTCTATTTACACTGCCATTAGTACCTTAAAGTCAGTTTCGGTTGATGTAATTGAGAAAACATTTGGTTCTTGTGCAGGGTAGCAGTAGAGTTAATGAGGTTTCATGGACCTGAGGGCCTGGGTGTAAATGTCTGTATATTTGAGCAATTTCTCCCTGAAGAAGCACCATTTCACTTTTTGCCCTGAAAAACAAAGAAGCTTGAAGAAACCATATGAGGTCTATTGGCTGTTTGAGATAATTATACAGAAGCCTAAGATTTATGCTGGTGTTTTCTCAGGAAATCATCAAAACCTTATGTGTGTCTTGGCTTTGATAGAATTATTTAATATCAGCAACATATTACAGTACAGTAAATATTTTATGCTTCACAGAGAAATAAATGTATTGTAACTTGTGACATACATACTAACTCTGCATGACCCCTTTGTCAGACTTATACTAACATAAAAAATAAACTACTTAACAGATGCTCTATTGCTAATCTCGGGGGTTTATTGCTTCTACACATTTTTATGAAGACATTAATTTTCCAGAAGTATTCTTCCTGGAGTATTCTGAAGTATCTTCAGAAATTAGCAGTTATCAGTCTAACACATTGCGCTTCCTGGAGACCTGATCTATAGCCCTATTTCACTTTCCTTTATTTGAGAGAGGTCTTTTTGATTTGCCTGAACTATATGTGTACTTTTGGGGATTAGCAGAGAATAATTTGTATATAACGTAGACATGCATACTGGATTAATAATACTATTTATTTAATTTGTATATTAGCGTTGCAAAGAGATTATAGGAGATTACACGTCTAAAATTTTAGTGGGTTAGGCCAGTCCATTACTTAAAAAGATGCTTTTTATAATTCTTTATTGGCTTCTTTAAATGGAGGGTTTGTAGGGAGACTATTATTATTATATTACAGATATAAGTTTTGGCATAATCAGAGCATATTTCACAGTCCATGTGTCAAACTGATTTATACAAAAAACTTTCATAATTGGGGCTGAATCTTTACTTTTAGGGACAGAGTTGAAAGTCAAACAGTAGCTCAGAAGGTTGTGTTCCACATGAATGTCTGAATAAGCAAAGCTTGAGTTTGTTCTAACAGTGTGTGTGATCTTTAATGCCTTTGTACCAGGAAGCTCAAGTTCATGCTGTCAAGATTGTGAAATCCAAATTTTGTTTTGTCTCATTCTTTTTCTACTAACATTTCTTGAAAATTTATCTGTTGTCAACCCAAATATACCCTGTTCTCCTTTTTCTTTCTTTAGTTATTATTTCTATTAAGAAAACAAAATGGAAGGCTTTGGATAGAAGCATGAATGGCAAGTTTGTAATTGAGACTAGACACCACGAGCTCAGTAGTCAGAGACAGTCAGGTCTTTTCTCCCTGTTGAATCATAATTTACTCTTTGAAAAATAGAATTATTTTCTTAATCTATTATACTTCAGTTGCATGATAGGTGAAGCTTGATACATTGATCATATGAACTGCTTTTCTGATTCAACTGTATTTTTTAAGGAAAGAGTTCACTCTACTGCTGTGTCCAGTATGGAATAAAAACCCAGTCAATGTTAAAATACTAGTGGATTTTTCGCACTGTCCTCCCTGGCTTTCTTCAAGTTGGCAAAGATGCAGTAAATAGATCTTCTTGTGGTTTATATCCTCTGTTTTGACCCTTGAATATCAGGCCAGGTAGCTTATGTTATCACAGTTTTAAACTGAAGTTTTGAAAAGGCCATACTAGAGTGGAAGCCAATACAATAAGCCACTATCTAGATATCAAAAGTATTACTGAGTGCATATTGGAAACTTTTATGGATGCAAAAACTAAGTAAGGCAGAATTTTTCTGACTCCTTAACAAAAATGTTGGAAAAAACCTTTTGGTCAGAAGCCTTTCGTGTTGCTTTTGTTACAGTTGTATTTTTCACAAAAGCTGTGTCACTAAAGGCTTATCCAGTAAAAAATTATCCTGCAGTTGAGAGCATGTAGCTAAAATTAAATGGACTAGCTAAAATTAAGACTAGTCTCTTTCTGTAAAAGAATTATCTCACTAATTTTAAAATGATTGTTGCTACCTATGCATTTCTTACTGTTTTGATGTTTGGGGGTTTTTTACACAGTAAGTGTAAGAAAATTTCTGGTAGCTTGGAACTTGAAATAGATATTTTCAGGCAAAAGTATGCATTTGTCACTGCTTTGCTCAGTATTTATTTCCAGAGCCCACTAGAGCAAAAGTGGCATTATATGGCTACAAGAGAGAATAAGAAAGAAAGGAATATGTTACTAGGCCGTCCTAGAGGATTCCTGTGAGGGTGGACGTGTTCCTGAGCCTTGTGTCTACCCTGCTTCTGCAAGTGTCTTGTGCTCTGCCAGGAGTAGATGCACAAGGAGCCAGGAGGGAGAATGGCCAGGACAGCTGATCTGAACTGACCAAAGACATTCCACAGCATGGGCAGCCCTGCCCAGTTTATAAACTGGGGGAGCTGGCCAGAGGCCACTGAGCGCTGCGGAGGCCTGGGCTGGGCATCAGTCAGCAGGTGGTGAGCAACTGTATTTTATCTCTTTCCTCCACTCCTTTTTATTGCAATGATTATTGGTAGCGTTCTAATCATTATTATTATATGTAATTTGTTTCAATTATTAAGCTGTTCTTATCTCAACCCACAAGGTTTAGTGTTTGCTTTATTTTTCTCCCTGGCTGCCCTCTCAGTCACATGAGTAGCAGCTGCATGGTACTGAGTTGCCAGCTGGGGTTAAACCCTGACAGGTTTATATCGGATTAGTTTGGTCTTATGCATTTTCTGTATTAGGCATGAAAGATTATCTTGTGATCTATGCTTAACTCATAAATAACTTTATCTATGCCTAAAAATATAAAGGGATCCTATAAGTATCAGTCCTAAATAACAATATGTACCTAATGCAGGCAAAAATTCCTCCTACCCTCAGAACTGCAACTGATTTCCTGGTAAAAGCATGTATATCAGTAACTTGCAGTGCAGCTGGGTGTCTGGCAGTGTTTGTCCAAGGGAATTCTCTGATTCTAGATGTATCTTACAACACAGAAAAAAGTTAAAAGTTAACTGTAAAAAGAGAACTTCTGACAAATTATATGGAGTTCATACCAAAAGTATAATTCAAAATTAAAACAATTTCTCTTTAGCTTTGAATCTTTGTATTTTTGACAAAAATGCTTAAATAGAAACATTCTGTTTTATTAAAACAATTCCAAGAAATTCCTGTCAGATTGAAAGAAGTTGTTTGGCTGATTAACAGTAACACCATATAAAACTAGTATTTCACCTCCATTAGATGTTAATATATTTGTTATATGATATTTAGCTTTCATACTACCTGACCACATGGATGTTTCAAATGGTGGTGACCCCCATGTGTTGAGTCTGTCCGTGAGCACCTTCTGCCTTCACCGTTTTTCATGCATGTCAGTAGTTCTGCTGTTCCATTAAACTCAGGTGCAAGCAAAGCTTAAAACTCCTGTACAAATGTTTCTTATTTGGGGGTTTATACTGGTTATTATGCTGACAGTTCTTCCAGTATGTCAGAGGGGCTATGGAAACATGACTCATTCCAGTGTAGGGCCAAGGCATTCAACTATGTCACTTAAAGCTGGAAGTAAGAGGGCAACAGTGTAGGAGTGGTTGTGAAAGAAAACAGTCTCAGAAAAATGGTCCAGAAAAACACCCCAATACTTAAAGCTGTGGGATTTTACACGGAAATTGCTTAGCAGCAGACCTGACTTTGAAATCCACTTCCATCTCAAATTCATTGTAAGATTTGTGGGTAATTTTTCTTTGTGGTTGGGTTTTTTTATTTCCCCATTGTAGAGTAATGAAAGATAAATGATAAGTAAAAATTTCCATAAATTTTGCTTTCTGATCAGGAAGTATCTTCTTAACTAAGCACCTTTACTACGTTTTTTAACACCCAGAAGTGGTCAGGTGTACTTTTAAAGCTTGTTTGACAACATACTGACATACTGGAGTCTTGGTAGTGTTTGAGGTTCTGACATACTCTGTTTTTTGGTGAGTAATGTTCACTTATAACTGGGATAAGGGGGAGAGATAGGACATTCCAGCAACAATGGAAAGGTAACACTTAATCTCAGATCTTCTTCCCAGCACATCAATTCAGCAGCAAACTAGTGAGTGATTTCTTGGGGCAGCATTCCTGCACCTTTTCAATCTCCCACCATGGCTAATCAACATTTCTGCAGCAGCCTCTTGTTAGATCCATGATCAACATTATCTCCCCAAAGGTTTGCATGCAACAAAATTGTTATTTGTTTCCAGAGATCTCTGTTAGTGCTCCATTCTCTCAGAGAAGGAGGGTCTATTTCTTCCCTTTTTCTTTTGTGGCATTAATTTGGTGCCTAGGAAAAGGACAAGCTTTGATGCAGTCCTTTGTGGTGGTTCAAAATGCCTCCCCCTCTCCTGCTGTGAGATATTCTTTCTCTCCTGGCACTGCAATTCTGACAAACCCATACATGGAACATGAAAGCTTTGCTAAAATGCTGCCTCCTGTGCATCAGCAAAGAGTCTGTCAGGATCTGCTCTGTGGTAATAGCAGGGGGATTCTGAAAGGTGAAAAAGGCAATTTGAGGGTTTGAAAAATGAGGACACTTGCTTAGATGCTTGGCTTACTCTAACTTCAAGGACAGTTGGACATATCAAGATTTGTCACCAGCTTCAAAAATCAAAGGTTGTGGAACTGGGCGGTGGCTGCAGAGTGGCTAGAAGATAAGCCTGGTGACTCTCATATTAAATTTTTGTTTTTATAGAGATTTTTAGTAGTTTTGCAATTGATTAAATAACAGTTAAGCTTCTCTCTAAAAAATAAAAGGAGCTAAAAATGAATCTGAAACTTTTGTGCAAGATACACTTAGGCACAAGTGTGTCACGATGCTGTTCTCAGGTAGCAGGCAGCCTGTTCAGGCAGCGTGGGTTGGAGGGGTCCTGCTGTGGGAAGGGAGCTCAGCTGATGCATCCCACTGCTCATAAACATCTATCTTCCTTTCCTTTCCTTTCCTTTCCTTTCCTTTCCTTTCCTTTCCTTTCCTTTCCTTTCCTTTCCTTTCCTTTCCTTTCCTTTCCTTTCCTTTCCACACTGCCACAAAACCAGCTCTTGAAATTTTGGACACTTCAAAAAGAGCTGACTTTTAAAGTAGGTCTTTTACTACTTAAAGATTCAGTTTTGCTCAATTTTTTTTCTGTGGCAATATATGGTTTATGTTGTTTGCTTTATTACACCCACTCTGTCCACGGAATTTGCTGGGTTTTTTTACTATTTATAAGTAACAATCAATAAAATATTAATAAATGAGATCCTTTGATTTACTTTACAGTGCATGCAGATAGTATTATGAAATCATGCCACTTCACTTTTTTCAGCATGTCTCAGTGCTGTTTACCTCATTAGTACTTTAATTCATGCAGATGTGGTTAGTCTCCACTGAAAAACAACAATTCCTGGATCAGAAGCCCCATGTTACCTTTGATTCACTTCTCCTTGAAATACAGTAGATGCTGCGGCTTGGGAACCAGGGGGTTTGAATCAGTCCTGTAAATGGGAGGGTGAAAAAGGATCTTTATTTTATACATAAAATAAGAAATGGTTTCCATCTGAAAATAATTATGAGGGCTTTTCTACAGGATCCCTATTAGATGCAACCCTGATGTGCTCTGTGCACAGCGGAGAAGCTGCAGAACAGATTTCTCATAGTGCCAGAAAACTCTCTTTTATATCTATGCCACATCAGTGACAGAACATACCTAGTGGTCTGCTTTATAATTGGGCTGATGTAATTTACACTTCACACTTGTAGTCTGCTGGCAGCATTGTCCAATAACGTTTTTCTTTGTCCACTCCAGCACTACATTCTAAAACAAATCTCTCTAACAAAATTATGCTATGGGAGCACATAGATATTTCCATTGAACGTGCTGCATGATCCATGCATCATGTATTGCCAAGACCTCTGCTGCAGTATCTCAAAGGAAATGTTTTAATCTTATAAATAAAACTATAAAAAATAATTTGCACAGTAGCCAGTCCCTGTGCCACTGGCATTTATGATTTGTTGGTAATGCAGAATTGGAGGAGTAGGCTGACAATTGCTAAATTAGGCCTTTTTTTCCCCTAGTATCCAATAGCCTCTGATTTGTACGTTCCCTATATGATGTGTAGAGGTAGGTATAACTTGTGACCAGCTCACCTGGGGAAATTATTTAGGCATATATTCACATATTTATTCTTTTCTTGATGCCCCCTTACAAACATTTATTGTCCATTACTGGTAGCTCCCTGTAGTCATGTGGAGTTGGAGGTCTTGGAACACTGACTTGGCTGAGGCTGGATAGAAGGAAAGCTGGTGGAAATTCAGTGCTGATATTTTTAGCTTATCTGTTTCTCATATATGTGCTTTGATTACTTTTTCCTACCCTAAACCATACATTATATTAATGAAAGAAGAAATTACTGTCCTTTCGTGTGTGATTATCTTCATTAATAAAGATGTGGAAGTTCTCTGGCTCCAGTTGAGGCACACATTTCCTTCTCCCCCAGATTCGTCTCTGACTTTATTGCAAATTAAATACTACAGAAACAGAGAGTAAGTGGGGGTTTTGCTGCAGAAAAGAATGGAAATGGGATTTGGCTCAATCCATTTGCTGTGCCTTTTTTCATAATGAATGAGCACTGTAAATGAATGGATGAACAAACCAGTGTTCAATGCATTCCTTTATGTGGGATAGGTGTAATTGGAAATGTGGTCCTTGGGAGATCTGTGCAACTTCTGTATATCATTCATAGTAAACGAGATAAATGCATTAAAATTTGTTGGGAAACTTTATTCGTTTTTATTGAATTTTACCTACTTGCACAAGTGATTGTATGAACACTATGTTTAATGTGGAGAATAGCCAAGTGACTCCAATTAAATTATACCTCATATTTTATTTCCCCTTTGAAACTACCTTTTATGTGCAACATAATTCATTTTTGTTTGCATTCCTTCTTTAACCCTAGTTTTACCAGTTTCAGCTTGGTCAATGTAAAATTCAGATTCAGTGCTGATTTCCTAGTTAGGTCAAATATCTATTTACCTGATCTTGCACTATTGACAACTATTCCCTACTGTGAGGAATAAATATATTTTTGGAGCTAGCAATGAGAAATTTAAAATATTTCTTTAGGGTTTTCAAGTCACTCATTTTTAAAAATCTCTATTAATAGAAAATCCTTTGCCTTTAAGACCTTCAAAGACTTTAGAGAATGGAGTTTTCTGCGTGGGAAACTTGACACCTAGGTGTCCTCAGTCACTTGAATTTTTTTATAGCCTAGGATAAGTGTATGCCCTTGATTTCTTAAGAATGAGTGGGTATTGGGTTGGTCCTAATATGGGTGTCTGCAGAATTTTTTCCAATAAAACAAATGTTCTGGCATGATATTTTATAACACTCTTTATTGAACATATGTATCAGGTGCTGCATTACTGATATGTGTTGAATTAAGTATGATTGTGACATGCCTGGGGGGTGCAGATGGGCCAATGAAGTAATATAGTGACAGTATCAGTATTCAGTAAAGTAAGTACAGGTCTAGTAGCAAATGTAGCCTCGTGAAAGTCAATTTACCCGTAAGCATATGTTCAACTGATTTGTTGGATTGAGCATTACTTGCAGAATACACTAGTTCTGAAAAATAGAAAATGAAGATTGTTTCATTTCAATAAAGGAAAAAAATACATTCATTTTAGCAGATATAACCTCTATTTGCTATGTAGCTGATCTGCAAAAGAAAATTGTCGTTTGCATGCCTATTTTTCAAATTTTCTGTATTCCAAAATTGTGAAAGTTAACCTCAACAACACATATTTTTGTTCTCTGTTGTCTGAAAGGCAGAAACAGAGCTGCGAAATTTTCCACAAACAAGTAGGGAGAGAGGACAGTCTTGCCTGAGCTCAGGCAAGAGCAAGACAAGAGGAGAAGCACTTAGATGGACTGATCTAAGAGAAATAGGTTTGATAAAATGTTCTCTACCTTGGCATTCACTTGCAATAGAAGTTCAACTTCAGTTAGGATTATGCCCTTATACTTTGATAAAGAGGTGGCAGCTTCCAAACTGGCACTATCTTACTGTCTGTTCCTAATACTAGAATGTCTTCAGAAAGCAGTGCTGATGATGCAGGACACGTTTACTGCTTTGAGAATTTGGCTAGAGAGTGATATGTAATTTTTATTTATAAAAATAATAAAACCAATTTTCTCTGTGCTTTCTGTATAAAATATAAGATACAGGAGAGCTTCAGGGTGCCACATCTTAATTAAAGAACTTTCTCTCTTATGAACTATTTTGATGCTTTTATTGCAATAAATTTGTCTTCTATGAGAAATTTTGAAATATGGGATATCTCATAAATCCCTACAGTGTCTCCTTCTGGCTTCCTAATTCGGAGTTGTAAGAATGGTGAGTGGCCTCAGACACAACTTGGTATTAAATGCAATGTGTGTGTGCCCAGTGTAATCAGGGATGGCCTTGATTTATTAAAAGTGAAATGTTGAATAGTCTGTGGTGCCAAATACACTCTTAAGTATCATGTACTTTCTTCTCCTTCCAAACAATGATACTCTGATAGCTTTTAATTATCTTTGACTCTTGTGAAAATGTACTCAGACGTATCCAACCTCATATAACCACATCTTTCCCTCAGACATGGCACTGTTGAGAAATGGAAGCGTTCCTATATATCTCCCACTCACTTAAACTGTATTACCAGAGTGATGGTTATAACCTGAAAACTTCACAAATACGGCATCCATTCTGATTTTAAGCTTCATATTCTAAGTTTTGCCCCTGCAGTGGGTTTCATTTTGCTTGGTTTTGATTTCAGCTGTAGGAAAACAGATCTGTGGTTTTCTGGAGAAGTCAGTAATTGATTTAATCTGCTGGCACTGCTGCAAGGTCTGGCTGTGGATGTTTCTGTGCAGAGTCAGTGTCTAGCAGTGGCTTCAGTGACTCCTAAAGGCTATGGAAAAAGAATATATTAAAAGGAAAGGGTAGAGATCAGAGGAATGTACTCAGGTTCCAGACTTCTGCTTGTGTCTGTTATTTTTTTCAGAGTTGTCTTTATCCTGATATGTTTTACCAATGTGTTTTTATCACAGTGCTCCAGAACATTGCACTCAGCAGATTAGCTTTTTTTCTCTCTTAATCACTTTCTTGTTTATCAGACAAACATCACTTGAGAAAAAAAAACGATGCTGGAATGCTTGAAAGCTGGTTTGTTAGTGGATTAAAGAACAAAGAAATGCACATATTGAGTATGAGAATGGAAGAACCAAGCTCATTTTCTCAGTCATTAGTTTTCCTTGTTTTGTAAGGACATTTCAGAGGGGAAGATGTTACTTGAAGATGCAGGACAAAAGTGCAGAATTTTTATCAGTGCTATTGCCTGGTTTAGGTGACTTTCCATGGGGTGCTAATGAAACTGGCTGATATACATGGACAGCTTTGTGAGGTGGGGGTTTGCCTTTGCCGATAACCATCATGCCAACCCCAGACTCTCAAGACCTTTTCTATTTGAGGCTTTTACTTTTGCCGGTATAAAATAGTGTATTTTCAAGAAATTTTGGGGAATCCTGAGTTGTTGGTCTTAACTGAGACTAGCTTTATCCAAACTGCCTCCCTATTCTGCTGTCACTTACAGAAGTTTTACTCATTTACATTTACTTCTAGTTTTCCACCCAATAGCTATATGGGTTTATTAACATATTTTAAGGTTAGATAGACCTATAATGGTCATTTTATCTGTTCTGCTGTGTAACACACAGAATTGCTACAGTAACTATTTCATGAGGTGTAATGTGGTTCCTGGTTGATTTACAGCTTATATTTTCAGGGGAAGTTGATGCTGATTTGGAGACTTCAAGTGATGGAGAATTCACCACACCTGTAGGCAAATTGTTCTAAGATTTGATTATTCACATGATAAAATCGTGTGGTTTCTTTGTATTCTAAATCATTTCAGCTTTAAGCTACTGTGTATCAGACGCTGGAAATTCAGCTGTGATTTAATAAAGCTATTCAGGAAAAAAAATCCAAAATTTATATGGAGAAAGATTTCTGTGAGAAAAAGATGTACATTTTTGGGGGAATAATTTAAAAAAAAAATGAAAAGAACCTGTGGTGAGCAATTATAAATGAGAATCAGTGGGAGAATATAGGGAGGTAAAATTACCTTTCTCATTCTCTGCTAGTCTAAGCCTATGATGAAAGGCCAAAATATAATTTTGGTACTGAATATAATAGTGGTAGTGAATAATGGGAGGATAGCATTTTTCCTAGGATGAAATGCACAACTTCCCAGTGCCATCACTGAAAGGGGCAGCCTCAGCATGCAGCAAGAAGCCACGTTTCCTGGGCAGAGAGGGAATGCAGATGCCATGGCGTCCAAGTTTTATGTGCCCAATAGATTTGCTAGGCTGCACAGCTGAACTAAATCTAACCCTTGCTGAATTGCTCTCTGCTGTGCAGCCTACATTCAGAAATGTATTTCACATGTCCCCAAGACTTCACTGTAGGAAAAAAAGCACCCTTATTGTGTATAAAAAGGTTTGAACAACTCTCATTTTGAAGATTAATATAAGCCACTTTGATTTATCAGCAAAATGTGCCTCACATCAGATATTGAACCAATGGACAATCCATTGGGCAAGGGAGAAGAAAATGAATACCATTAAATCATTTTTTGTTCTTTTTAACTGTCATTTTATCCATTTCCTACCATGTGAGTGTTGTTGTGACAATATTTGGTGCATTCAGTCATTCACTGGCTGTTGTGTATTTCATTTTTTCTGAAAACTGCTGCCACTGGGGAAGAAAGCAAAGCAAAACAATTGCCACAGGTCAAACTTTGAGGAATCCAATTTTATCAAGAGAAGTCTGGAATTCACAGGCTCTAATCTGATGTTTTAAAGTCCCTAAGGTCAACAGTGAAACAATCCAATAAAAGGGGCTTAAAAATGTAGATCTTTATAGAATTTGTCTCACAGGCCTAACCTATTAAAAATCGAATGTGTTAATTGGTTTGGCGAGTGGAGTTTTTTACAGTTTTAAGAGATTAGAATTTAGAAGAATTCGAGTATTTTAAAAGATTTGAATTTATCTGGACTAATAAATAACAATAACAAAAACTAATAGCAACCAACACCAAGTTTTGTGGGACTGCAGAGGGACCTGGACAGGCTGGGTCAGTGGCCTGAGGCCAGCTGGATGAGGTTCAACAAGGGCAAGAGCTGGGTCCTGCCCTTGGTCACAACAACCCCATCCTGTGCTCCAGGCTGGGGCAGAGGGGCTGGAAAGCTGCCCAGCAGGAAAGGCCCTGGGGGTGCTGGTTGGCAGTGGCTGGACACGAGCCAGCTGTGCCCAGGTGGCCAAGAGGCCAGTGGCACCTGGCCTGTCCCAGCCATGGGGTGGCAGCAGGACCAGGGCAGTGACCGTCCCCCCTGCTGGGCACTGGTGAGGCCACTCCTCAAATCCTGTGTCCAGCTCTGGGCCCCTGATGACAAGAAGGACATTGAGGGGCTGGAGAGTGTCCAGAGAAGGGAACGGAGCTGGGGAAGGGTCTGGAGCACCAGGCTGACAAGGAGCAGCTGAGGGAGCTGAGGGTGTTTGGCCTGGAGAAAAGGAGGCTTGGGTGGGACCCTCTCACTCTCTATAACTGACTGACAGGAGGTTATAGCCTGGTGGGGGTCGGTCTTTTCTCCCAAACCACAAGCAATAAGACAAGGGGAAATAACCTCAAGTTGTGCCAGAGGTGGTTTGGGTTTTATATTAGGAAAAATGTCTACATCCAAAGGTTTGTCACGCTCTGTCACAGGTTGCCCTGGGCAGTGGTAGTATGACCGTCCCTGGAAGGATTTAAAAGATGTATAGATGTGGCACTTGGGAACATGGTTTAAGGATCGACTTGGCAGTGCTAGGTTCGTGGTGCGACTTGATCTTTAATGTCTTTTCCAACCTAAATGATTCTATGACTCTAAAAGAAAATAATGAAAATTTAGTACTTCACTAGGGGGAGAAAGGAAGAAATGTGAGCATAATAATAAGCAATAACTTAAGAATATCAATTTAACTGTCGTAAGGTTGACTTAGGGTCAGCCATGATTAATATATAGTATTTCCTAGCTTATCTTTTGTGTTATAATAAATTAAAAATTTTCCTCCCACTGAGACATGGAAGGTTGTAGATAATAAAACAGCACAGTTACCACTCACTAAAAAGCTTTGGTGTAAAATGCTTAAGATAGTTTTAATATAATGTCATACATTCATGAAAATATGTAAGTTCTGACATACATAGAAAACCTTTTAAAGTAAATACTTGTTTATACCATCTTCATGTTGATAGTGTATGATTCATTCAGCTTATGTCTATGTATTACTAACCTGAGGTGCTACACTACATCAAAAATAACTTCAAGATAGACTATTTTAAGTCCATAAACTGCTTCAAAATACTCCAACCATACTACCAAGGCAGATGCTACTTGACATTTGTTCATATGATAGATCATTTCTTGGTCTCTAATTAAAGGATAATAAAAATCTTGGGGTGTAAAATAATAATTTTAATTTATAGTGGAATGCAATTAATACTAAAAATAATACTTTTTTCTTCCATTGCAGTATCTCTCTAAAACCTGTTTGTTTAAGAAACACTAAAAATAATAATACAGAATCCCTGCAGAATTCTGAGAATAGATTAAAATAATACTTGGGTCTTAACTGAGCCAGCGGCTGGAAACTGGTGCAGTGTCAGTTGATGAGCATGACTCTGCAGAGGCATCGCTTAAGATTAAACACAGGCTTAAAAAATCTTGGCAAAAAATGCTGGTGCTTCCTGAGCTTAGTTGTAGCAGGGAGGCAGAGCTGCACGGAGCTAACACGGGCTACTCCTCTCTATTATTGTGGTTGTTATTAAAGGCTCTCCTGACCTTGTGAGATTGGTCTTGGATGGGACATATGCACCAGTTTATGGGCAGGAATCAGCTCCTGGACTGGTGGTTGCTGTTGAACCAGAGTAATATTGAAATGTATCTTAAATAGAGATGAAGTAGAAAGTAAATCTGGTTTTTTAATCAAATCACTTAACATTAAAAAAAAAAAAAAAAGCAAACCCTTATTTTTCTCCAAAACTAGGGTTTGTGAATATGAAGGTGATAAATTTCATTCATGTCACATTCACAGATGCCATTTTCTTCAATCCTTGCAAAATTATAACACGGGACTAATACTTCTGTAAGGAATGCAGTGTAGAATGTTAGTCTCCTTTTGTTTAGAGCTATTAATTATAGGTTGAAAGTATTGAATGCTTTTGTACTAAAAGTACAATAGAGACAGTATTCAAAAAGTACATGTAGCAAAATCATATAGAGCAAGAAAATCTTGACTTGTCTCTGACATAAAGTGTATTCTTCTCTCTGAAATATCAGCTGTACTGTTTTAAGTATGGATGTAAGAAATAATGTTGGGGCAGTGGCCAGTCTGGAACATAAATCAGTATACTCTGCATTTTTCAGATTTAGAAAAAGTGGATAATGTTCAGTGAAACTTAGTGAATGAATGCAGAGAATTGTCAGTCTCTCTTTAAAAACTCTGTATGTTATCTTCTTCCCTAAATAGTTGGGCACAGCATTACCTTTTCATGTTTATGTAGAGTATTGAAAGGAGATGGAAATTTATATGCTCACTCCCTAAGAATTATTTCCTAAGCATTAACCTGGCCAGAAATGACTAAAACCAACCAACAAAAACTTTTCTAACATTATGATTTGATACAATTGTTGCATAAAAGGCTATGCTCCATTAAAATAAATGTCTTTCTCAGTCATCGTAACTGCAGTATGGTTCCCAAACTAATGAGGAATAAAGCAATTCTCACTCTACCTACAGCCCTGGAAACACCATATGCACAAACAGGGCACCGGCTTTTTGTTATTGCAACTTCACAATTTCAAAGGGTAGAAGCTGCAAGTAGAGGATAAGAAACAAAATTAATTCATTTTTTTCACAGAATGTAACAGTGCCTGACTACAAGTCAAGGGGTCACCAATAAAACATTTCAGTCTAACTTTTTGAACTATTTTAAACTGATTTAGGGTGTTCTTGGTTTGGTTTGGTTTGGTTGTTTAGTTTTGGTTTTCTGTTTGTTTCTTTCATGATTTGTTAATTTTGTTTTCCTATGTCCCACAATTAGGTTTTGCTAGGGCATATGAATGCTGTACTTCTCTCAAACAGGGATTTAAGGGGACATGTGTGAGTCCTTATCCTAGTAGTAGTCTGCATAATTTCCTGCTTGAAAAGATAAAAATAGCTCAAGAGTTTCCCTGCTGCCAACTTCCATTTTATCTTCCTGTTATGTAGCCTGATTCACAGGTAAAGCAGGAGGAAATGCTGTCTCCACTATAATAACTTTAAGCTTTGAGAAGTAATGCTTATTCATGTTTTCAGCTTCTAGTATTTTATCACAAAATGCTTTAAACAATGATGTGGTTCATGACAGTGACGTGGAGAGCTCTGCCCTTTGCATTCTCACATTTTAAGCTGTTCCTTCTGGCTTTGGCTTTCCAGACTTTATTTCAGTGAGATGTAAAAGATAACATCCCAGCATCAATACTGAAACTCTGTGCCTGGATGCTGTGTAATTGACTGAAAGTTGTTAAAATTCACAGGATCATCAACATGTACCTCAATTAATCAATTTTTTAGAAACACAGAATTGACAGTTTAACGAGAAAAGCTTTCCCAGCATCATAGTCCCCTCCTCCTCATTACGAGAGTCAGTCTTACATTAAAGAAGTGGTAAATCCTATTTGATTTCCCTTTCATGAAAGACTGAGCTGTCCCAGCTGTAACCTTCCTTTTTGCTAGATGAGGAGGACAACTGCTAAAGTAATGAGATAATCAATAAGAGTCGTTTTTGTATTGTCCATCTCGCATACAACTGGGGATGTTATGTGCTTCCCTTAGTTTTTGCTCCTTTGCTAGTCCAGCGCATTACTGACAGAGCCAAACAGTTATTCAAGGTCAGGCTGTTCCTTGGTTTCAAACTTTTCTTTGGCTCTTCTCCCGTTGTCGTTTGAATTAGCCTGAGCTCATCAACACAGCTTTTAAAAAATGCTACTGAGATTGTGGTTTAACGAACTGAGAAATGAATGTGTTGACCTTAACTTTTTAAAGGGTATCACAGGATGGTTTTGCTCATGGCTTCATTGGTCTCATTGTGGAACAACCCCTTCAAGTAAATGCATATTTCCACAGGTCCCCTACAAAGCTGCAGGATATCTCTCAATTAGCTGCAGTATTCTCCTTTTAGAGCTCAAGCATCTTTTGGAGTAAGTTAGCTGACTGGTGTAATTTAGTGGAGGCTGTATCATGTCATTGAAGTGATGCCTTAGGTTTTAGGTTTTATATTTTTCAAATTCTGTATTCCCAGTGTGTAACTCTGCAGTGTCCTGTAGCCTGTGAGCTGCTGCTTCTCATGCTGAGACAGACAGAACAAAGCCTCTCCAGGCTGCTCTCCAAGGACACCCAGACTGTCCTAGGCCCAAAAGTATAAACCAAAAGTCTCTGAGAAGGGGGGCAAGCTGAGGGGAAATTACACCATTAGCTAAAGTTTAATTGGTGAATTTATGCTGATATGCAAATGGACCAAACCTATAAAAGTGTGAAGAACTCGTGACTCGGGGTCCATCTTGGGTGTAGCCTTTGGCCTGCCCAGGGTGTACCTCTGAAGGCCTTTCAAATAAATATCCACCTTCATTCCCTTACAGTTTAGTCTCTGCTTTTAGGTTGGCTTCTCAAGGCATCAGAAGGTTTAAGCTGTGCAAAAGTCAGTGTGTTAGAATCCCACAGATTTAAATTAGTTAAGTATTTGTATTTAAATATTACCTAAATCTGAGATTTCCACAATTCATCTCTCATTTCCTGAGATGAACACTATTATACAGGAAGCTTTCTGGTGTGTGCCGGGAAGGATCATAAGANAAAAAAAAAAAAAAAAAAGGAAACCAAACCCAAACGGTCTTCACCTTACTGAAAGAGAAACAGCAAAGTAACTGTAACAAAACCCGATATTCTTCTGCCTCAGCCCTGGGCTCCGCTGTGGACATCCAGCCTTCTCTCTCAGTGGGGTTAACAACTGCCCCCATCACAGGACCATTGGAACATACCTGCCCCTACTGTTGGCTCTGATCTTTTGTTATTTGGACATTGTTACTCGTGTTCATTACCTGGGAGACTTTTTACGTTATTCTGATTTGCAGAATTTGGTGGGAGGGAATATTGTGGTACCAAAAGGAAGCATCTGGTGAAGGATCAACACTGTATAAGCTTTAACTGAAGAAAATGCAGGGTTTGGGTAGATTTTACGTAAAGCAGTATAGTTTAGCCACTCTGTTATTTTCTTTATTTTTAACTTGAAATAAATTTCTTGGTGGCCTGCATGGGCTCTGTGCATGCAGGCTTACACGGTGACTTACCCAGACTGGGAGGAATCGAGCATGCTGTATTTCGTGTTTAGAAAAGTATGAAAATACATTATTTAATTCCATTCATTCCAATTAAAGTTCAGTAGCGTGTGTGAATTCTGGGATAATTGTTTGACTGTGGTATGAAAACTTTTCTTTTGCTTCCTTTCCCTATTCATGATGTGATTTGCATAATAATTCTTTAAATTCTGGGCTGTGAATATTATCTCATTAACATAATTACCTAATTTCTTGTTTTGTGAATTACAATAGATAAGTAATAATAATCTTAGCTTATTATCACACTTTCTGCTGTGCTTTGTGATCACAGTAAACAGATGAGAAATGAGATTTTTTTTTTAAAGGAGGGACTATTCAAATTTCAGGTTGATTATGTGACCCATTTATGCACATGCAAAACCCCCAGGAGATTTCAGCTACTGACTGCAGCATCCTTTCAGGAACCTACCTGAAGTCTCACTCTTCATTAAGGCTTCCTCTTCATCAGGAACTAGCTTTACTGTATCTGAACACCACAAGGAGCATTAAATACCGTTTTTTTCCTTCAATTTCAGAAAATTAAAACCAAATTATTAAAGGATTTCAGTCCCTGCAGAGATAAGTCTCAGGCACTTATGCTGATTTGGGGAGAAAGTGTGGTTATAGAAAAAATAAAATTCATTTAAATGCAGTTACAAGTTCATTTTCTGTAAATATTTAATGTCTAAATTATTTGTACTGGCATTAATAATCTCCCAGAATCCACTAAAGCTGCTCTTGCATGTAACATGTTTTGTGTATTTGCAAGACTCTCCTGCAAAGGGAACTCATTTTCAGACAGATCTTTAGACCAAATTTGCTATTTTTAACATATTATTTGCCACATAAACACCAATGCTGGAATATACAAAAATATTTAACTGGGGAACCTAGTAAGACAATTACAGTTTTCAATTATATCTGAATATACTTGGTCTTAATAAAAATTTATTTCAAAGTGCTTTAGAGGTTTTCTATTTGAGCTAGTGTTATGCAAGTCTCTGCAAGGAGGTCCTGAGGTGGTTTTGAGAGATCTAAAACCTTGCTTTTTCCCAGAAAGTATTAGCTCTAATTAGACACATTCCCTGAAACCTAAGTATGGCATAAAAAGGATATTTTTAAGAGTAAAAAGCCATCCAATATATGGGCTATACTGTTCTTTTCCAGTCTAACCCAAGCAGAAAGTATTATAATGCTCAAAATCCATTTAACATGACTCTAAAAACAGAGAGATCCTAAGATCCTTACTCATCAAGTCTGTTTACATGAATATTATTGCTGGGCTTCCATCTGGTGAGTGGGTCCTGGATGTGGGTTTGATTGGCTGCACAAAGGAATGCTGGTGGGTGAGGACAGCAAGTGGTGGGCTCCTGCCCCATGAGTTTATAAGTGTCCATTTATGTGGCCACCACATTTTTTATCTGGATGAGGTATGTCATATTTTTAATTAATTAATGTGTCCCATGCATGATTCCTTATTTGTAAAAGAAATTCCTTTGAGGAAGGAAAGATTTCCAGCAGTTTTGTTTAACTGTGTTAAAAGAAATCCTTATGTAGCAAAGCTCTAGAAAGACCTTCTGAAATTCCAGTGTCAGTAAAAAGTAAATACAGAAGAAAACTCTTCAGGAAGCAAAGGAGCCTGTGAGGCTTTTACTTGACCAAATTGTTTGCTCTGGAGCTATTTGATATGTACATAAAACAAGAGAGAATAATTAATGAATATTTTGCTTTTTCTGTTTGTACCAAATCAGAAGCTTATCTGAGTTGGTGAAAGGTCTCTCAGCCTTCATCACATGTGGTGAACAAGGTAAAGCTATAGAAGGAAAAAACATGTAATTAATAAAAGCTGCTGGGGTTTTTTTTTGTTTTTAGGGGGGAGGATCTGTATATAATAATATAATAATAGAAGAAGTAATATAATTATAGAAGCTGGCACCTGAACACCCATGTTTTGAGATTGTTGCAAAACCTGAGGTAGATGCTTAATTTAGTTGTTGGATCTGTTTGCCTTAATCTTAGTGTTTTCAACAAAAATGGTAGAACTTCGTCAAGGAACCACAAGTTCTTTCCACTGAATCTCTTAAGTGACAAATATTGGGATCAAGAATTTTTTACGTAAATAATGAATTTTTTATGTACTTGGGGGGTTACATTGTTATTGTGCCAATTTTCCTAAGACCAATGAGAGATGTTTCAAGACCAATAAAGCGTTTTCCTCATAGAGGAGTGGAAAGAGAGACTATTACTTAATCATTGTGTGCTGACATGGAAGCTGTCCAAAGTTATACTGGAAATTCTGGTTCTTTCCTCAGATTGCCGACTCCTGTGACATTGTTGCAGCCCAAAGGATATCCATCCATCGTGTCCCTTTGAATTTTTAAAACAAAAACACAGTTAATATTTTATTGCATTAAACATAAAATGATCCTCTTCCTTGTTGTTTTGTTTGCACTGCATGTTTTTAAAGTGGACATCAGTAAAGGCACGAAAATAAGGCCCTTTTTTTCCTAACTTCTGTAGAAAGCTTTCAATGCAATATTATCTTTAAACACATTTTTTAATTGTCTGAATCTTTTTGATTTGGATTTTTTTGTTGAGGGAAAACATCCTCACAAAAGAAGCAAAACTTTTGAGATAAGATGTTAATTTTAAATGTTTCTGACAGGAGTAAACACAACACCTCTAGAGTGTTATCTCATTGAAATAAATATGAAAGACACTAGAAGTAGTTTAATAAGTGGATTGCCTCCATTTTTTAGGTCATTGTAGTCAAATAGGCACATACTGTGTAAGCTTAGAAATGCTGTGCTCCTAATTTCCAGTTACACTGGAATTTCTCTTATGCACAGTGATGAACAAAAGGAGTCGCAGAGTGGTGATGTTGGATAAATCTTTATGGACACTTGTGTTTGAAAACTGCTTAGCTGTTGATAGTGTAGGAGGGATCTGTTGCAACAGCCTGGCTTGGGGTACTGTTTTCATGAGGGATATTTGAATGAGCATAAATACAAAGTACTGTCTTACTTAACGTGAGTAAAAGTGTCACATGTTAATGTAAGTGACTTTAAGATGAAATTCCAGTGCATTCTCTCCCTGTGTTTGGCTTTTAATTCTTGGAATTAAGCCCCTTTTAACACGAAGAATCAAAGTTAGTGCAGAAATCTGGCTTAAAATGAGTAATACATTCAAGTGTCTCAAATTTTATTTTCAGATTGTGACCAGATTATTCATCTGTCCTGGACATACAGTACATGAGAAATTGATTTTGGATTACAGCAGTTATGGGTAGAGGATACTACCTGAATTGTATCATTTGCAAAACAAGGATGTGAAAGTTTCTTGGATCCTGCGCTGATCCTCTGAACAGAAGTGATTTTTTTTACTATGTAATTGAAAATTGATTTAACTTCCACAGAGCTATACAAAATCAAAGCTTTGATTTGAGGACCAGAGGGACAAAAATCTGAGGCAAAGCTTAACTAACCCACATACTTTTTCTACAAAGCGTATAATCAAGCAAATGTTATTTACTTCAGCAATCTGCTACATGATTCTTTCCCTCTGAAAAAATCTCGAAGGATTGTATGGTAGCATGGATGGTCTCCTGATACATGAAGTTGTATTGAAGTCTTTATCCTCTTTTTTGCAGGAATAATCCAGTGATCTCGGATCTTTAATTATGTATTTATCTATAAGCTCTATAATTTCACAAACCCCCATTAACTAATATGAATTTAAAAATTTAAGATCAACAGTATAAAAGTCATCCAGTTCTTTGAGCTCCAATTAAATGGTTGTTAATGTTCAGTATCCATCTGGAATTTAAGTGAATTCCTCAAAGTTTGTTTCCACTTGTCATTGCTATAAATAGACGTTATCTACTGTGTGTGTCATTTCAGAGGCCATTATTTCATAAATTAAATAGATGTAGAGGATAAAAAAAAATCCCTCATGACTTTTTTTACAAGCAAAGGCTACATTAAGATTAGATGGATGTAATATTGATTTGTCTTACAAACAAAAGCTAATCAATTTAAAGGGGAAAGGGACAGTCTTCTAAAATCCTGTTTAAGGTCAATAGAAACTGCCTGTTTGTGTAAACAGCAACTTCCTTTCATTGTTGCTACAGCTCTATGTTAGGGCTGATTCCAGGTACCTGTCTGAGAGATGTTGACTTGTCTTGACTAACGGAAATAACCACCAATAAAAGCACATTGTCTCTCAGAGCAGATATATTTACTAAGACCTTAACAGGTTTTATGGTTTTGGGGATGTTTTTTCCAAAAAATTCATAATAAAAGTAGAAGAGTCTTTAGTGGCGAGTGGAATCATCTTAAACCAGGTCTAACTGACAACAAAGCAGCGTGGATAGCCTTCAGTTATTCTTTGGAAATATTGTAATAGAATTGTAAAAACAGTAAAATAATAATAAAATTTACCAATATTTTATATGAAATTAAACATGTGTGAAATGGAGCTCCACAGTTCTTCATTTGATATCTGTTCATAAAATAATAATATTTCATTTTAGTTGTCCGGGTAAATTCAGTGCCAAATTCTAAAGACTTATTTGCATTTTTCAGCATTCATAAGCATGTTTTATAAATTTACTTTTCAGTCCTCCTATTTTGTAAGGACACATGGAGCTAAAGATATGTCAGCTCAAGTATGTTTGTAGATGGGTGGGTTTTGATGATTTCCATTTTGAGATACCTTTTTCTTCTGATTTTCTCAAACTCAGTTGTAAACATTTCTGTTTCAAACTGTGCTGAACAAATACATCTTTTCTTATATTAAATACTTTAAACTAGGGGTTGACCTGAATTCAAGTCATAGATTTTTTAACATTCTTTGAAGTAGAGAAATCAAGTGTTGATACTCTTTTAAAACATCTCTGAAACAGTTTTTCAGTATGTTCAATTGTTTGTTTGTTTATTTTGGAAGCAGCATGAAACTAGTCTTGTTGTTTATGCTGAAATAATGAATCTTTTTTGGTGTTTTGATTCTGCACTTGCAAGGAGCATAGAAGAGATGGTAACAAGTAAATAAATAATGTGTGGGACTGTCAGGAGGGGTTGGCAGGAGTTTGAATACGTAAGGTGAACCGAAGTGACTACAGTAACATTAGATATTGTTAAATATTTATTTAAATTTCCCTCTTGCAAAATTGTAGCACATGTTCTCACTTTGTTCAGTAATATTAAATAAAGCCAAGTTTCTAATTACTGTCAAGTCTAGAGAAGGTGATGGAAAGGAGCAGTTGGGACTCATGGAAAAAGCAGTGCTAGGAAAGGCCAGTGTAAAGGTTGTAGTGAAGTATTTTTGTGATTGAGCAAGGTGAAATGAAACCTCTACATCTACTGGAGTTGGAGGGCAAAGGAAGACTGCCTTTTTTGTGTTTAAATGCTTTGGTTTATTAACAAGTGAGTGTTTGTTTGGGTTTTTTTGTGGCTGGAAATAGAGGCAGATAGAGAAAAGGGTAATTGTTTTATTTGTTTTGAACACCTATTTAACACAGGGCTTAGAGCAATGAAGAAAATGGACAAAAGCTAACTTATTATTAATTTTTGAATTAGATGAACAAGTAAGTATGTTTAGTGTTGACGAATAAGAATTAGGAAAGATGGTGGAGAGAGCTTTTTTTTTATAAATTAACAAAGCAGTATGATGTAAGCATTTTAGATAATAAAAATCGTCTTAATTCAGTGACAAAGTGTGTAATTTCTTGGATTAAAATAAGTGTTTTGATAACAGAATGGCTTTTCAGCATAACGGGAAGATTAAGCTGGGCAAATCATGTCAGTTCAGGCATTGGCAACATCATCTCAATAAGGATTTTACATCATGAGGTTGAAGTCTCCTTTGGCAAGTTACTGGAAAAGGAATTAAATTTCAGTTTCAGTGCTGCAGTAACAGGACTTGAGCTCATGTAATTTTTCTCCTTTAGTTTTTCTATGATAGTGAATTCCAATTGATTTGTCTGTCTTATGAGAAATTGTGTATAAAAATGAATTCATACTGTCAGATTTGGACTTACTTGAGGTGGACACATCAGAACTCACATATCCAGCAGTGCCTGTGAAGTAAACTGCTTTAAAGATGAAGATTTTATATATTAAAAGTCATTATAACCTATAAATAATAGGTGAAAATGTTTACATACCATCTCTCACTCTCATACCAACAGAGGGCATTCTGACGCTTGGAAGTCAAATAGGAATTAAATATTTGTGTGTAGAGATCTCATAAACGAGCTTCACAAAAAATCTAAATGGAATGATAGTACCTGACATTTTACTGCAAACAGAGGTCCCAAGAACTTGTGTCATGCCAATATCTGCTTGAGTACACTTTTATCTTGCAGTCCTTTCAAGCCTTGCAGCATAGAGCTTGGATATATTGGCACTTTACCTTCCAAAGTCCCTGTACTCCAGGAGCATTCTCAAATTAGGAAGTCATTGTCTTTATAGCTGCTTTTAAAGGGAACTTGGTGCAATGCAAAAATGGCCTCATATAAAAATTATATCTTCCCTTGACCTATTAACATAGGAATGCTTGCAGTATTTCAGCTGTATGCCAAAGTTAGTGCCCCATCACAAAAGGGAGGTCGTGTTGCCACTGATGCCTTGCCACTGGGTCCTGAGGGACATGGAAGCCAAAACACATTGACCTGTTTGGTCATGGCTTGCCAGTAAGAAGATGTGTGACTATGGAACTGATTTTTGGTACATCAACTTTTCTAGTTTTGCTGAGAGTGCAAGTCTTTGTTTCTTCCTAGTTATTATCTCACCCCTGGGAGCGGCTGTACCACTACCGACTACAAGTGTGAGGTTTTCCCTCTGTATTTATTTATGAAGTGGATAGTTGTTTTAATATCTTTGGCTTGTAATTATAACAGTGGGTTTTCTTCCTGCCATTTAAGCTTGGAGGGATTTATAGATTATGTTTGCTTAGCAGCAGACACCAGGAAAATGTTCTTTGAAGATTTAGCCTTTTATGGGGCTTTGTACTTACTAGCAAATAAATCTACCTATTCTGTGTCACAGAAAGAAGCCTCGTGTTCAAACAGTCTCTTTCAGTTGCAAACAGCAATGGAGAGATTTAATTTTTTTTTCTACTACCCATCTACTAACCATTTATTGATTTCAATTTGGCAAGTTTGTTTTATCTATTGTCCTCAGAGGGCATTTTTTGGTGACTGGAGCAAAGTGAACATTTGTTGAAGAGTCTGAATTCACATAACCATAAAGTAGAAGTAACTGCAGTAAAGAAAATCTTCATTTACTATAGTGATAGTATAAGCAGAAGTATGAAATGTTTTTGCAACACGCTGAAAGCACACTTTGCATCCCTGTGTAGCAAAAAACCCAGTTATGTTGCCTGCTCATGTCAAAGGAAGTCACGATTGCAGGAATTCTTGGCACTTGGCAATACTGGGCTACCGGTTGGACTCACCTTAAGGTCTTTTTCAACCTAAATTGTTCTGTGCTTATGTGATTCTGTGATTTGGTTTAGTTAGAATATATAACTCCAAAATTTTAGCTTGTATAGAAAAAGATCGTTAATTGTTGGAAGACATTTCATCAAAGCAGAAAGTCAAATTAGTTGTGCTTTTGTTGGTTCTTTTTCTTTTCCCATTCCTAGCTTAGTTTCTGTCTTAGTACAGAGATAATAGAGGTATTTTATTTTAAAAAGTGTACGTACTTTCAGGAATTTCCTAAATATCTCCTGAAGGAATGACTTTTCTAAAACCTTTTGAATGTTCAGGTATCTGGCTTACTTCCAAGACTGCAACAAAGCAATTGCTTTTGTTTAGACCCATTTCAGTTTAAGTATAAACAAAGGGTAAAGTAAATGGTGGTATTGGGGGCTGTGTAAGAAACTGAATTATAGACTGTCATGTAGTTATTTGGTCATCTTTGTTCTGTGTGAGTGTGAGTAATACAGATTTATGGTGATGCTTTTAATAAGCAAAAGTCATTTTGTCTAACTGGTACCTCCTGTCACCACATTTAATGATGTAGCTAGGACTGAGAGCTGATATCCAAGGAGAACAATTTTTCCTCCAAAACAGTAAGGCAGGGATTGGTTTTCCCTTTGCCAGAGAGATCTATACCTGGTCAAGGACCACATGTATACTCTGAAGAACCAGTTTTACAAAAGTAAATTTCTGATAGATCTGTGAGAAGGATAAAAGAAACAGAGCAAACATCAGCCTGCTGCAGATGCAGCCTAGGAAAAGGCATTACACCTCCAAGGCACTTACAACATGTGCAGGACCAGGAAAAGCAGGTCTGGGAAAGAGGGAAGAGGAGCACCCCGTATGGAGCACCCAGAGGTACTTTAGGAGTGGGACACCTGCCCCACGCAGAAAAAAGTCTCAAGTTGTTGGGAGGAATCTCTTACTTCCCACAAGTAATTTGAAACATAAATTTTGCTGAACTACAGCAACTTAAACAAATGAACTTATCAAAACTCTAACGAGGTAAGAGGCCTTTGCCATGAAGGTTTGGGCCTATCCTTGTCTTTGCTGAGTTTTTCTGCAAAGAGAGTGCTTACTGTGCTTTGGAGCTGTTTATCACAATAATATTGGCATAAGCCACGGCCTGTGGTGTTACTAGACTCAAAACATGCAGAATCTCAAAGAAGTCTGTTTGTTGTGGGCATATATCCTTGCTTTCCTCACACTGCAGCTTGGCGATCTCATAAAATATTTACCAAACAAATTGAATTTAATCTAAAAAATGCTTAATGGAAATTAAACTGTTTTAGTTATATCTGCCATGAGATCACAGCAGTTTTCACACAGTCATTAGAAATTTCTCCAACATTACTAAATTAAACTTGTTTCACTATTGTTTATTTCCCACTTTTTACTCTTTGATGTTCAAATGTTAAATTAATAGCTATTATCTTTCTGAGATTTAATTTACACTAATTTAATTAACTTCGGTGCATCTTGGTAGCTTTTAATTGCAACATCAATTCTAGCAATCAATAATTCCTGGAAAATAGACCAACAATTATTGCCTTAATTTGTAACAATGTAGGAAGCGTTTTTGTAATTTTTATATTGCTCTATTTGATGGCAGAATTCTACCTGGCATGCTCAGGACTTCAAATAGTGGTCATTATTCAAATGTGATTCTTCTTCCCATACTATTGTTAATTATTAAGCATAGATGAATCATGTTTTCATTTAATACAATATAGCTGTAACTCAGCGCACTCTGTTTAAATTGAATTTACGCTACAATTAAATTTGGAGATCAGTGATAAATATCTACATTTTCAGCAGGTATTTGTGGGAGAATTGACTAAATTTACTTCTTTTTGCATCAAAGAATCTCATTAAACTAAGCTGGGACTTTTGTTTACTTTACCCTTTATGTCCATTTTTTTCAATGGATTAGGCAATCATCCTTGTAATTGAATTATGAACTTCATCCCATCTCCAAATGAAGTCTGTGTTGCTGATAGCCACAGCAGCCTAAGCCACTAGATATAATGACTCACTTGAAATGGTTTGGATGTGGATTCCAATTCAGATAAGCAGCCAGTATTTCATATTTGGAGCTTATCTTGAATGCTCTGGGTCTGGAAAACTAAGGTGTTTTCAGAATTCTTTAAGGATTTCCTGTGCCTCTGAAAACTCATCTTCAGATTAAAAAAAAATCCATAAACAAAGAGAAAAATTAATGGAGCAAGCTATTAAATATTTTTAAAATATCTTAGTGGGTTTTGATGACACAAAACAGCATAAATTAATTCCAAGTCATTCATTTGTAAGTGTTAAAATTTAGGTTGAGATGTTGTATTCTTAAAATTTTAGATAATTTTCTTTGTTCAAAATGGAACTATTTTTTCTTACTCCTTAAACTTTCATTTTCTTTGTGCAAAATGGAACTATTTTTCCTTACTCCTTAAACGTTCTACTACACTGTAGAAATTTTTTTTTTTCCCTAGTATTTGTGGGTTTACATTTCATAAATGTGTAGATAAAAGTGTAGCCTGGAGTAAAATATAATAAGCAGGTATATATTTTAGGAATATAGGTAGATATGCAAATTAGGATCACAGTTAACTCTAGTTGTGTCAGGTATAATTACAGTATGTCAAAACAGAATCGTTTTTAACCAGGTTGCAGAGACCTTGGAATGATTATTTTAGATGTATTTATACTGTTTTCTAGATTTGTGTTATATTGCCCATACCTTTCAGCTAATACCCGAATATCTGGCCATCTGATTCTGTTAAATTTATATATATTCGTGGGGGTTTGGGTAAATTGAAATATGCCTCTTATTAAGGAGCTGTGGTTAACAGATAATATATTAGGGAGTGCTAATCTCATGCAGCTGAAGAATCTGTTTGTTCCATGGAGGCTGGGATGGGATTACATACATTAGTTCACCTAGACGTTCTGATAGGTAATGAATAATTTTCCTAAGGCTTTTTCCATTATAGAATGTTGGGTTAGTCTGTAAAGTGATTTATTTAATATCCTGGAAACGTGCTGGTCAGATTTCTAGGAGAGGTATTGTAAGCCCTGTACACTTACCTGGGAGCCATTATAAACAGTTATCAAATCACCCTGAAAAGGTGCTGGCAAAGATAGGCACAGTGCCCATCGTTGTAGTGATTGCAGCAGCAAAAGCTGTATATTCATTTAAGAATTAGTGGGTTTGTAACTCAGAGATTCCATATATGTATGTATTACCAGTTGATTGTTTCAGGATTATCTTTCCTTGTGGTCAGTATCCCTGGATTCTGAGGGGGCTGAACTTCTCCCCAGCTTTTTGCTGTGCAATATTAAACCACAGATTTCTGCTGTCAGAACCTAAATTTGTGTAACGTGCTATATAATGATAGCAACGAATTGTTCAGGTTGACAAACCAATGTAGTGACAGTACAGAGCAGCACAGAGAGCTTTTGCCGCTGCAAAAAAACAAAAGGTATAATTCCACTGTGAATCTGGTTGGGAGGAATTATGTGCTGTGAGATTCTGCCCCCAGAAAAGGGAGCAGAGGTCTTCAGCTCTGTACTCACAAGGCAAGTTGACTCAAAACAGCATTTTTTTGAATTCCAAGTGGTACAGTGTCACAAATTAATATAATCGGATATCTAGCAGGATGACTAATCTTACTCTTTTTAAAGTATCTGCTGCCTCATAAGAGTGTAACAATAAAAACAGGCTAAAGCCCATAGCAATACAAATTCTTTGCTATCTGTTTGATTTATGTCTACTTGAAAATATGTGTATTTTCAAAAGAAACCTGTTTTCTATCCTGAAAAAGATGAGATTCAACATCCCTCGGCAGCTAATTTTTAGCATTTAGAGGTTCCCTTGGGCTGCTGTCAGCTACAACTTATTGCATAGGTGCTTTTCACTAAACTCATTATAAAATGATTAGCCTTAAGGAAGAGAGTGTGATGTTACAGCCTGCACTCATTATAGGCACTTTTGCAGCTGAATTGTACATCGTCAAATTTTATCAAATGGTGAGCATAGAAAAAGTCACGGGATTAAACAGACAAGTTGTTAATAGCATGCTGTCATTTCTAAGCTATATTTGTAAAAATGAGTATTTCTAAGGAATGATTTTTTTTCCACCAGATTTTCATTTGCTGGATTGTATTTTGGTAAGAAAAGAACTGTGGCAAAACATGGACCAAGTTATTAATGCTGTTTGTCTTTCATTACCTGTTGGACAGGGGCGTTTTTTAATAAAATAGCACGTTTGTTTTGTAAGTAGAATTTCCACATCGGAAATTTGTGACAGGAAGGGGGGTCATGGAAGATACCTTGGGACCAAGAGTGTTTGTCATGTGAGAGTGGGTCTAGTTCAAGTTACCAACTACTTCCAAAGATACAGAAGTACAGTAACAGCCTCAGTATGGCCCAAACTCTTTTAACATAATCACTTAAAGACAAATGCCATGGATGTTTCTTGGTTAAGAAGCAACAATACTTCTGAAAATACAATCTTTAGAGAGTGAGTGTTCCCTTCTAGACAGGCAGTGTTTTGTAGTCCAGAGATATTTTGACATGGATTTTGCAAAGTTATCTGTACCCAAGAATTGTCGGTATATTATGGATATTGAGAAGAGACCAAAATCATCCGTGCCCCATCACTTCTGTTTGGGAAAGCTTTGTGAAAGATGGGAAAGCGAGGGAGTCACCAGGGTAAAACCTTCCAGGTGCAGGAAAACCCTGCTGGCATTTAAAGTGTATCCTACTAGAGGCTGGAAGAGACCTTTGTCCAGACCAAGAGAAGAGTTCTTTATTTATAAAGAGTCTTTGAGTTAAAGGGTTTTGACAAGAGGGCAAATCAAGTGTCTGAGGAGAGGAGCCATAGCAATGGTGGCAAAGGCAGTGTCCATCAGGATTTGGGGGACAACTGAAGGGCTGTAGAGAGAGTTTTGTGGTTGCATGTCCGCTACCAAGGCAGCAACAACTATGCAGGTTTCACTTCCATTTCTCATTTTAGTCTACACAGAGGATTTAAAATACACCACCTGTTATCTCTAGTGCAATATACTTCACCTTCTTTACTGTGTGTGAGGCAGGTTAAGGGTATAAGAACAGCATTTAAGGGTTTCCAGTGCACTTGTAGTCCTCTGGACTTTTAGTCTTTTGGAATAGTCTTCTGCCTATTTCAGAAAGTTTAGGATTAGCCTTTTTTTTTTTTTTTTTCTGGAAAAAGTAGATTTTTCCCATGTATATTTTCTCATGTGGCCAAAGGTAATGCCTTCACGACACTACATCAATGAAGCCATTTATTTACCTGAAGAAAAGAGGTGCATAGCCTAGGCTACCTCAACCTGGGGAGTTGATTTTCTTCATATATCTCACTTTTTCACCATATTCATAACCGTTTCAAAAGCTGCTTTTTAAAGATTCTAGGAATTCCAGTGAACATCCTTGTTTGAATTATAACTTCAGTGTGCCCTAGCACTGTCAAGTGTTTTATCACAGAAAGGGCAGTAAAGATTTCAAAGCCCTGGCACATGAACAGACCCTTAACAGTCCCTAATGAGAAATCCACTTTGTGGACTAGAAGAGAATCTGAAATGTCAGTTCTGGCAGCTGAAAGGGTACAGTTAGCCCAGGATTTCCTCTAAGACAACTATCTGAGAGGGCAGATGTTTCAATAAAAATGTTAAAAGTAAAGCATCCCTTCTGTGCCCTGAAGTCCCTAATTAATTAGTGGAGTTACTGGAGCTTGGTGGTACTTCTTAGTCCTACCACCTAAGGACCTTGGGGCAGCTCAAAACCAGGCACTGAACAAATGGTAGGCGACTGCTCTGGAGTGATTCCAGGTAAAGAAAGCATTACCCCTAAGAGCTCTCTGAGGAGGAAGAAATGTACAAATCAGAGAGACAGAAAGTAACTACAACTCTTGCCTTATTAAACAGAGCTGATATGGACCTGTCCTGGTAACAAGGACTGCTATTTACAGCTGCGTCATTTGTCATCAGAAGTGGAGCCAAGCTTGCAGAGCCAAGACTGTGAATCATGAGAGGAAGAGGGAAACAAAAGGATCTTTTTTTTTTTCATTTCTTATTTGTGGTTTCAGATAAATGGCCATTAACTGACTCACTGCTGTGTTTTATTTATTTATTTGTAAGTGGAGAAGGGGGGCAGTGAAGGAGTAAGAGGTTTGTTTGTGGGATTTTTCCCCCCCCTCCCCAGAACTGTCTGGGAATCCTTTTGATGTGAGATCAGCTTTCTTGTCTTGACACCTAGCAATATACAAATGCATGTGCATAACAAAGTTCATTTGCTGCTGCTGCTCAGTACTTCGCTTTTTCTCTAGGAATCATCCTTAAAAATAGCTGAAATATTGATGTTATTAGTACAGGTTGCATCAAATGTCTAGTGAGTTATGTTCTGAATATATGAAAAGATGTATCTTATATATTATGTTCATACAGTGCAACCAGTGTGAAAATGGTATGTCTGAAAACACAAGGCTTTTATTTTGCTGATTTGGTCCATAGTTATCTTGACAACAAAAGAAATGGTTTCCCAGCTTTATAATAAAGTCCTTTTAGAGCAGCAGAAAGAAGATAGATACTAAAATATTAGAGAAGAAAAGAACCAGTTGTTCACTATATGTCACTAAAGCTTCTCCAGCCTGAGTGACTGTGAGGCCTTTAGTCTACCCACGTGCCAAGAACTGGAGCTCGCAGCCCTGCGTGCTTCCAGAATAATATTCCACTTAATGTAGCTCTTTGCCATGAGAATTTGTTGTAAGATATTGTTTAGTTTTATCTTTGAAATTATGCCAACTGTTTGCAGAATTTTCTCTTGCAAGCCTTTTATCCTTTTCAAACAAGACAGAGTTCAGGAACAAAAGATTTGAAGTTAAATGTTTCTTTCTTGGGCACTGCTCCAGTGGTTGCCATACAGTGCTATTTGCAAACAAAAAGCTAAAACTGGGGGAAAAAAGTCTTATCTCAAATACAGTTGTAGATGAATTTTAGGTTTTGTTGGTGAAAATTGAACTTTAGTTCTGAATTGTTTGCAGGCAATGAGAAAGTCATATTTAGATGAGGTAGTCCTGTCCTTCACATTGTTTGCTTTAGCAAACCTTCCTGACTTTTTACATTTTCGTTCAAGATCTTGAAAACCACAAAGAATAAAGCTATTTGAACTATAAAGTAGAAATGTCTTCCTTCTGTGTATAGATACCTTAATAATTTATAATTTTTTTGGCTATATGAAAGGGGTTTTCCCCAATGAAGGTCAAATGATCTAATCTTAATAGGCAATGCTTGCAGTGTGATCATATCTAAAGATGTGCCTGCCATAATAAAATTTAACTGGGTTGGCAGTTTTCATGTCTGAAGCTATGTGTCACCTTGTGAGTAAGTCTCTAAAGTAGCTACAAGAGCTTGCTTATTCAAGTAAATTTTAATTTACTGATCTTTCAGATTGGAACAGTGTTCTTGAACAGCAACTTAAGGATGCTTTTAAACTTCTCCCAATCTCTATGTTTCAAAGTCCAAACTTTATTTTTCCCACCCTTTTTCCCACCTCTTCAGTGCAATCATCCACCAAGGAAGGCTGCTCAGACAGACCAAAATTATTAGCCACATTTTGCTGTTTTTCTCCTGGTGAGATTAGAGCCCACTTCTTTCAGTAAGTGTCTGTGACCTGTTGGTCACTGGAATGTCAGGATCAACTGCTATTGTCAGGATGGGGTAAATACTGGCAGGCTTTTGGACACTTCCACTTGGTTGTGATTCAAAGCCATAGGAAATTTCATATTTTGCATGGTTTGGGGTGAAATCATAAATGTGCTGTGAAAGCATAAATATGTTTAATCATGCACTTGAGGAAACCTTCTGAGGAAGCTAATTTACTATCAAATGTAAGTCTCTAGTTTTCTTGTACTAGTTTGGTTGTGCTGTTGGTTTTTTTTTTAGGAATAATTCACCTCAGTCCTAGGAAATAATGTTATCACATTTCCATAACGTTAAATTGAGTAGGTGATTTTTTTACTGTGAAGTTGCATTTCATTCACGAATTTCTTATATTAAAAAAAGTCATTATATGTATTTACTGAAAGAAGAGAAGCATTTGATTTAGAGTGCGAATTGAAGGCTTTAAGTTGGAAGTTTCACAATGTCCTGCTCTTCCACTGGGATAAATAAATACTATGTTTGTCTCAATGTTAGGACACGAAAAGAAGTGGTGAATGAAATCTACAGGGTTCTTAAACCTGCTTTACGTTTTCTAAAGGGTGAAGGCTTGAGGGTGAAGAATTAAAGCAAAAATGCATGGAGGTGCTACTGTTATGTGCTTTTGTATAATTTCCTTTGCTTTACATGTATTGGAGGAAAAGTGCGTGTCTGTATGGGAGAAAGACAGCAGAGACAGAAAGAAGCTCCAGTCCCTGCACTTGCCCCATCCCCTGCTTTGTTGCCCCCCCGAGGCTGGGGCAAACAAAGGCCAGGCCATCCCTTCATGTGTTGGGGACAGGCTTATGTGGCCCCAGCAGTGACTGCAGCACACAGAGGGTCTGCAAGTGGCTCTGTCCTCCTCTGGGTCTGCCTGATGTCAGTGCAACTTTCCCCAGTCACTTGTCCCACACAGGGAAGTTGTGTAATTCAGATGCTACTTAGGCAGCAAAAAATTTCTTGAGTTCTGACCTAGATAAATCAAATATTATCCTAATTGGATATACTTAATTGGTGTTTGGAGGCATTTTTAGACAGAGTTTTCTATTTCCACTGGGAATATTTTCGTTTTTCTGTTTATAATTTACACCATAAATTTGTTTATTAACAATTCTTGGCATTTCTTTCATCTTCTTGTGAATTTCTGCTTGAGAGCAAGGAAAGTATATCTTTGTTCTCAGGAAAGAAAAGTTACTTTGAGTTTTACTTTGAAGCACCCAATGATATAACTGAAATGTCATGAATAATTTAAGCAAACATTGATGCAAATGTTACTAGAAATAATCAAGGAACTTTAGAGCTTGTAAATAAAACTGATTTAAAGATGAAAATTGATGCAACTTGCAATTCTAATTTTGTATACATGCAAAAGTAGGACAAAATAGTATACTGGAACATATGGGAATGGAACAAACAGCGCCGACACTACGTGGGTGATTCATTTGTGAGTAAAAGAACTTAAATATCTTACTCTGGCTTGCATATGTACAGCAAGAACACTGAATTTAAAAGTATTTTAGGTTTCTTCATGATATTTTGAAAAAGATGCATCATAGAATCACGAAATGGTTTGGGGGTAGAAGGGACCTTAAAGATCATCTCGTACCAATCCCCTGCCATGGCAGGGACACCTTCCACTCTCCCGGGTTGCTCCAAACCCCACCCAGCCTGGCCTTGAACACTTCCAGGGATGGGGCATCCATAGCTTCTCTGTGCACCCTGTGCCAGTGCCCCATCACCCTCACAGGGAAGAATTTCGTCCTAATATCCAACCTAAACCTACTCTCTTCCAGTTTGGATTTAGTAGCACACGTCTTGCCAATAGCCTGAATGTAAATAGTTGTGCCATTTACATCTCTGCATGCTCCAACATTCTAAACAACCTGACCTAAATGACCTTGTGGTACTTTTTTTAATAGTATTTTCTTGTTTCTGGTAATTTAATCAAGGAAATTGCAGAGGAATTATGTTGGTGGGGGTGTCATTCGCCCACCATGATGTCAGATTTTCTGGTATCTGCAAGTCTTGCTTTCTTGTTCTGGGTTTTTTTTTGTTTTGTTTTGTTTTGTTGTGGTTTTTTTGGGGTTTTTTTGGGTTTTTTGGGTTTTTTTTTTTTCTTTTTTTTGTTTCTGTTTTTGTTTTTTGTTTGTTTGTTTTTGGGTTTTTTTTGTTTTTTTCTCTTGGTATTTCGAATATTATAGTCCACCTTTACTAAGCATGTTTTATGCTTTGAGACACAGTCTGTATATAATAGGCAATCACCAAACTGATATTTCACCTCAGTTTTTCCATGAGCTTCCCCTGTTTTTCCCAGCCCCCAAGTGATGGTTCTGTGTGGGGGAAGGCTGTGGCCTTCACAGGGCTGTGCAGGGCAGCAAGGCACCAGCTCCCAGGGCTGCAGCGTGAGTCTCAGTACCATCACATCCACAAACACAGGCTGGGACTCCATACACACAGGAACCCATTCATGATTTGCCTAAACAGTGTCTGAACTGTGATGCTGGAATCCACAGGGTATCCACAGTCCTCTGGATTGTGCTGAGTTTTAAGTAGATACAAAGATCCTTCCTGAATAGAATAGAATTTTTCAGACTGGCTAAAGGGTATTTCTCTTAAATATTTTTCTGGACTATAAATAAGCTACAGTGAGACTAAGACAGCATTCAATCAATTCAGCTTGCTATCAGTCACTGAATCAGTCCTGGTAAAGCAAATAGGTGGAGAGGAAAAAAGAGTTTTCATAGATAGTATTTTTAATAAACAGTAACGAATAAGTTCATGAACTCCTTTAGGATACTTTTAAAACATTATGGTGATGATAGTGGAAAGCTATCTGATTCAGATATGATTGTGCTACTGTAGTTTATTTCTCAACAGAAGAGATTATAAAAAAATACTTGAAAGATTTAATTAAAATCTGTTCTCTCACATTTAATACTGCCTAATACTTTTAATTAATCTGAATATTCCTAATTGTTTCTGTAATTTTTGCCATGTGTAAATAGCTAATTAAAGTATTAACCACCATCAAATGTAGTCTAGAATTAAATATATAAATGCTCTGTCGCTGATTAAGAGGATTACATGAAAAAATAGTCAACTTTCAGGTATAAATGCTTTCTGACTGCAAATAAAGGCAGATTAGCTGTAGTAAAAGGGGAAGCAGATGAAGGAACTTCATGCAGTTTCTTACTGAGTTTATAGTTTCCTACTGAGCCGGTAAATATAAGACTTCTGTAGCTCTAGTGGTGTTTAGAGAAGTTTGGAGGTTGTTTGAAACTTCACCAGTTAGTTACAGTCCTTGAGGGACTGCCTGTCAGTGGAGAGTGCTGGAATGCCATATAGTCAGCCTCCTTTACTGGGTTTCAAGGACCAGATGGTAGGGGACATAGTTATGATCTACATCCTCTGAGAAAACTTCCTTTCTCATTTCCACAGTCGTGTGAAAGGTACAGAGAGCTCTTCTTGCTCCTGGAGGTTGCACTACAGAATAGCCTCATATTTGCTTGTGAGCCAAAAACGGATGGTGACAAATGCAGTGTAAAGGCTGAAGGAGAATAATTTGACCTTTTCCTCATGATCAGCTTGGGAACACCATCAACACAAATTCTCCATAAAGATATCCTCTGGCATAACTGTCTGTTGTAATGAAATACAAGCCAATATCCTCTTAGCTTAGACCAACCTGAACCAGTAAATTCCTGTGAGTGTCTCTGTAGTGTGCTGTTTAGCCATTATGACTCTGGAACTAGCTCATGCTGAACTAATCCATCCCTGCCCCATGCTATGGAGTGCCATAATCAGGAACATAAGGGAATCTCTCAGGTAATCGGGTGTTGGTATTTTTTACTGGGGCAAAAGTAAAAGCTGCTTTTGCTATAAAGACCTATAGAAACAGTTTGCTGAAGGAGGCCAAACCAATCTTTTGATTTCAGTTTCCACTGGGATTTGATTATTCTGGGAGTACAAACTTCAAGGTTTTCAGAATTTTAGGTCATTGCTCCAGGTCTTTATGTTACTTATGACAACACTCCCCCCTTATAAACCTGTGGACTAGAGATAATAAAATGAGATGTTTCAATATGGAGTGCTATTATTATTTTTTGGTCCACTGAAAGGCCTCTGTAGATAAATTAGACAATTATCTCTTTTAGCAGACATTACTCCCAGTGGTTCTTCTGGGTTCTATTTCAAAAATGAGATGATGAAGACTCTTGAGTTGGCAAAGACTCAAACCAGTAATGAAAAGCTGAAAAGCTCTTCTCTTTAAAATAATCTCCAAAACTGAAAAGCATTTCTTACAATATTTAGAAAAACCTCATCACATTTTGTCTTTTTATTTCAATAATCTCTCAGAAACAGTACATTTTGCGTCCTCCATGTATGTTCCAAGGGCTTTTCTATATGCTTTTTCCTGTTAAAGTGGCAGATAGAGACTGGGTTTAAGTGCCTTTTAAACTTCTTTTATGTAAAACCAAGCCAAGAATAGAAGTATTGCACTTCTTATTCTTGTAGTAATTTCATGTTATCTGAGTGCTCACAACTAGGAAACATTATTTCAGGTGCAGTGCTCCCGGGAAATATTCCCAGTTATATGAGTATTCACCATAGGCAGACCTGCCAGTGTTAGTGAGACATGGCTTTTGGGAATCAGGTAGTTTGCATTTCTGTCCTCTGGCTTAGAATCATTAAGCTCAGCTTCACATCTCAGTTTTAGAGAGATGAGACCCAAAGAATATTACTCTAATGTTTGTCCCAGCTTCTTTCTCCTGTAGCACCTACTCACTACCTCTAGCTCCGCCTCCAGAAAGTCAAGGGAGCAGTTGTGTCTCTGTCCTCATCCTGAACAGTAGACTTCTTCCTAGTAGAGTACATAAACAATTCTACAGCTTCTTCTGGCATAGAAGTAACATTTCAGCTGAGAATGGTGTCCAAGTTGTGGTGGGTTGGTTTGGTTTGGTTTTCCAATAATGCAAATCAGGAGTAGTGGCATTAGAAAGTGTCATTTGGCTCGTTAAGTATTTTATTGCTGCTCAACTATTAAATATATTTTATGGTTTTGTAGTTTAATTGATGTAGGCATAAGTTGCAAATAGAAAGCTAATACTATGATTCAACTTTTACATAAATCAGCCATTCTAATAGAAAATTACCAGTCTAATTTGACTAAAAATTGTTCTGTTCTTAACCATACTGAATATACCAGTGGATACTGCACTTGAGCTTTTGAAATCATCCCCAGAGATTCTGGAAAACTTGCATAAAAATTTTAAATTTCCTTTGTTTTCATTGACATTTTGACTTGATTAGCTGAAATTATAATATCTCCCTAAAGTATGGGTAATTGTATTAATGTCATTTTTGCTTCGAGTGGTGGCATGTTGCAGATCATTTTCTTTATTCTGAAGCATGTTGGCATTTGTGGTGTCAGAATCATAGGATTTAGTTGATGTACATTTATGAATGTATTATTTCTGGCATCCTTCAGAGAACTGAACTACCTTCCATATCAAACAATTACAATAATCTAGCATGAGCTTCCTCTTCCTTTTCCTTTTGGAGGTAGAGTGTGGGTGTGCTGATGGGAGCCATAATCAGGTGTATCTCCTCTCTATTACTCCCAAATTTTTGGTTACAGAATCTGGACAGTGTTAAGGGAATGATGCAGGTGATTTTAAGGAAAAGAAAACATCATGAAAGGGAGCTGAATATTCTGGTGCAGAACTGGTTATGACCCAGCCTCTGCCACAAAGCTCTCATGGAATACAAGGGAAAAAACAGTTTCCCAGATAGTCACTGTCTGCATTTCATTTTGTTGCTTTCTAACTTAATAACCAAGGTCTGACTTACAAAAATACTGAGGGCTGGGAGCTGTGCTTTGAAAGCATAAAGTGCTGTAACAGAAAATGCTATTATGGAAACAGTGTGGTCCCATATTCGCAAATTCTGCATCTAAAATGAAAAGACATTTTGTTTGCTTGATACTTAATATGCTTCATCCATAAAATGGGAATAATATATTTACCTGGAGCTGTTATGGAAATTAAGTTATCTCTTACTTAGAAGCTATGTATGATCATGTAAAGAACATGGGACCCTGGAAACAAATCCAGTCTGTGATAAGAATTGGAGCTGAGTTCTGCAGACTTTGTATTTTTAAGGTTGCTCTTTAAATTCGTTGTTTTCTGACTCATCACCTTTCTGCCCTCAAAGGTCTAAAGTTTATTCTTTAAATCATTAAGCNTTTTTTTTTTATTTTTTTTATTTGCACACAGTGTAGGAAATCAGCAGACAATACTGGTTACTTTTCATTGTCTTCATAGAGATGAACCTTAGAACTTGATTGTGTGTCTGTAGATTTAATGAGCAATTACGTGCCTTCTAACTTTGGAAAATGAACTGTCTCCTAAATCAAGTGGCAAATACATACAAAATACATGGAAAGGAAAAAAACAGAAAGAAAAACTACTTTACCACTTAACTTCCCCTGGTGTCTTCTGATGCAGCCCAGGTTTAAGGTGCTCCTTTTCCTCTATGCAGTAAGAGTTTGCCAATAAAAACCATTTGGCAAATCAGGCAGAAATGTTCTGCACATGTATCTCTGTAAACAGATATTATGCAGGCTGTTTTAAAATCACAGTGAGAATCAGCAGCAGGACTTTCTTAGTGATGCTAATGCACAAACATAGACCAAAAAAACCCAGTGATAAAGCAGCAGAGAAATGTGTCAGAGAAATGATGAATTCCTAAAACGATAATGATGTCCAACTTGTCTCATCTTCTTGCCCCATTTTTCTTCTTTCTGTCTACAGAATGCAGTGAGAGTTTTGCATAAATGCTTGCAAATAACATGGGAAATTCAGGTCAAATAGGCTGCTAGTAATTTGTAAAACCCGAGTGTTTGACAGCCATAGATATTTAGCTTATGTTGGTTGGTTTTGTGTTGAACATCTCCTTAAACTTTTGGAAAGACTTACTTCAGAGCTGGAAAATTGTTTTGGGGGTTTTCTGTTGGGAGTTTTTTCGTTTTGTGGTTTTGTGTTTGTTTGTGGGGTTGTTTTGGGGTTTTTTTGTTGGTTGGTTGTTGGTTGAGATTTTATTTTTCTCTTTTTTTTAACATCTGAGGAATTCTACATCTCTGTAGATATATAAAATACTGTTAGATTTGGGAGCTTTTCTGTCACTGCAGATTCTAAGTCTCTAAGTGCATTATGCATTTTTTAGTTCTTTGGATAGGTTAATTATATTTGTTGATGATTTTGTTAAAGGACAATTCTGTGAAATTGAAATTTCACCTTTATTTGTTTGCTTATTTACACAGGAAAAAGAAAAATTTAATTCCTTGTTCAAGATCAGAGAAATTCTGTTTCATGTTGGTTGTCAAGGGAGTAGGGTAAAGTGCATTTGTTCTTGGTTAATGACACAATCACTGCGGGTATAAACAAGTTCTTAGTGAGGCCAAATCAAAGTTGCTTCCAAAAAATAAGTATATGACTTATATAAAGATATTTGTACTTAAATTCTTTGGGTGATACAGTGCTGTTTCAGGAAGGAACAGCTCATCTGGTTCTGCGTGTGGGGTGGCATTGAGCACATTTGGAACATGCTTCACTGGAGTGCCAGAAAAGTACTCTGGAACATGAGGAACATCCTTCTGTCCAGAACGTTTCTGATAGTATTTTGGAAGCAGCGAAAGTTGTGGAAGATGTTCAGCTGATTTTAATTATCAGCCTCTGGAAATGAGGAAGTTATAAAGAGGAATGTGTGAAATGGACAACAGGAGAAAATAAAAGAAAGACAAAGGCCTGTTGCTGCAGCCTGGCTACGCTTGCACCTGCAAGGTCCTAGTGATTTCAGTACTAAGAAATGAGTACATACCTTCCTCTTCTGTAAAATATCTAGGCTAATTTTGGAAATAACCTTTATTGGTTCTTCAGTGCATCCTTGGAACTGGTGTCCTAGACTCTATATTTCAACATTTCCTTGTGTCATCTGGCATATAATTTAGCTGAGATCAGGGTGATGCATCATTTGCTGGGCTGTAAGAGAGTAAGTTAATTAGATTAGATGTGAGAAGTTTTGCCTTTTTGTAACAGACCAAAAACAGATGTAGAAGATTAAATTACAGTATCATTGAAAAAAAAAAAAAGCCATGGTTTAAATCCAATTGTGCTCTTTGATTAAGAAAGATTATATTTAGGACTACAGTGCTGTAATAAATTCAAAAGTTTTATATCATGTGTATATTAAGAATAAAACCATAGAATTGTTTAGCCTGGAAAAGATCTTCAAGATCAAGTCCAGCTGTTAACCCTGCCAAGTCCAATGCTAGACCATGTCCCCAGGTGCCACACCTACACATCTTTTAAATCCCTCCAGGGATGGTGACTCCACCACTGCCCTGGGCAGCCTGTTCCTGGAATTGACAACCCCTTCAGCAAAGATATTTTTTCTAATATCCAGTCTAAACTTCCTCTGACACAACTTGAGGCTGTTTCCTTTTCTTCTACCACTTGTTACTCAGGAGAAGAGACCTACCCCCACATGGCTACAACCAGATGCATTTTAACTTCGCTCATCCCAAAAGCTC